>OY979675.1:13875000-14380000 GCA_963855955.1 Luperina nickerlii
GCTACCTGTGGTGTAAAATTTAACTTTCACAGACCAAACTATTAATTGAAAATTAGATTGGAATGCTACAGTCGGGAGACTGATGGTGTTCCTAAAGTAAATCGCGGCATAATTAAGTTGCGAGTAAACGCGAGCGCAGCCCGTTAGTGTTCATGTGTGAACCGACCCGTGAGAGACGCACCGAGAGGTCACGAACATACACGAACATGAGTAAAATATACCACGACTTAATATTGGTAATGAGCCAAGAATTACGAGCCGACTGAATTTAATGGCCGTTAACACGCATCTAATCCTTGTAGCGCCTTCAGGTATGGTCCATGATTAAGCGTTATTGATATCGTTTTTAACAAGTTGGCACTACATACAAGATCTATTAATCCGATCTTAACAACTACCCTAGGTCAGATGGGGTATAATTTTGGTTTAAAACTGTTCTTTTATAAATCAATGGTTACATCAATTTGATATAGCCGTCTCGCTTAACAACCCTGTCTAGAGATTAATATCATGGCTCCCACATAGGCAAGGGGTTTTAATTCGCAATAAGCGTAAAAGGCATTTAATAATGCAGACGTCCGTCCACGTGCGTGCATAGTGAACAAATACCTAGCAATCGTAGTAATGAAGGCTCGGGGGTGGGGGGTAGACAGCGGAGAGGGGGGACGCGTGGCAGCCACGTGACAGTTTTACATTACCGCCCGCCGCTCGGGGTGATTTACATTCGGTTTCTTTTGTAACATTTCCACTGATTAAAAGACAACATTACAAAAATTGATAGCGAAAGTTATTTATGATGGTTATTTTTGTCGATAGTGGAATAGGCTATAGAATTCGATGTACTTAAATAATATTAAATGGCTAGCTGACTTGGCTGGTTCATCTTTCATGAAAGTGTAACATGCCGTTAACACGAGTTTAATCGGAAGTTAAAACAGTCGATACGGATGAGAGCCTTATTGAACACAAACAAAAAAAAACAAAATAACAATTTGGGAGAAAGTATGCGTCACATCTACGCAAAACGGCCATCGCAAGGATGATGTGTTAATCGCAAAGCAGACCCAAAACTTTATTTTGAAATAGGTTAATATAGTTTTTGCCTACGTGACGGTCCAAAATAGCCTCATTTTCTTGTTTTTCCTGTTACAAAACCTTTATTTCGAAACAGCTTGAAATAAATCCTAACAATACTTTTCGATTAAATAAAGTTTTTAGAAACGTGCAAACCAAAATAGCCTCATTTTCTTGACTTTCCTGTTACACAGGCATGACGTAAATAACGTTCAGCAGCTTCAAGTTTAAGTTAAAAATAAATTCGGCCTTTCCTTAAGAAACAACGGGTTGGGGGTTGGTATGCGAGAATGATTACAGTTTTTACCAAATGTTGACATTCTTTATGTATTATCTGACTACATGCCTTGACTAGAAACTCAATTGTTCCCCACTGCGAAATCGCAACTGTGCGTGAACCATTAAACAAAGAACCCACATAGCGATGTCAAAACGAAACTCCCACAGATTTATAACAAAAACTGTGTCGATTTTCCCACAATCGTTGTTATAATGAACGCTGGGGATCAAACGGATTGGATCACCCTGTGCGCGTGGACTGACGTCACCCCGCGAATCCAAAACCAATTTATGAAAACCCCCAATTATACACATTGACACTCTACGAAGCTAGAATAGCTAGAGGTCTAAGTATGCTGGTGGGGCTGCAATGTTCGTATGGGGTGTTTTGACGTGGCGTGGGAGCCGCCTCTATTGTGAAGGTACTTAACTCTGATAAAGGAACTATAGTACCATTAGCCGGATTCGTTTTGCTCATTCGTTGTCGCTGATGAATGGACATTGGATTATGATACGTAAAGAGATTTCGATAGAGGCACGACGCTGGAACGAAAGCAAAGCGACCGGGCAAGATTAATGTTAGCGAATGTGATAGATAAGTTAGTTTGTTGTTGTGCGTTATGTGCGTGTTTATTGTCTAAGTAAGCAATAGAGTTCTCGTGCAAGGATTACATAATCGTATGATGTTGTAATTACGCAAGGTAACAGATTTTTCTTACGATGTATTTATGGAGAATTAATTTATTTTGTTTTGCAAACACGAGATCTCACTCTAGATTACGCAGAGAGGTTCTATAAAAACAACCAAAGATTGCTATCAATGCTTTGTCATATTGTTGCCTAAACAATAAAAAATTCGCAATACACGTCGTCGTGTTCACAAGACTATGCCCCATTCACGAAACCAATGAGCCGTGGAAAGTATTATTGAAATTTTCGAGCACCTTTAAACGCGATAATAGAATAGGCCAGTCCCGGGGTGAAAGCCAGGTGTATCGGGGTACGATATCTTGATTCACTTATAAGGGCTTTATGAATGTCGGTTTTTTTGGTTAAACCGCCCTTAAACCTTTAGCGTCAATTATTCGTGACCCTAATTGCAGATGATGTGATATGAGCGTATTGTGATGTAGTTGACGGCGCTATTGCTTTATTTGAGGAGCTGTTTTTTCATCCCTGGCTGCTGTGTAAAGCAGTTGTTTGGGGTTTTTAATTTTGTTTGCTATTGTTGACTTTCTTAGACGTTACCCACATTGTTGTTACGTTGTTTTCTCATGTTGGTCCATTGAACAGATGTTCGTTACTAAATGCTGGCATTTGAATCGTTTTGGGAATTATTTTAGAGGGATTTTAAATTCATGAATCATCGTGACTTCTTGTTCCAGTTTTCTTATGGTGAAATGACGAGGGAATCTTAACCACAGTTAATTCTCGAATATTACGACACTCTACTAATAAATAGAAGCGTAGCCCACGTTCGTGTTAATATTATTTTACAGAAGCACATAGCGGCATTTAGAAAAGGCCGCCGTTCACATCTTTGTAGACATCTACGGATTGTTATGAATGACATCATAGGTACTTGAAAATCATTGAGCCTATAATAATAAATTGGCCAGCTGAAGATGTGAACTAAAAATAGTATATAACTCCATTCATTAATTGTCTTACTTGTAGTGTGAGTCACTAATTTATCTCAGTTTTGGGCACAATTAGCTATGATTATAATTGCATGACATAAGTCTATCCTTCTTTTATCTTTAGCGCGGTCCTAAATGATATCTTGTTATTTGAGCACCAGTAGTCTGTTGTCGAGAAAGTTCGTAGGGTTATCTAACATAAGGTGGTGGACGTGGGCGTCCGTTAAACTATTCCTAGATAACTATAACATGATGACACTTCGATTTCGGTAATGTTGCCACCAGATTGACACGACTTCGTTCTAGTTATTTACCCTATTTAATTAGGACCTCCACTATTTCAATTGCTGAGAATATTTTGTACTTGGCTGCGAAAGCCAATAACGAAGATTAGAAAAAAAAAATTGTACGGAAAAGAGGTTTTCATTGAAAGTTTTTAAAAATCAGTTAGCCTTGATTATACTTTTACCGTTGTCGAAAACTCTAAAAATTGCTCAGTTGCATATACTTAGGCAAGGTGCTAGCACAGCTCCCCTAAAAAATTACCAGCCCAGTTGGTCTGTATGTGAATCGCAGTGCGTTGCTTTTCACACCGCGCGGCAAATCGCAGCTGCGACGGACAGTCGCACGTACAGCTGCCGTCGCGTTTGTATGCAAACGCCCTAATAAACTAACACTTTTTATTACTTGGCGCACTATGGGCGTATTATGACCTCGTAGATTACAGCGCTAATCCCGATAGATAAGACGCCTCCCATGCTTTAAGAATGGAAGACGTTGAGAAAGTACAACGTGGGTCTTATAAAATTGTTCCCATGGAACTATTGTGCATAATTTACTACCTATTATTTAGGTCTGAAAAAGGCATTTTGACTGGCAGTACGATGTGTATTCTATTCCATTGTCATCTATCTATGCGTATATCCGGAGCTCCTACGGAAAAACTTTAATTCTTTGAAGTGCTACTCTGCATGCTCGTCTGACGTCTTCTGTTCGAAATGGTTTGGAATGGAAGCCCTAAATGAGTATCTGGAATAATTACTTGATTTCATGTTCATCTTAAACAAAGGGAAATCGTCCACTCTCATCGCTGTCATATCTTTATCTCGACAGCAGTGCAGAATCATAAATGCACATTTAACAGAGCACATTAAAAACAATACCTACCTGAAGCAAATGTTTTCAGCTGCGGGGCGGGTGCCGCTCAGACTAGGTCCACATTGCTGGTCGCAGACGACAGAGTAGAGGTTCTTGGTTCAAAATCATTTTAAAATACACCATAAACAAAGGAAAATCGCCCACTCTCATCGCTTTCAAGTCTTTATCTCGACAGCAGTGCAGAATCACAGATGAGCACATTAAACAGTATCTGAAGCGAATGTGTTCAGCTGCGGGGCATGTGCCGCTCGGACGAGGTCCACATGGCTGGTCGCAGACGCAGATGACAGAGCTCCGTTGTTGAGCTATATCTGTGCGCGCACGTGGCGCCCGCGCAGGGCGGCCCGCCCTTACGTATGACGGTATGATACATGAAGACGACTCGTTTGTACGTGATTTTTGAAGACAAGATTATACGTACCTATAGTTCGTTCCAAAAGTTTGTGATGAAAATGTAAACAAGTAGATCTGATTTAACGTGCGTGTGGATTTCAATTCGTAGTGCCACTTACAATTGGAATGTTTCGATTTATTAATTTGAATTCTTAAACCCAATTTTTTTAGGGTTCCGTACTTAATTGGAAAACCGGAACACTTATACGAACACTTCGTTGTCCGTCTGTCTGTCCGTCGGTCAAGACCCTTTTTATCTGGAAAAAGGAACGCGTGGAGTTATCAAGTTGAAATTCATATTAAATATTTAGGGCTGCAATCCCTTGAAGCAGTGAAAAAATGAAACTTCAAGTCAACGCAATTAAAAGATATGGGCGTTTATGTTCCGGAATAAAAACTATAGAGTACTTCCTGTTGACGTAGAATCATAAAATTTGGCAAGAAGCAATGTCGTAGCACAAGTAAAGGAAAATATCCGAAAATCCTTTTGTTGCTAAATAAAAAAAGAAAAATCCCGTGATAAACTATTTACTTCTTCTTCTTAAATCGGTCCCTCATTACCTACTGAGGATCGTGGTCACTGGACCCTTTTAAGCGGATAATCTGCCTCCATCTACTCCAGTCCAAAGTTGCCATCACCACCTGCTGAAAATTGCTTGAGGCCGTAGCTTCTTTCACTTGGTCGGACCATCGTGTTGGCGACCGGCCTCGTCAAACTATTTACATACCTACGGAACCCTCTCGGTTTGCGAGTCCGACTCGCACTTGACCATTTTTTTTATAATAGGAATACAAATGTTAAAGATGTTTTTATTCGACAATTAAAGTTAATTTTGTAATCTCATTTTCATTACATCGAGACAGACATTAAATATGGGGTAAATCGATACCATTTACTGTGAGCTCGATGATTAAGGAAACATTTCTCTGTTATTATATGTACTTCTTAGTCGTTGGTTGCTGCAATACATATACTCGGACCTTCTTTACTTTGTCTTACGGCTCCTACACAAAGGCGCGACGCGCGACGCGAATCGCGCGCGACACAAAGGCACCGCTCGTCGCGCGACTTGCGGTGCCTTTGTGTCGCGTGTCGCGTCGCGCCAGTGTGTACGAGCCTTTAACTTCATATTAAGAGCCGGCGCACACCTGGCGAGGCGCAGCGCAGTTGTCAGTGTCAAACAAATATTAACATTGCGAGCCTTAAAATAAAGTCGAAAATAAATAACCGAGACACGCACCTTTTTCCGCTTAGATACGCTCTCGAGCTAATGGAAGTTTATTTAATCTCAACTGTATTTCAACTCTAGCAAGGTCAATATTTGTTTGGCAGTGACGACGGCGCTGCGTTGCGCTTCACCAGATGAGCGCCGGCCCTTATACTTACTTACCTACTGCACGGAATGCTAGTTTTTAAAGATAACTAATATTTATATTCCTACCTACTTACATTTAGGTATTTCCAGACAATGTCGTAAAGGTGATCACGATCATATAATTTTATAGCGGCTTTACGAGTTGTTGCCTTTGGTTTAAAATACATTATATCTAACTAAAATAGATTCTAATTTCAAATGTTATTAAAGGTGGTCAGTGTTTAATGGTGTTATTTTTCAACGGTAGTGTAGAGCCATGTTTTATAAGGTTCAGGTTTACATAGTTATAATTAACCGAAGTGGTAACATGAGTTATCCGATATGTGAAGGCCAGAAATTAAAAACGTTCAAAATCTAGACGCAATCTTATCTCAGCGACATCCAGTGTCAAAAGCTGATCAAAAATGTAGGGATAATAGATGTATTTTTGACAGATTGAGACTGAGATCAGACTGTGAACGTGCCCACATTTTATCAGACTGTGAACGTATCCATGGTCACAGTCTGATCTCAGTCTCAATCTGTCAAAAATACCTCTAAAATCCCTACATTTTTGACAAGTTTTTGACACTGGTTGTCGCTGAGATAAGATTGCGTGAACGTGCGATGTGAACGTTCTTAAAATTTGTTCCTTAGATATCGTGTGCTTCTTAAAATGCTACAATTTAATGCTATCTGCAACAAAAAAATCACAATACAAAAGCTGGATTCGAAGCTGCTCTTTCAATTGATTTCAATGTTAAAAATATTGTATGAAGCAAAATATCACAAGAGAAGTGTATTCTTTGAAACCAACGACTGAAATATTTGGTCCGCCCGCTTAGAATGGAGATTTGACTAAAGATAACTCAGCAGAACAGCAAAAATGTAAATCTGCGACACACATGCGCTCTCTTCGATGTTTTTTTATATACACAATCCGTAAATATTGTGATTCCTTCATTAAAGTATGGCTTGTTAGTTACGGTAGCGGATTATTTTTTTATCAACGATACTGAAGCATGAATTGGATCTACTTATAAAGAAACAATTTGTGTTAATTCCTTATTAGAAAGAGACAATTTACGTTAAGTTTTTACTTAGTAATCCACAATGTAGATGCTTGAAATGTGTGTAGATATGTAAAAATGGAGTGATATAATATGTATAATGTGAGCGTACCTAAGTATATCATGTGCGAATCTGATAAACCTTTATTGCTACAATAAAACTCGCCTGAATTAAGATAAAGTATGTCGTACTCGACAGGTGCAGAAGGTACTTACTTACTAGCTTCTTTTTTATTGCTTAAAATGTTTTACCATAAAGGTTCCTACAAACAGGCGCGACACTCGATATAATCGCGCGCGACACAAAGGCACCGCTCGTTGAGCGAGTTGCGGTGACTTTGTGTCGCGCGCGATTTTATCCCGTGTCGCGCCTGTTTGAATGAGCCTTAAATCTTGTTATTGAAAAGATTTTATCGTGGCCATCCAAAAGTGCTGGCCTGATGCCTCAAGATTTACAAGATTCGGAGCAACATTCAGTTCTTCAAGAAACTGTATGTCTGGTGCTGCGTGACCGCTATTCACCCTTCCCTTCTAATATTTTCCTGAATAATAATATTCTAACGAACAAGAAGCTGGACTATAAATGGCTTGATTGATATCACCTAACAAAGTACGCACGTGAAACATTTCAAATCTGGGCACATTCAGGGCTCATTGTCGGACCCCCGGCATTTCGCTTGATTAATGATAGCAACACTGTGTCAATATTTGCATAAGAAACGCACGAGAAAGGAACTTATCATCCCGCAGATCTGCCTTGCGTACATTTGATGACTTTCGTGTTGAATTACTTGTAAGTCTATGGACATTTTTGATTTTGAATTCTATTTTGCTTACTGTAACATTCAATTTTATTTGCCAAATTATCGTTTCACTTAAGTGATTGAAAACGTATCTTAACTTAGTCCAGTAAGATTCAAATTAGAATGAGTGCTTGCAAGTCCAAGATGCGACGCAGACGTCAGGATCCGATGTAAACTCGTCAGGCGCGTCAATAAAAATATTCATTGGCTCACACTCTATTTAACAGTTGATGAGACAACCCTGCGAGATTTATCAAGGATGTGCCAGATAGTGTTTCTTGAAACTCATAATACCTAACACGAATACATACAGTTTTACTGGTCTACGTGGAGATGCTATCTAACTGTATACCGTCTTGTTTGCATAACAAGTGTCTCAGAAATAACTTTAAGGATTCATTTTGTCTTCTAAAATTTGAAGGAGGAAACATTATACATAAAACTCTGTCGTTAAATGTCTATTTATCTCTTAATCAGAATATCGTTACTTCGTTTGTGTTATCAATAGGTAAATATTTTGTGACTTGAATCATGATTAATTATACGTTTATTTTTAATATGTACCAGCGTACTTATTTATCTGTGTAAGAGCTCAGTGCATAACCGGTGCAAATATTTTAAAAGGTGCGAAAAAGGGTATTATTTTTAATTTCCGATTTCTGCACTCGCGCCAACCCTAGACATCGTAAGAGCGTTCCACATAAGCGGGCTGATTGATGCAATGAAAAATGACGCGACAATGTTTTGAGAAATTGCGTGCTTGAGAGGGACAGCTTTGTAGCGTACACAGAATAGAATTTTATTATGTACTTGCATAATTTAATAGGTGCGGATACGAGCCGGACCGCGGGAATACTTTGTATGCCTTTTGTACAGCACTTGATTAGGGAGATCACCTTTGCTTTCCGTTTATTACGTCTGAAAAGGTTGTCATTTATCTGCGTCTTATTTTTAGGAGTCATTTCGTTAATGTCATTCATGGACCTTGTAGATGAGTACATACGTTTATTATACAGCATATTAATGCGATGTTTTATTATTGTTGACATTTAGTAGGTACTGTGCGAACAGCGATCATGATTGTAAATTCAAATTGAAAAGCAAACTTATGAACGTGGTCTTTCGAAAGAATTTCGTAGGCCATGCTGTTATCGAAGATTAATATTTAAACCTGACAGAACTACGATTAGTGGTGGACTCAGCTGGTGGAAGCGCCGTAATGACGTCGTAGAAATTCGTCGTCGTGTGACCAACTCCCGCGCAGGTGTCCGGCCACAGCCTCCTGTCTGTCCCTCCACTCATTAGTTCGCGTCAAACGACTGTTATTTTCGACCAGCTCATTTTACACGCGCTCCACATTTTCAATCTACTATAAGTATTATTTTTGAGCTCAATAACAAGTCTGAATGATTGAGTGACCTGAAGAAGTTTTTATGCCATACGAAAATCTTCCAAATTGATAAATAAATTAGGATCTTTCATTACATAGCCGGTCGATGACAAGGGTTTCACATAAAAATTGTTATTTAGTACCAGTTTACCACACAGGTTGTGATTTGGTAAAAGCTTACATTTATTCAGTTTCATAGGGTTCTTTCACACGGTAATATTTGCCCGTCTAATCCCAAGTAAGAGTAAATGGTTTTAATACAAATGTAAGCAAAAGGATTTTACTTTGTTGAACACCTGTGGAGGTTCTGGTCAGTACAAAGATCACAGATCCACAGACAATGACATCCGCGTACCAAATGTACTAGAACAGACACACGTGTGCGCACTGCGCAGATGCAAATAATTACCGGCACCTAACAATTATGAGGAATAAGGAAACAATAAGACATTTATTACTCCCGTTTATTGGGTTCCGCCCGCCCGCGCCGCCGTTCCGTTTGACGGAAACGCTGGCCACATTTGGCGATCACCTTTCTTTAGAAAGCTATAAGCGCTAGTTGTAAAACATTTCATAAAACAGTCGTTATCTCGCCATGTGCGCTGCAACTGCAGGGTTCTGTTCCCACACCGGTGCACGTGTAAGGAAGCTAGTTCGCAAATCTGTGCGACAGATTGGCGCAGTTATCAGAGAACTGTCGCACATGGGGAGCGGTGATAACATTGTGAGGGTTTGTTTATGTCGTAGCTTTCGTTCAATTCTCTGATTTCTATTGAGTTTCTGTGTATCACTTTTATGAATATTGCTTACAGTACTTGGGAAAGTTCCATTTTTTTATTTCTCTTTGACACTTTCCTGTCGGGTACTAAAAACGATAAGATTTGTACCGAGACGTAAATAAAAACGTACAGCCGGTCGATTCTATAAAAATCTCACGTTGAAAACTTAGATGATGTTTGTTTTTGCTAGGAATTGACACTATTGACAGCTCACTCCACGCTTACTTCACCTAAGTTTTCACGGTGAGATGGTTACAGAATCGCAAAGTTTTCACGGTGATATGGTTACAGAATCGCACTTCAGGTTAGAAAATCCGTTATTTCATATTATCATAGCAAAATAAGTACCTATCTAACGAAAATAATCGATTATAGTGAATTAACGATCATGTTTTTAAACAATAGCCTTATCTAATTATTTTTATCGAATGTACCGGTTGTAATCGTAGAATAACGTGGGCTAATGTCCTGAGGCGCGCACCATGTGACCCGAATTCGTCAGTACATTCAGGTGCACCGCATATTGTGCCTATTGTAGTTAATTAGGCTTAAGATAATGAGCTAATCTAATGAGTAAATCATTGTTATTTAGCACCAACTGTGATACTAGGTACGGATTCGGTACTAAATGTGTCATCACCTACAGTCATTACCTGCACCTGCTTAATTATGTTATTTGTTTCTGTGTATTAGGTATGTTTGTGAATTTCGTTAATGATATGGATAAGGTCACTCACTTGTAGGTAATTTAGTAAATTATGGTTGAGTGCACTTTAGATTATTTATTTAGTGCATTAAAAAGTTGTTTTTAAAAGTTCATCATCATAATGTAAGCTTTGTTCTATGTATAAAGGCTGCGCTGCGACATTTATAGATATTCACCTCACACTACTTAAGAAACTTTTAACATACATGAAAAAATATTTCTTAAGAGGGGTGCACAATGCGGCTGTTTTTCACAGGAAAGTAATAATCAGTGTTTTTACTCGTTGTTAAAAATTGTCATATAGCCTAGTCAACGTAAATAAACAAAGATTCACTAGCGGAAAACTGGATCTGACTAATGAGGAAATCTCTTCAATGGAAAACAAAGGTCACTGAACTGACATAGTTCTTAGTAGGCTCTCTCTATGTAAATATGACACATGGCCTACAACACTATTAGATGACGCATCAAAATCGCATACATTGCTTTTATCCTCCAGTGTAATAACCGTGAGCCCAGTCGACAGATGTGCTGCGATAGCGTATCAACGTAATAAGAATCGCAACTGTCGCGATACGCTGCCGTAATTGCTATACCATATAGTGTTGAAACAGTACTCCAAACGTTATCAATCTATGCATGTAACTAACTCTTTTGCCTAATTATGTGGCTAGTTAATCCCGGAGAATATTGATTAGATTGATATGCCTGTAACAACAACTTAGTGTACTTGTTACGTAAGTAGCTAGCTAATATGAATGTGGATTTCAGATAGTTTATTGAACATAATAAGGAAATGCGCTAGATTCGCGACTACAACTGCGTAATGTACAAAATTGTAAATAGCTAGCGATAAGATTTAGATGTGGAGTTGTTATCCATTCACTGATATATAATCTTCCTTCTACAGATCTTCCTTCTACAGAATCCTTCTACAGATCTGATTTCCTTTCCTATCGAAAGTTACTTGTATTTTTCCTAATTTTAGAATGGGCAACTGATTTTATCATTTGTAAGTAATTTGGACAGAAAATTCCATAACACAGATACCTTATTAAGAAATAATAAATCGAGGATAGATAATCGTCTTTTGGGGAACAATAAAACGTTTAACAATAAGGCATATTGTACTAGGAGCGTATAAATTCAAGGATATGTTGAGACCCACACGTGCGATCGTGCGTACAGCTGCGAGCACGTGTACTGTGTATCATCTGGTGAATCCTACGCATCTACCCAGGTGGCTTCGTAGTTCTATATGTATTCGTTTGGGACTAAAATATACAACTTATAAGTGATTATTCAATGGCGATGTGAGTTTTTAGAGTCTAAAAAAGTTCGGTTATCATTATTACATACGAGTCATTGAGTTATAATGTACTACGTAGTAGTATAACTCAATGACACGAGTTCAAAATTTGAATACCTAATTCTCAAAGTATTCCCACCGAAGAACTGGAGATAACAAAACAAAACTTTTCAACTCCAACATGTTTTCCATTTCTAGAAGCAGATGTTTAGCAATAAAACCATCTGACTTTACAAGCGCTTATTTGTAAAACAATTGGAAATGCCCAATAAGCCCCGCTACAAATCCCCCATATGTTTCCGTAGTAGGTGCGGTATCATAAAAATATATAAACGAGTGTTTCTTTCACCAACAAATGTTTCTTGGGTTCTCACGTCCATGTGGACTGCAGGATTTTGGACAATCGTCATGGAACACCAAGAATCTGCTTTGCACATGGTGACGGGGGGCGGCTCGTTAAAAGTTTTGACTTCCAGTAATTTCGAAATTGAATGTACTTAAAATTGTTCTCATGTGACTAATCAGTCTGTCTGAACTCTGAAGACTAAGCTTTTGTTATTTTTAATCTAAAGAATGAAACTACAGGAGTTTCTTTCGTTTGAAATATGAAATATGTAGGGCAATCTATTACAAAATTAAATTAATTCTTTGAATTCCGTACCACCTATAAAAATGTTAAGCGCTTTCCAGCTAATAAATTTTTCAGCTAATTATGAAGAATAGCTGATGTGTAGCCGGCCACCTATAAATACATCTAATCATATTTTCGAGTTCACCTAAAAACGTCGGAATTGGCGTTGTCGAGACAGGGCGACGGAGCGACAAGGCGAAACTCTATATCATCGGGACTGGGCGTATCGCCGCGCGCCGCCGTGACAAACTGGGCAGTTTTTACACGTTTTAAATAGACTTCTGAGGTGTCAAGCTAACTTGATGCTTTCTCTTTCGCAATATTATAAGACGTGCATTTAATTTGCATTTTCATTATGTAAGTTAATTAATCTAAATCCTTATTAAAATACATATGACACATGAGGCATAGCATTATCACCTGATTCTAATTGTCGATGGATTTGTTGAACAAATTTGCAATCTGAGATTGGAAACGAGTACGAGTACGAGTTGGAATTTTTATTAGCTTCACGTCTATCTGTTTTAGCGTGAAGACTTCTTTATAAAGTATGGCATTCGTATGGTAATGTCAAGTATAATTTTATGGACGTCTATTGTCGTTAAAAATAATCACTCATTTGGTATATAATGATATTCATTTACATCCGGCCGGACGAACCCGGGCTTTGTGTTGGATGCGTGTCCAGTTTGCATAACACTAACAGTGTCGTGACTCGCGAATATATATTTTTTTTTGTGAGATATCTGACATCATTGTGTGCTGCAGCCAAACACTAATCATATAAATGTTAAGTCGTGTTTCTTTATTTAATGTGCGTACATCCTTGTTTTACTACGTACTCAAGTTACTTAACACCATCTATGACTAAACCGCCCATATACTTCGGTGTGGTATTTGTTTGACATGGCTATGATTCATCATGCAGTTAAAAAGTTAATGGTTCTTGAGATTTATATCCTTTAGTTATCACAGGCCATCTAAATGGGCGTCGTAAACTCGTAAATAATATTTGCGTGTTTCATTTGTTATAGACCAAGGAGAATATATTCACAAATCTCTGTTTCGAAGTACCAAAATATTGGCGCATGTGGGCATCGCATGTGCGTGCAAGACAAGGGCGCATTGAGTTGCGCAGGCGCAGGCGGCGACAGCGACACCGCTGTGGAGCCACGTGCTGTACAGATTGATCATCACATGTGCTCACACTCTGAACATACGAGCACTGTCTAGTGTTTGCTTTGATTCGCTATCTATTATGTTGTTTCAGGTCATATGAGTAATAAAGCTCGAGACTTATATATACCGCAACAAAAAAGATGTTAAAGAAGTAGCTTTTCAGGAGGAAGTAAGAACTGCGTGTTGTAAAATTTTTGTACGGCGTCGTTTATGTTTTTTTATCCGACTTCAAAAAAGGAGGTTCTGTATTCTTATTGAATAACATGGAAATTTAACCCGCTTTTATGTCCAGAACTGTTCGATACTATAAGATTGTTGAGATCACAGCTGATAAGGATGTAAAGTAGAAGAAAATATGCTACGCCGACCGGGCTACACCAAATAAGAAAGGAAAGTGCAGGAGGATAATGATGATGAGGGAATAATATCAATAATTCTACGATTCTCTCATATAATTATACTCTTTACAACTTGAAGGAGATCGAAAAGAAAATTAGAAAGTAATGTCAACATAAAGCAAGTCTTTATGGTCATTGAATGTTAAACCGGTACTGCTATAATCTGAAATGTGCCCGCGGAGATCTTAATGTTACTATTAACTAAACGTTTTCTATAAAATACACAAACGCTTTCAATATCATAAAATATAATAACTAGATGGAAACCATACCATTACAAACACTTTAAGTGTCTGAGATGGTTTCGTTTTAGCCATCGACCGGTTTCTATGCAACCGGGTTCTGTAGGTATATATCAGGGTTCACCAAATGGCGGACCGCGGTCTGGATCCGGACCGCCGACCTATTTTGTGGGGAACTTAAGTATTAGGTACTACAGTAATAAAAACATAAATCTTAAATGTTAAAATAGAAATGTTGAGTTTTAGCTTGCACCAACTTTACTCCAGACATCAGACAGATAGTTCAAAATATAAAAATATTTTTTTGCTTTGAACTTATAACATGAATAATAATAATTGCTTTGTTATTTTTGTTCATTTGTATAATATTTGATTGTTACTTAATAAAAAAAAATATTTCCGTTTTATTTCTTACTTTATATGTATTTTTAATGTTGACTGCTATCAAAGATTTATATTCTCTTTAGCCGTGCGGAACTAGTTGGCCGCGCCTTAGGTATGTGAGCGGTCGGACGGAGGTGCGGGGGCGCATTACTTAGTAAGTACAACACGGTGACATTAACTTGACGCATCTCTAGAATGCGAGGCCCCCGCCCGCTTCCCCCCGCATTCCCTTAGCTCGCCCGGCAAGGGTCAGTATGGTCAGCATCTTTCTTGGCAACCCGCAGTCACCCCTGTCCCCATCTCAGCGGCCGACTAGTTCCGCGCGGACTATACTTCCTTGTATTCGTCTACCGAACAGACCGCGATAGTCATATTATTTTTAAAACGGACCCCCAAAAATCTGATTGGTAATCCCTGTTATATTATAACAACTCACGGACTCTACACACAGGTGTCTTCATTTCATATGCCGAAAGCTTTATTGAAAAATCTGATCGGACAATGATGACGTCACTGGAGAAATCTCGCGATCTACGTCACGTCGGGTAACGAGCAATCGCAGATAGCGCACGCGCATCGCGTACAGAGACAATGGCGTCGCTTGATGCCGCGATACTGGCCCTTTGTACTCGCCGACTGTAAACTGGTAATTCTAACAGATGCTAACAATTGACTGGATTCGATTGTACTCTAGCATATAATATTATGTATACATATTTCTACATAATATTCACATAATTATCTACCATGCCATTTCAAAGCTAAAAACCAAGAGGGATTCCTCGTGAAAACGTCGCAGTATCTACCCAGTCAAATACCATCCAGGGTCCGTCGTTTTGTCGTAATTACTATGATAAGTGATTAAACAAAATGGCGTCACCTGGAGCCATTTATTTTCTTTATCCAGAATTATCAGTATCAGGCGCAACAATGGCCTTAAGAGGAAAGGTCCACTGAAGATAACGTGGAATTACCGAAGTGCGCATATTTGTTTAGTTACGTCATAAATAACAGAGTCATTCATTTCCATCAGATCTTCTTACTATTGATGTAACTATGCACACCGTCTAAACCAGCACGCACAGCAGTCCCAGGAGTTAAGGTGGTTAGGTCCATTACTAGATTCACTCAAATATGGAAAGCTAAAGTACATTCCGTTATAATTAAAAGCTTTTCATCTGGGACCATAAAAGTAGTGTCGATGACGCAATCGTCCAACTGGACAATGATCCACCATTGTTGTATGCAAAGGAGGAAACGTGCTTCCGGGGCCAAGGTCTGATGGCGTGCAAATTAACTAGGTAGCTACTTTTTATAAGTCGTTACTGAACATACTGGAAAGTTCATGGCCAAAATGGATATGGAAGACAATTGATTTTTTTGGAAGACGACAAGGCGGTAGTTACGTAACAATCGGACCCGTCTAAGGATCTACTGTTATACTATCCATGATTTTACAAATAAATGTTTGCTAAAAAAATCGATCGGTATCTAAGATCGAGGCCGAATTAAAAACAAACTGTGCAGTTACTCGTACTTAGATCATGGTGGAAAATTAACAGCGAAAAGCTTTCTGTCAATTTTATATCTTAGTTAATGAGTAAGCTGTGTTCAACAGCTGCCAGTTATTTAGACTTCCATCACAAGTGCAGGGTAACAAATAATCGCTGTAGAGCATCACACAGTCACGCTATGACAAGCGCTGAACATAAATAGTAGTTCTGGTTACTGTTAGGGGTGTCAGCACACGTGCCCTGAAGCCGCGCAGACGCAGCTTTCGGATGCTCTGTCAGTGTTTATAAACATCTGCTGCACTCATTTTACTTATTTTGCAGACTGAAATATTCATGGTCCATCACTATATGACGCGAGGGTATGATGTAGTATCTTATATACCGATCTCTCTTGTTATATTTTCAGTCCTGTATCTGTAACTTGTGTTGTATCAAATTATCTACTGATTGACATTTGCACGTTTTGTTTTTACGGGAACTTTTATTTTTATACTTTTTACTAAACATCTAATTTTCATGTTCAGCCTCTTGTTTGAATTCCTTAGGAATGTTTTTGCTTTGATCACATAACCAGACAGAATATTAAAAAAAAATTCGTCAGGTGGTAAATGTATGTAAATATACCGTGTAAGAATAGATGTGAAATTCAAATGTGTGTATTATTCCGGATAAAAAAGGGCCACGGTTGTTTTGCGCGCGGCCAGCTGGCCGGAGTGGCATGAATTAGCAAGTTGATAGAGTGACGCAGGCACCGCGCGGCCCCAACCTCCGACCTGCGCCCGCGCAGCGCGGCTAAACGTGCTACCTAATGATATTGATGTGGAATGTTTTTGCGAAGCTGTTGTTGTGTCTAAAAAGTAAAAGCATAATTTATAATTCATTAATGATGTCTTGCCTGACTGAAGAGAAATTATCATAAGCCACATGTTTTGGACATCATTTTGGAAAAAAACAGTACGTTTCTTTCTAAAAATCGTCAAATGGTTAAAGTTTCTAGCAACGTTAAGTCTTTGTTATTCACCAAAGTTTTTCCTATTGCCCTTGGCTATTTAGTTTACATTTCATGTGTATGTCACATAAAATATAAACATATTCTATAATGATAGTATAAGCCTGAGGTATAAGCCTGCTCTTTTACAAAACGATCATTTCAGCGGCCACGTACGTCACCAGGCAAAGTCATATACTGACTTTTTTATTACACAAGATCTGAATGCACGATTCCGTTAAAAAAGTAAAGCAACTGCTGAATATTAACGAGTATTTGTTGTCGTGATATCACAACTCCGTGAGGGACCATGTCTCGGTCGTGACCATCGCACGTGTATACGGCAGCTGCACTGTCCAATGCTGATCCAATTTATTGTCATTGAAATGTCACTGGATACCTACTTATTGAGATTCGGGAGATACTGATTTACTTACGTAAAAACATTGATTGATTGAACCTGGGTTTCTGCAGGTAAAAAATATGGCGTGCATTAAATCGCTGTTCGAACAACTTGCAACGTATGACGCACTTTCAAACTTGCCTTAAGAGATTTCTACTTAAGTATCTGGAACTCTTCAAGGAAAAAAAGTTGTTCCAATACATAGCAACAAAAATATCAGAGCAAGTCAAACAGCTCTCGTGTAAAAGTAATCTTTTATTTAAGTGGCTTCGTCACATTTTGAACGTGTCAACAATTTGTTTGACATGTGTCTGTATGTTGGCTCGTAAAATCTGATATTTATGGCAAAATATATTGAATTTTAAACGGAATGTAGTGGCGGGGCCGAAATATCCACAGCCGCAGATTAGACGAACCGTTAATATAATTAGTTCGACAACTAATTAATTGGCGACAAGGACTGACAGCTAAAATTACGACAAATGACTTACACTGATTGTAATACTACACAGTTGTCAATAAATTAATTATCTAAATTGTTACAGATGCGATAAAATCGTCGCTAAATTACCCAAATTGCTGCCAAGACTGTATAAAGAACGCTATGTAGGTTTAATTTGCGGTATTGCTTGTTATTAGACTAGGGTTTTCGATTGCACAATAATCCATTTCAAATGTAACTAACAATAATTATTGTTAGTTACATTTGAAATGGATTATTGTGTCCTTTAGTCTTACCAAATGCGCAACAACTAAAAAACCTTTAATTAAAGGTTTTTTAGTTGTTGCGCATTTGGTAAGACTAAAGGACTAAAAGATGACAGCTACCGATATGTAAAAACTGCTATGTAGATCTGATAAAACTCTTACATATTTTGGCATACCGACATAACTGTCAAGAGCACAGCTATGAGAATGAAGCACTTAATTATAACGAATTATTTTTACTACCCAAACGAGCTGAAAAACGGTCGCGAAACAAATTCAACAACAAAGAGTTACAAGGAACACCCATAAAGTTTTTGTAAGAAGACCATTTTAATGTAGCCACAAACAATCGGCTCGTCGTGTCCTAGTATCCAAGAGGAAACCTCGTAATTAGAACAGGGTAGTAAAATAACCATCAAACTTATTCGAGAGGAGTGTGTCGCTCTTAAATCCTTGCCAACCTTTTTACTGTCTAAAAACCATAGGAATATATTTAGCTTCTTGTATTTAAGGTTGAAAATCCTTTGCGCATTGGTTTTGGCTTGAAAATATGTGGTTACTAGGTCTGCCAGCTCCATAAATTAGGTTGTGTATGACAGAGCGCGTTGTTGCAAGTTTTTACGATCGGAAACATCGGCGGTGGGATTAACTTAGTCATATGTGAGGTCAGGTATTTAACTATACTCATAATTGTATCCTTTGTGCGTATGTATTTATGTTGTTACTCGTGTCATGTTGTGCTAGTTTATTAGCTATGAGTTTTGTGGTATCTTTATATGTTTTGTGTAAATTTGGGTTGGTAAAACTTGTTGTTGGGGACTAATTTATATGTAAGGTGCAAGAGAATCATCATTTGCCTTGCCTTTTTGCAACTATGTTGAGGTCGGCTTCCTATCTTGTATCAGATAGTCGCTCCATGTAAAATACTGGTATTCAACTAGATAGTTGAATATATTACATGGAGCGACTGTCTATCTGACCTCCAGAATCCAGTAACTGGGTAACATGATACCCCTTGGTAAGAATGTGCAAGAGAATATTAGAACTAAACTTTAACATCTATAGTTTCCATGAAATGTTTTAAGAAACCTAATTTTGGTTTTGTTCTAGTTAAAATTTATATCGACAAGAATACACACACACAACACAAGTTTACATGTAAATAGAACTCTTTAAGATAAGAGACCAACGAAAGTATTATACATGTTGCTGGAATGAATGCTGGACACATTTGTGTTAATGTCGAGATAAGAACTTACCTTGAATTTATATTTAACAATGAATGTAAATACATGTTTTACATAATTTAGCAAGAGGAGGAAAACAGGCTGTGGCTCTAAATACGGAAAAAAAATACCTTGTGCTAAAAATAATCGGGGGCGTAGGAAAATATTATCGTCACGCTTTTTTGTTTCGTTGAGTTACTTAAGCAGTATTTCTTGGGCTAAGTAATAATAGCCGCACGGGTCGATCGATCAGGTTAAGCTACGCTTGCCGCGGTTGGTCCGTGGATGGGTGACCATCTTTACATACCAAGACACCTCCTTGCTTCGGAAGGCACGTTAAACCGTTGGTCCCGGCTGTCATTTGTGGATCTTTGACAGTCGTTACAGGTTGTCAGAAGCACGAAAGTCTTACAACCAGTTTTAAAAAGGGGTTTCGTATTACCCAGTAACTGGGTTGTGGAGGTAAGATAGGCAGTACAATGTAAAATACTGGTACTCAGGTGCATCCGGTTAGACTGGAAGCCGACCCCGACATACTTCGTAAAAGGCTAGGCAGATGTCATCATCTTAAGCTTAAGCATCTTATGCTTAAGTCATCTTAAGCAGTATTTCTGAACATAACAGAAGATGTGTATTCAAAAATAGCCGTTTAAGAATTAGTACGTATTAAGATGACATAATCCAATTGTGTAACTGACAAGCTTCATGAATTTCCAAAACTTTCCTTATTTTATGGTAGGTATTAAAAACTGCAGTGCGATTCTGTAACCATCTCACCGTGAAAACTTAGGTGAAGTGAGCGTGGAGTGAGCTGTCAATAGTGTCAATTTCTAGCAAAAACAAACTCACTTCACCTAAGTTTTCACGGTGAGATTTTTACAGAATCGACCGGCTGTTTTGCAAAGGAACAATATGATTCTCATATTGTATGTTTATATTAAAATTATAAAGTTGTTTTTATTTTATGTATTTATTTAGTTTCCCTTCTACTCTTATACACGTTGTCTACATCTATTTTTATCTATTCTCCCATCGCAGGTATACTGGAGGAGATTTCTTTAGCATCGCCTTTCTACATATTTTTCTGTTCCTTTCTTTAACATCACCTTTCTACGTATGTTTCTGTTCCTTTCTTTAGCATCACCTTTCTACGTATTTTTCTGTTCCTTTCATTAGCATCACCTTTCTACGTATTTTTCATTTTTTTCTTTAGGATCATCTTTCTACGTATTTTACTGTTCCTTTCTTTAGCATCACCTTTCTACGTATTTTTCTGTTCCTTTCTTTAGCATCACCTTTCTACGTATTTTTCTTTAGCATCATCTTTCTACGTATTTTTCTGTTCCTTTCTCCTTGTCTATAAGTGTAATTGGTTAAATGAATAAATAAATGATAACGTATTAGACTACTTAGGTATATACGTTATTTAGATGAACGGTATGCTAGGCTCATAATAGGTTGTAGTCTCGCATACCAGGCCGGGACCATTATGTTGGGTCAAAGATTAGCTCTGTGCACAACGAGCTCCCCGATCTTATAGAAACAACATGCACTAGCATGAACAGATCCTATGAATAAATGTTCATGAATATTTAGGTATAATCTTTTACTTCAAGGTATTTAAAAGTAGCTTTTCTACACGACCTCTCTTTCATGTGAATTTCCGAAAAAGCGATTCACATTTTCCGAACAATTTAGGCTTTTTAAAGAGAGTGAAGCTTTGCTTTGTCTGAGGGACAGTCAGTCACTTAATCATGTAAATGTTTTACTGACACTTCCCCTGACTCAAGGGCTGGCTTTTAATTTGGCCAGAGGCATTGCCATACAACGTGGCATGCCGCCAGTCTCTTGCATTACCAGTCGACAGCGATGCGGAGGATTTTATCGACGCGATATTTTAACAACAAATATTAGCTTTAGATAACTTATTGTTTTTAATTAATATTTTAAGCGTATAGTTAGTTGGTATTTGGCATCTAAATTGGAAAATAAATGGTAAATGTACGAACTTTGTTCTTTCATAGCAAAGTCTCATCAAGTCGTGCAAGTTTCACAAACACGTGCAAAAACTCCAAGAAATCAGCTATCACCATAAATCATTAAAGCCTATTTAAATATATTAACTGCACAAACAAAGCAGCTGCGAAGCAAACGACATAGCACCTCAGTTTATTAGTTCTAACAATGTTCTTTTAATATATAATCGATTGATATGACCACATGTTATTGATGATTTCGTAATTTGGGGATTTCCTAACATTTTTATGTTTCTCTTTTAATCCCAATTTGAATATTTTTCACTAATTTTATCTGAGAGTATGGATGCAAACATTTCATAATTTAAGTACTCCTAAAGATAAATCTTTCTTATCCTAAATGATGTCTTGTTCTTGATAAGTCGAAAGACGATGCGTAAATCAACATTCTCAGAGATGATGCAGTGAGATATAAAGTCTCGAATTATGTTCAGCTGGAGACCCATGCAAGTCATGTGCCGAAACAGATAACTTTCTACACAACGGCATTAATGTAGTACGGTAAAAATATGAAGGCGTTCCGCGGAGGCTGTAAAAAGTTAAGCACTAGTGCTAGTGATTCGGCCAGTTCCGGGTGCTAGTGGCAAGTGACCGAGATAGCGCCAGCAAGACGACAGGTGCAAGGCCATCGACGAGGAACAAATATGTGACCTCATTAGTACTATTTCCATTATTCATTAGACGAATTGCGCGTTATGCCTAAGGAAATATTTAATTTATGTTCATATTTAATCATTCGATGCTGCGAACTTCGCGCTATCAGCTCAATCTGTTCTGTTTTATGTGAATTAAAATTAGCATTTAATTATATATTCTAGATGTCCCTTTATGGGGCAGGTATTCTTCGCAGATACTTAGAACAGATTAACACCGGGGTTTCGTATTTTTTTTATTATTCGTTGATGTTTGACCTTACGTACATAAGTTGCGGTATTAATTTAATCCTTAATGTTAACTTGGTATTTAATAAGAGTCCGCGTGTCACTGGTCAGTTTCCCTTAGTTGTCAGTCTACCATGCTGTTTAATTTGGTGGGTTTCAAGCAACTTCTGTAAAAGTTTTCGGTATTGTATCCGGAATGGTTATAAAGGCAACAATTATTATGCTATATATATTATATTTGGCGTAAGTGCACCAAACAGATTCAGGAAAAATACTCTAATACCTCAGCATTTCACAGAAACGATAATCTTTTCTTATAATTTTTGCATATTTAAATCATAAAGCCAAGATATTCACCAAGAGTCTTAATCATCGTGTCATTTGTAAGCACATCATAAAGACGTTATCGTTACCGAGTGCACTAAGTGCTCGTAAAAATAACATTCGTACGTAAACACAAGACTTGTTCTCATCTCGACCACATCCGCGTACAAATTGGACATTGGCACAGCTGAGGCAGCCACGAAAACACATTAAAGTTGCAAAATATTTTTATTGATAAACAAAATAGATACTTATGTATAACGAAACAGCTGGCATAAATGAGATTCACGAAATGTATTATACGTTGATTTACATAATGACTCGGGTTATTCCGAACAACCGCAGAACAGTTACACGGCAAGGCCGTTCCGAACTGTTCCACACTTATTTGTTACGTAAATTATACCTATTTGATTTAATTAATTGGTTTATTTTCGTGGTTGCTAAGGAGTTCCTTATTAATAAGTGGTTTTTCTTTTTCCAAGCTATGTTTAGAAAAGGATTCACGCCTTAATGCTGGTAGCAAGCCTCAGCGTCTTTGGTTGGCTCTGCGGTCACCTACAGGCTTTTCAAATGTTGTAACTTTAACTTTAAATCGCAGAAAGCGATATGGTCGTCCATTGTATGTTTTGTAATGTTAAATGATTTTTTTGTTATGTATTTTCTGGTGTACAGTAAAGTATATAAAAATAAATAACTTTAGCTTTTACCAAAGCAAACGCAAGCTTGCGCAAGTTAGCGCAAGCGCAAGCTTTTTTAGACATAGAAGATTTTACTGTCAGAGAAGCGGTAGTAGGAAGGTCAATTTTAGTGTATCTTTCATTGAGTTAAAATGAGTCATTTATGTTACAGAAACAAAGTTAATCAATTATGTATTGGTTGTAGCATAACTAACTAAATACCAACGAAGCCGAGTTACTGAAAACTATTTCAAGGACGATGAAAATAATCATTATTTATCTAGGTTTTGGAAAATACTTAGGTCTCTACGACTTTTTGCAGTACGTAGTCCTAAAATATTTCAGAATTTGAATACCTGTATTTGGAAGTGTCACTTATACCTACATAATGCTTCGCAGGTGGTGCAATATAACTAAAGCATCATTATCGCACTGACCTATCTATACGGCTCTTAAACTTTAATTGGGGAATTATTAACACTGATAACATCTTGATACTCTAAATTACATTTATAAATATCTTCCAAGGATCCCTCCCTGGGTTTAAGAAAAATAAGTACCTAAAAATGTATCGATTTGTAAAACATAATTCGATACTTCGAAGCTATGTCATTTACGGACTTTATATACAGTATACTTTCCTAAAGTTATGGCGGTAGTCAACAGTTTATCGTAGTTCAATATTGAAACAACATTATAAGAAGGTAGCCATTTCTAAAAGCAATTACGCTCGTAACAACATAGTAACCAACTCCATTACATTACCTCCATATCAGCCACGGAAACGTAAATGCGAATATAAATCGTACTTCATCGATTTATTGTAATCGATTAAAATAATGTTTGATATTAGAAACTCGTTATCGAAACTTAAGCTCTAAGAACTTAGAACGTTGTGCGTTGCCGTTGGTTTCAGTGAGTACAATGTGGTTACTGGTTTGACCAGCCTTGCAAGGCCGAATAATTCTGTAATTACTTAATAAAGCAGGAATGCTCACAAAAACGTATTATGAGCATGATAAATGGTATTTATAACGAGAATATTCCATTCATTTAAATGTTGGATACGTATGTGTTAAGTAAACTATCAAAATAAGTTACAGTAAAGATGTCTTAGACTTTAGTCTCTCTTAATCATTCCAGTGAGACTAATCTTAAAATTAGTTTAAATACGTATTTGCCTTGTATTAACACATCAATCAGCACCAAAACAATTAACTAATTGATGAGATCATTCCATAATTTCTATTCAAATTAAACGACGGTGCCACCACCTAGGTACATTATCACCATCGTGAATATCTCGAACCATTTGAGAAGTATTTATCACATCTTAACAGTCACAATAAAGGCACAATAAGCGGAATGCACGGAATAAATATCCCACAATTATTAGCTAGTAGTGTCTGCGCACAGTGAACACGTGCAGGGTTCCAGTAAACAATTCGTTTTGATGGAGCCAAGCCACTAAGTAATGAGGCACAGAATATCCGCTCTTAGTTACACTGCTGCTACTGTTCTATCACAGTTGAATAGGTATTCGAGCTAAGCTAACAAGTTCCAGCTGATCCAAACGTTCTATATCATTAGGCCCACCGTTCTTTTACGGCCACTGCGAATCTTAAAAACCGCAATCGAAGAATAAGACAACGTTGTAAGCATCAGTCTGACCTCTACGAAATAACAAAATGTATGGTTTTCAAACGACAAAGCTATCCTGAATGTAGGTTGCAATAGTTTCGAAGGACCAAAAAATTATGTAGGGTGCTTCCCTAACATAAGTAATGTCAATGCAGATGTCAAATGTCAAACTTAAACTTAAATGCAGAAAATGTCAGTGAATGCTCAACGGGATGAATCTAAATAAAACTGCAAGTTGTCCGAATCAAACCACGTCTAATTGAACACTAAAATGTAATATACATAAAATGCATAGAACAATGCAATATGTCAGTGTCAATGCACTGCCAAATGTAGGTCGCGTCCAAAGTGCAAATACGCGAGCCTACTGGCTAACTTATTGTAATAAATATATTTTAAAACCCATGTACGTGCACCGTACACTGAAGATTTTATTCTTCAGGATATCTGAATTTCATACAAGATGATTGAAAAAATGACCATATCAAAATTAATTTCAATAGATAATGCGATCTTTGTTTTCTAGAATTTTTGATCAGCGCGTAGCAAGTGCTACGAGTGTGCTACGAGAAATCTTTGAAAATAATATAATTATTTCAGCCGAATATTACGTGCCCTTTCACTATGTTTTTGTTTCCATATCACATATTCTTGTTTCCGTGCTTTGTATAAAGTAAAGCTTCTGCTTGTCTCGTTTGTACTCGTCCAGTCGTAACGGCGCGGGCGCCGATCTGCGGTCGCCGCTGTCTCTTGATCCTTGCCTGTGACAGCCATTGTAGTTTAATTATAATAACCAACACTTCCTGTTGTTCAGATAAGCAGCAGTGGCCTACTGATTAGCTGGAACTGATACATATTATATTTTGGTGTGGAATGTTAATAGCGAAACCCGACACAAGAAGAACGTGGTTAATTTAGCGTCTGAAATCTGACTAAAGACGATAAACTAGGTCTGTATTTGATGTAGGTATGTATTTTAAATGCGGTTAAGACATATCTGTCTCATCTCAAAACTCGGTCAAGAGGACAGTTTAACGGTAGCGCAAGTATTGCACGAGTGATGTCCAGTGCCCGCGTATTTACGCGATCCGATATTCGTTTCCGCAAATAGTTGCGCTGGCGCAGCTGTGCGCTTGTTTTGGCGCCATCCTGTCGAGAAACTTGGCCTGCTTATTGTGCTAGAACGTGCACCTATGTGTTACATGTTCGATCTAGCTAAGTGGAGAATAAATTCATTCATTTTTCAACTCCTACGAACAAGTCTAGCCTTTTGATTGGGAGAGAATTGTTTGAATGGGGTTCAAATGTCAGTCTGTCAGTAGCGCTTCGTCAATGTAATTGTGCAATCTATTTTTGGTGGTTCTTACATTTATTCGTAGCGATACACATTTTCATTTACAGCATTGACGGTGAATTCCAGAACTCCTTTATTAGATGCATTTTGTGAGTCACACAATTTTACAAAGTCGTTCCATAAGGCCAGAGTGGTCTGGAAACCAGTTTTTTAAAGTCTAAGCGCTCCGGTCAGCACTTTGGGAATGCAACAAGAGAAAAAGTTTTATAAACGAAAAAGTATAAACTGCAGGGTCGCTGCCGCTGCAGTGGAAACAAAAGCCTTTGTTGGGTTCCACGTATCCAGCTCCGGTGTTGTGTTGCGGAATTCTATAACCAATCGAATGGATTGTTTGGTGAAATCTGATTAGCGCGTGTATGCTTTATTGGTCTGGAGTCGATTTGATTAGAAGTTTCGAAACCTGAATTCTAAATGTTTGTTTGGTCTTTGGCTGCGAATGCGATCTTAATGTTTCTACGGGTATTTGATCTCGGGTACCTTTAGTACCTATAGAGAAGCTTGGGTTATAAAGTTTATAGTTATGTGTTGTAAAAGAAACGTTAGATTAAACTTTTGATTTCTGAATTTTAGTAGTGATGTGTAGTTTTACGTGTTGTTTTTTGTTCACACGTCGATTTCAATTGCTTTTTTCCAAACCAAATTAACTGTTTATAGTTTTATAGATGTACCCGCACCTAAATATCACCTCGTGCCATTTCAAACATTGTTGTATTCAATATTCGACTCTAAGTATTTGATTCTGTATTTCGATATTGATCTACTCCTCCAGACTTCATTAGCAACAGTCTCCGTTTGACATTATTTTACATCCATAAAATACGTAGATGTAAATAAATTTACAAAACGGTGATCAAGAGTTAATTGCGATGTGACTAATCAAGCAGGCCGTTGTATTTATGATAATTACTAAGAATATTCATGGACTTAATTGTGAAACTGTAAGAATAATTTATACAAGAAATTCATTATAATTCTACACACTGAGCCATAGATTTACAACAATTAATGTTATTGTCACTCGGGCTGGCAATTAAACTCAGCGCTAACAGTAACACTATCTTTATTAAGGTCTTATTGCATAAGCGAGCGTTCATAGAAACGCGTGATAGCGCACAATTAAGACTAATCGCGTCGCAAGCGCAGTTAACAGCTGTTATTAGGTATCGCAATAATATGAGATGAATGGGGAGCGTAGCGCGCAGGCGCGGACGTGGCGCTCTGGCGCCTCGCGGGTTATCGCGGGTCAGCACAGCTGCGCACGCCGCGATCAATGGACCGCAGCTGGCTTTGCACAACACACTCGCTAATATTCCATTGATATCTATTTGTCAGTTAACTGTGTCCCTGATAATAGCTTCCTGTTGTTCACATCAGCAGAAGATAATAACAGGATCTGCTTAGGAGATAAGTAGGTGACATCATTGCTAAGTGCAGTATGCGTGCGTCTCAACTAAATATAGATATTATCGATGCTATTACATCATTATGAAAATCAGCTCTTTTTAAAGTCAACACCAGTCTTGTGGGACTTGCTTGTTACTTTAAACAATAAAAGGTATTATTCCCTGCACGTATTCAGGTAATATGACAATGCGATGTTGTTAAAGCGCGGCTTCACATTTCTGCATGCGCGTGAGTTGCACCGCTCCGCCGCCGGCGCCGGCGTCGAGACCCGATAGCAATGCTACGTATGTTATAATTCTTGCCGCAACCGTATTGGGCACGGCCACTTAGAATGAATAACAGCTCCTGTGTAAACGGAGCATGTATTGTTGAATCATCTACGAATACGACACTCAGTCGTTATGTGTAGGTTTATGTCCTACAAGGAGATACTAAGCTATGGAAATAGAAAGTTCCTATCACGTGGATGTATCAGACGAGGGTACAGTTTCCTCTTTATTCTTTTTAACTAGCTTCCGCCCGCGACTTCGCCCGCGAGGTATGTCGATAAAAACTATCAGTACCTATGTCCTTCCCCAGGATGCAAATTAGTGGTTTAGGCGTGAAAAGGTAACATATAGACATACAGATAGAGTTACTTTCGAATTTATAATATTAGTATGGATGCAGTGAAAAGTTTGATGATGACGTGGATAATGAGCCCAATTAAAACAATAAACTAACTTTTGGTTTTCACTTTCAAGTAAAATCCGGAGAATATTCTGGAAAAATGGGATGAGAATTCTTAATTCCGGGTCGTTCTTCTTTAAGCATTGAGTGAATTGTTCATAGTTTACATTTATAGGTACTTATTTTACTTTAAATTTTTACTTAGTTTAAGCAAAATTCGTTGAATTCATTTCATTGCTATCGCTTCGCTTTATCGTGCACTGTGCAACAGATTCTGAACATATTGCTGACACCTCGTGTTTTATGTAGTGCAGCACTATTGCGACTATTGAATATTTCATTATTTACAGAAATCATGATTTTAAACACGGATTTGTAGGCATAATGGGTGGCCACGCGCATGATGAAATAATGGACGTCGTACTTACGGCATCAGATATAATCGTGCTTATACTACTTGTGATAATGCTCTTCTTGGCGGGAATATATCTTCTGAAGAGGCTGAGAAGACAATGTATTAAGTGCATCCAGAAAGAGATACAGAAGGAGATAGATTCTGCGTCCACCGCGCAACGGCAGACTGTGAAGGTTGTTAGTCTTTAAAGTTAAGTGAAATATATGGATAATGTAAGTTTATTTGTGTTTTATTTGTAGTAAGTCTTTCATTTTCGTGAAAAGTTAAGGCTCCTTCCACAGGCGCGACACGCGATAAAATCGCGCTCGACACAAAGACACCGCAGGTCGCGCGACGAGTCACGGTCGCGTGCGATTATGTCGCGTGTCGCGCCTGTTTGTAGAAGCCTTTAAAGTGACAGTTTTTTAGTGTTATTTCAACGTGTGTTTATTAGACGGTATAGTGTAGTAGTAGTTGAGTGACCTCAAGAACAACTCAGCTAGTAAAATAATAATTATTATGACACATCCTTAAGTTTAGTGTAGGAAGAACCTAAATATTAAGCACATAAAAGGCCTTCTTTTAAGTTAATAAGGCTGATTACTGACCGTTTATGCATAATTAAAAGACCCTTAATATAAAATACACCCATTCCATATGTTGCAACACATTGGAACACACGCGTCTCATAATTAATATGGCCCGTGTCTCACAAATTGTTTGACGACAAGATACTTAATTTGAATAGAATGATATAGAATGAAAAACGAAGGTTTTATGATGGCAAATGCAATTACTTTGGAAAAGGAGAATATACTTGCTGAACTAAGTAAGTAAGTATAGGTACTGTATTGTATACAAGCACCTTACCTACTATAGATTTGCCTATGTGGTAGTTAATAACATAGGTATGACGTGTCTCATTCTAAGAGGCTCTGAACGAGTGATGTATACTTACTACAAAATATGAAGGTAAGGTAAATATACCATAGAATAGATAATAAGGTACATACTGTTAGTGTTGCCCAAATGCAAGACCAAGACAAGACCTTAGCCAGTCTTGGTCTTGGTCTTGCGTCAATACACCTGGTCTTGGTCTTGGTCTTGGTATTGCGCTCTCAGTCTTGGTCTTGGTCTTGGTCTTGCAGCAAGAGTCTCGCAAGTCTTGCGAGACTCTACTACTTAGACTAGACTACATTCAAATACCTATTAGCCTATTGCTCAGGGTGGCAGGGACATCGACGCGCAACCGCTTACCATGGATTCAGTAGGTACAGACGCCAGCACATCAACCTACTACAATCTGTCAAATTTCTTTAATAGATTTTCAACTTTATCGCTAAAGCATAAGGTTCAAAATTGATTGGGAAAATTTGACAGTTTCGGGTAGCTTGATGTGCTGGCGTCTGTACATGATTCTGGACCCCCCCTGCGTTGAAATTTTTCGTCGGCTTTTTCTTAATTTTTACGTTTTTTTCTGCATTTTTTTTACTCTAAACTGTATAAAATCATTATTTCTATCTGACCCAATGAGATTTTTAATTAAAAAATTGTAAATTCACTTGTTTCACTTAAAACAGCAATGTAAATAAAACTCGAAAGGGCTACCTGATCAGAGGGGCAATTCTACTAATTTTAACAATGTTCACAGTCTGATCTCAGTCTCAATCTGTCAAAAAATACTTCTAATTTCCCTACATTTTGACAAGTTTTTGACATTTGTTTGTCGCCGAGATGAGACTGCGACTAGATTTTGAACATTTTAAATTACGAGAATTGGCCTTCAGCTGTATCGCTAAAGTTCATTTGCGAGGTCAACACTGTCTTCGTACCTACGCTATTCACTTTCAAATGCCGCCACAAAGGGACCGCAGCGCCAAGCGGTCTCCTCGTATTATTAACGCACTCGAAAATAAACTTTAAAATTATTACAATAAAGTGCATAAATGCTTGAACCTGACAAAAAATGCGGAAGATTGCGGGAATCCCCGCGCGGTGTCGAGTCGGCCATGAATCCCAATGAATCTAACAGACGCGTCACATGAGGCATTTTAATCATCCACATAATTGAATGACCCATTTACTACTTTTATTAAAGATAACGAATCTAAAATAAAAGTAGTAAATGGGTCATTCAATTCATCAAAAATAATTATCCCCTCATAATGATGAGGGAATAATTATTTTTCTAAAACTTCATCGATTTAAGGGGGAAGCGCTAAGGTAGCCCGCGAAATTAAAATTTTCTTACGTTTTTTGCAATTTGCTGGTCAGTGAATTTCGCGGGCTACCTAATACCGCTTTCGCCTTAAGTAAAGAAGATTAAAAAAACGTGCAGAAGTGTATTGATAGTCACGTAATTTTTCGATATTTTTTTATTATCAACAATAATTTTAGTTTTGAATGCAATTCAACAATGTAATTTACTGTTTCATAAAAAAATACATCCATTTTCGCATAATCGGGATTGAAACCAAATACCTACTATAACGCCCAAATCTCAGTTTGACTTAACTGCGAGACGCAAGAGTCTTGCAGGCTTAGTCTTGTCTTGCTCAAGTCTTGCAGGGTTCAGTCTTGGTCTTGGTCTTGCTAAAATAAGTCGGTCTTGGTCTTGGTCTTGGTCTTGCAAAAATGCAAGAACAAGACCAAGACTGCAAGACCAAGACCGATTTTGGGCAACACTACATACTGTAGTTTGTCTGATCGAGCTTATGCTTTTGTTTATGAATTGAAAATTGTTATTATCATTATTTTTGTTACAATGAAAATGTTCATTATTTGGACATGAACAGTTATCCATTATGGTAAATACAATACAACAAACAACAATAACAATACACAGTAACAATGGAGATTGCGCGATTCGGTGCGCGCGCGCAGATGTCATGAGCGCTCCCGAGTACACCTGGAGGTCAACGATTCTGTGTTAATATGTATTGGCATTTAGTCATTATTATCAATGTTTCAAATAATTTAATGAAACCGCAGATAAAAATCAACGTTAACAATGTATGCCGTCCGCAAAAATGGTTTTCAATTAGCGGAAGAAATTGGCAATTATAATTTGGGTAAAGTAGAGCGGAAAGTGCTTTATTTGCAGATGTTACATAATATTTATTTACGTAATAAAACTATTATGTAGTAAATATTGACGTCTGTTCGTAAACCTATCATCATTTCATCACAGACCCAGAAGAGCATGCTCTAATAAAATATCTCTACACAACCAAATCCGCGAGTAAAAAGTTAGTACCTAACTAATAAAAATCTTTCAGCGCATTCAATGATCGTAACAATAAAAATCGATGTCAGCACCAACGTATTTTAGCATCTGTCGGTAGCAGCCGCGGTGCGCCGGTGACATGTGTGAGTTAAACAACTCACCAACTACCCCTTGTAGATGAGGGGCGAGAGTTCCACCACCAGGTGAGCCAGCACAGTTGCTGTGCATATGTAGCCACGTGTGGGGAACCCCTCTACAGGTGCCCTACATCAATGGCCCATTGTTGGCCACTCCATTGACAAATGTTTGGCATTTGGGCGCGTAATTTTGGCGGGATTACGGTGCGCACAAAGGGTTGTTTACTTTGACGGGTCAACGAGGTTTGGTTGTCTCTTGACGAGTGGAGATATTGGTTAAATACTTTGTATTTGCCACTTTTGGGCTCTTGACGATTTATCATGGGGTGTAGGCAAGTTAAGTTTTCAAACTCTAATAATAAGCTTAATTCCTCCCTATTTTATTAAACACGCAGATGTCTTTTTCATACTTTTTTGCCCAATGAACTTTACCAACCCTACAATGCAAATTTCCCATTTTAAGAAACGGTTCTTTCTCATAAACATTGTCCCCTAAGCCAACTGGCATGATTCCCATGATTAAGATTCCTTAAGGAACCCTCGCACAGGTGTCCATTGATTAAGGTCAAGGTGTTCCCAGCGAGACGGGTCAGTAGCCACGTCTTCGACAGACCGTCAGACCATGGATGACCGTTGCTATTTAATATGCGTAGATTTTTTCGTTTCTATTCAAAGTGGGAAGGCAAACAATTGCATCTTTACTTTAAGGTGCTCTTAACTGTTGCGTCTGGGAATGATCGTATGATCATCTCAAGTACCTAAGTACCCCATTCATTTAATAGAAATTGCAAATGTATTTCAACATGTTAAAATATGGGAACCTATGTTGGTTTGACAAACCTTGACAAATTGTGTAAGTTGTAACTCCAGCTTTTTTATCTGTTTCAGAACTCCCAATAGTTATAAAATAATTAAAGTAAACATCCATAATAATCTGTTATTCCATAACCATTAATTGTTATTGGACTCTCCTGTTTCTTTAATACAGGCACAATAGAAGACACGCAGCATAACGACACATATCCTGCGCAGGATTACCAGCCAGTCGCCAGTCGCCACAACTACTACTTCCTCATTAGCAGCAAGTAATCGCCGTTTCCGCTACACCGTACGACAAATAACTGAGTTTACATGGTCGAAGCTCTTGCTGGTTTAACTTTGTTATAGGTTTTGTCGTACTTATTGTCAAGTTTAAGAAGACTTTGATCAACATTCTAAATAATTTCTAAGCCTAGATCGACATGAAGCCATCCAAACTTTTACTACTTTTAATATTTATTAGTCCTCTCCATTATTTATTATGTTACCAATTTGTGCACAGTGCACAGGCAAACGTTTCCAAACTACAGAATAAGGTTACACGCCAAATAAAGTAATTAAAATGTGGGTTTAATAATATATCAAGTTCATATTCGGAGTTCATTAATTTGTTTATAACTTAGACAACCAATCAAGTTGGCAGAGTGTCCATAGGTATACGAAATGTTATAGTGTTGTATTAAAGTGGAAACATATGCGTTCACTGCCATATTTCGCAATACGCTATTAACAATGACCTCAATCGTTAGAAATTTATGTAATAACAACAACAATGTGCTTTTACATCGAAACGATTTACGATCAAAGTACGCGCGTGACCATAGGAATCGTGAGCCAGGTGCGCGCGCAGCGACACCTAATTGGCGCATACCGAGACGCCTTCGTGTAATTGGACGTCATTTACAGAAATTGTTCGCTGATTGGCCGATATAAATGTCATGTGAACCTCCACACTTGCCGTTAAGAAATTAATATTCGAACTCGATATCTTAATTTCAAATTTGGAATTAATGATGCAACCAATATCTATGTATGCAACACTTGTAGGGACTTCGGTAAGCGAATTATAATAGCACCTTCAAAATCCGACAGTTGGAGAAAATCAGTTAGCCGTTGTGTCGTGTTTAGACACCGTGATTCCTGTGATTCACTTTTTCTACTCTTGCCGGTCATTCACCAAAGCGCATCAGAGCGAAACGAAGAATTATGAATAAAAAGGTGCGTCAAGGAATCACGCTGTGTAGACACCCTAGTCGAAGGAAACGACTTCGAGATAATCACAGTAAGGAGCCTGGTCGGTAATGTACGTTGCAATTGGGCGAAGACCTCTGTGGGTACCTACTGAGGTAATGTATGGTCACCCCTCGCAGGAAGTTCAATTTGTGTGATTACTGTACTGATGTTGTGAGCGAGATTTAAAGTGCATATTACATGTCATTGTTCCTCGTATAATTTAATTTCAAGAAAATGTTTTGTATGATGGTTTGTAATTTTAAATGATTTGTTTTAAAATCAGCCTGCTCTGTGTAATTTCCGAGTTCTCTGTTACGTGTGTTAGCTCAACATAAATAGGTGTACCTCACTACTATAAATCACTATCATGCACACACAATACCAGCTTACCATTAACGGTAATGCTGAGTAACTATGCGAGGAACAATCCAAAATAATTGATTTTAATGTTCTATCGTACTTAGATGTAATTTCAAATGGTTATCATCAACTGCCTCGCCTTTTCGCAACTATGTTGGGGTCGGCTTCCAGTCTAACCGGATGCAGCTGAATACCAGTATTTTATATGAAGCAACTGCCTATCTGACCTCCATAACCCAGTCACTGGGTAATACGATACCCCTTGGTAAGACCGGTTGTCAGACTTTCGGGCTTCTGACGACCCGTAACGACTGTCAAAGATCCACGAATGACAGTGAACGTGACGACGTACGTTATTTCAAATGGTATGATCACAATACAATACAAATGATTGATTACACACGATGAAGCTCTAATAACACTTTTCTAAATTCGCGTATTAACTATACCAGGGTAGTTACCTGACTGTATTTTGAAAACTCAAATAGGGTAACTTTACATTCCACAAAAAGTTAATTAATATTTTATATCAAACTTCTAACATTCTACACGATAAACAAATTCTCAATAAGGCGTTAAAGCAACCTGCGCATGAACATAAAGGTTACGACAATTGTTATCCTTTTTACAGGCACCTACATCACACGAAAAAAAAAACATAAATCTATTTAAAAAAGGAACTTTATAAGGAACTGCGGTCAGTGCTCACAACGACTTGTGTACTTGTGTCTATAAGCAAGAAGCATAACGCACCCTCTTACAAGTCGGTCACGGGGTGAGCACAGTGATTGCTATGCTCCTTCGACTCCTGCGCAGTGCTGCTGCTTCGATGCACATCTGCTAGCTCAAACGTGACTGAAGGTAGATTGTAATTGTAACCGACGATGATTTCATTGCCCTTATTTTTGTTTGTAGTAGCTTTATGTTACTTTTTAAAGTTATGTGTGGTGGATGATGGAACAGACCGATTTTTAATGAAATGAGAAGAACAGATGAGTTAATAAAATGTTAACGGCATACTTATGTTTCTTTTTAGGATTTTCGGAAAGATGACATATTTATTATCTATTTTATTTTACCTTGCAGACATTTGATTTTATTATTTTTAGGCCGAACCTACAACCAATAAAACAAACTTCAAACTACTAAATGAATCAAGTAACCTGAACCACATACCACAATATTATTTTCCAAACTTCAAAGGTTCTTCAAACTGTTGTAGCAGTTACAGAAACCCACACAAAACAATTTTATTGTAGCTTTGATGTGGTGCCTTCTACTCTACACTATTTTAGTGGTTAGGTCAGATTCCACCGATGTTCGCTGTTACACAACGGTAGCATAATTCATATACCACGCCTGAGTACATATTAGCATTCCCACGACCTTGTGCAGGGGTACCTACAAAAGGATATCCTCTTTCCACCTGACCATGACATCGACTCCTCAAATCGCTCGATTTGTGGCACCATTCAACCGTGTAATTGCCTCGTTGTCTATAAATTATTCCACAAAAGTGAAGCCACTTGTTTTGTTTTTCGATTAAATAATAAGCTTACTTTATTAATGATTTTTCACGGTGAGTTGGAAAATAGAAGAACAGTGTTTGATGGCACTTAAATCGTAGCAGTTGTTTGTGGTTGATTAGGAGCAGAGGAAGTCTCACAGTTGCACCGGTGACTGAATAGTTGTGTAGAAATCGGTTGTCATGGACATGTGATGCGGAAGAATGAGGAGAATGTCGTTAGGAAAGTTTTGGAAATGAACGTGGATGGCTATAAGAGTAGGGGAAGACTAAAGAAACGGATGGATGGACTGTGTGAAAGATGATGTGGCTAGGCGTGACTATCAAGATGACGAGTAATAGAGAAGTATGGGAGAAAAAGATATATTGCACCAAACCAAATGAGATAAGGACAGGTGGATGATGATGATGATCCTACTATGTCCAATTTCATAGTTTCGTAAACATAATGTTAAGTTAAACTAAGTTTAAATTATTCAACCGTTAGATAGATACTTCAAGTGCCTGTTCAAACATCGTTACAATTACAATCAAACCACATAAAACGCCCACCAAAAGTTAAACATGATCTGCTGTAATTCGTAACACACATGTTTTTCCGCAGTTAAAACAGTTCGATCAGACGTCAGTCCGAGTCAATGTATTTTCAGAACAAATAAATAGTGTTTAAACTGTGAAGCTATGGAAATTAAGCGTGGACGCATGCGGGATCGCGCCTGCGCCGTGAAAATCGTTTGTACTAAGTTCCAAGCATGTATTAATAGTAGAGGTAACAATACACAGATCGCGGTTGCGTGCGCTGCGTGTGGGCGAAGCTTTATTCTCCAGATGAAGAGCAAAGGCTATTGTGAATGTTCCTGATGTTTAGGGCCTTTTCTATTGTTTATGACTTGCTCTGTCTTTTAAAGGTAAGCTGAAAAATTTGCATAGCTAACGCGCCTTTAAATACCTACTGATTTAATCACCGAAGAAACCTGGCCGGAGGACTGTTATTATAAAAACCTGACCAAAATTCCAGCGATAAAACGTTGTAATTTGATTACTTTATAATCGTTTGCGCGAATTTCTGGACGTCAGTACAAAATGTTCACACTAATAAGTTTCAGGTGCACAATACATATTTATAACACGATGGCTCAAAGTTAGCGGCGTCCATTAAAATCACGTTATAAGGTAATTACTCGTGTCTAGAGGTGTATGTACTTAAATGAATTCGTGATGTGAGACATTAATCTTGTTGCAAAAGTTTTGGAAACTGCGGCGTCAAACGTATTAATCATTATGATGATTTTGTGTTCTTAATTTGTCTGCTGGAGTTATTAGAAGGAAGTTCAGCTAATGGCCTATTCCTAATACAGATCGGAAAAGCTACTATATTTTCTAAGCAACAAAATTGATATTAGTCTTTGGAACTATGACAGTTAAAAGTCATGGTACCTAGGTTGTGCAGGTCAGATGCATCTTTCATTTTCTCATTCAGGCTTCATGTAAAATACTGACCTAACTATAAACTAAGTATAATATTATTTATTAACTATACACGTATCTACGGAATAAAAGGGCAACTCAACCAAGTTTCAAGAAATCAAAACGACAACGACGATTCGAAATTGCCAACGGTATCTACGAGTGTCAGTGAATAGACCCCAACTAATATGCCAGCAATCATTTAACAAGTATTCTTAGAAAACCCATGAAGGTGGGAAACCAATTAGATGCATTAAGTTAGATTAGTAATTATAAAAAAGTTCTCGCAATATATTCTATTAGTCATAATGGCAGTAAAGGTATTTAATGGCTCTAGGATCGAATATTTCAACGATATGAATCACTGTAAAAAAGTATGACAATTCCTGCCGGACCTGAACCTGATATGTAAGTAACTTTCTTATGTATGTAGGGTGACCAAGAGGGTGGGCGATGGACATCTGAACATTCACTGTTGCAAAATCAAAATTTGATTTATAACTATATAAATTCAATTGTGTCTCATTGCCACAGTTGAGTTAATAAGTAAGAACGCTATAGTCTATAAATATATATAATTATTATTATTTCGATAGCGAAATATTTTTTCTATGTATGTATGTAGAATGTATGTATAGACATACATTCTACATACATACATAGAAAAAAAAGGCAAGGCAAGGCAACGCACGGGCAAGGCAAGGCAAGGCATTAAGTCCGCCTTTGTACATTATGTGCATAAAGTTTTAATAAATAAATAAATACATACATACCTACGTACAGTATACTACTCGTACATACAAATAAATAAAATTGAAGTGTCTGCGATGTCAAAATTATAACTCTTTACGAAAGTATATTTTTATATGTAGGTACATAACAAAAAACCAATTTTAAAATTTTTTCTGTCTCTTTTTGTTCCGGTTAATCTCCGAAACGGCTGAAGCGATATTGATCAAATTTGATATGGGATACTTACTGAACTCTAGGGCAGGACATAGGCTACTTTTTATCGACGTATTACGAGATCAAAGCCACGGGCGGAAGCTAGTTTTAAATAATTGTATTCTATTCTCTGTGATAATATGGACTGGACATTGTAAAGTGTAACTTTGTCTAAAATAAAGATTGATTTGATTTTGATTATGATGATTGGAGATAGGCAGTATAAACAGTACATGAACTACAATTTCAGGCCAGCACTGGAGTTATCTGCAAAATTATACTACAAAACATTGTGACCCCTGAGAAATCTTGCGAAAATCTTGTGTCTTATAAGACGTTTTTCGTTGTTAAAGATGAGATACAGTAAGAAACAATAGGTACATATATTTATAAGTAACTGAAGAAACTGGTGGTAGCTTTATTCAAACCTGCGCAAGCTCCAGTGCGCAGGCGCCACTTCACCTACGCGCCTTACTAAATCGATTACTTCAATGAACTGCAGATTTATAAGTTCAGTTTCAGTTTTTAAGTTTCACTGTCGCATTGTGGTAGCTGTGATTATAGTCTAGACAGCATACAAATCAAAATGGCAGCGCCGCATCACCTGACTAGCTTCCCACGGTTTACTTTCGTCTCCTCGCTTTATTAACTGGTTATTTCTAACTTGAGTATGTCTCAGTTTCAATGGATAATGGTCACCGCTGTGATCACAGTCTACGTAGCATACATAAGGTAGCGGCACCCGTCACCTGCACAGCTTCCCACGGTGACTCATACATCCTTGCGGTCTCTGCACTATCCTTCCTCCCGCGGTTGCGCCTACGGTTTTTCAACGGATTCACCTGTGAAATCATAGTTATGTACCTACTTATGTAGATTGGTTTGACGTATACGTACGGGTATTTAGGGTACAGCTAGCTTCGTGGAAGGATAAATTTAATGAGACATCAAATAACTATGTCAACTAAAACTGAATAATTTTAATGGAAGCTAGGACAGGACATTCATTCGAAGTTTGCATTGTTCTAAATCGTCATTGAAATTATTGTGATTTGCTTTCGTGATGTGGCTAACTTAATAAATACCGATCACCCAATAATATTTCCACTAGCACCAATCATTTACTCAGTTATCTTGCTAAATAGCTGTTTGCACTTAGGTAATTATTGTCATTAATCGGAACAGTATACGACAGTAAGAATGTACTTAAGTAGACGTGTCACTTAGCGCTCATCACGGAGGAGGAGATAAACAAAAATACTCTTTTATAATTCCACGCATACATGATACACCTGCGTAATGTTCCCACGATATCTTCTGTTTCATTGGTAATCATGGGAATTATCTATCTTTCTGTCTTTACATAAGCATTGATTTATGAAACAATGAGCTTTTGTTGTCAATTATTTGTTTAATAAAACTGTGGTTAATTTACTTCATCATAGTGTTTGGTGTGGAGAAGTCACGAGGAGGTCTAAAGATCACTGCTTATGTAACATTCTGTGCTGTAAAACAGTTAGTACGAGACCTATTCATAGTGAGATATTGATTCACAGATGTGGTCACATAGGTAAGGGTATCTACATAATAATACACTGTCGGACAAAGTAGACCACGAACTTTCACGATGGAGCCAACTAATGACTGTATGAGAAGTTTTGCGTCTGTGGATGGTTGCGGTTCTTTTGCTTTAATTTTACAGAGTTTTTCTGCGGCTTTTTCAAGTTTTGTTTTCACTCTAAGGTGGATCACTCACTATAACGCGCCACGCGACGGGGCGCAAATCACGCGCCCCCTCACCGCGCATGTTTTTTAGGAGCTACGTCTGCCTACAAACTGCTTTACATATATCTTGTAAAAAAATATTTCTGTGAATAAACACTTTTTCATTTCATTTCATTTCACATCATACAAACTCAATAAAAACTTGGCTCCGTTTTCCGCGCCGCGTCGCATGGCTTGTTGCTCCGCCTTAAGACAAGATTAACTCCAGTTTTTATGATAGAACCAAACAATGGTTCTGGCACATCAATACAGTTTACAGCACAGCAAGCAATGTGAACCTGTACCTACATAATTACGTGGTAAGTTACCAACCAGTCATTATTAGTGACATTGCTAACTAACGAGTCTAACATTATCTCTTGCTTCATCAAGAATCTTACAAACACATAATTATGGGAACTTAGGTATCAAACTGGATGGGTAGTGTATTGCTACTCTGTGTAAATAATCTTAATCTTCCCTATCATTACAAGAATATAGAGTGATTATGAAAATTATTTCAGTGTAGGTACAGTCAGCGAAAAAGTCGTTTAACACTTCATTTTTTTAAATATTTATTGAGCTAAATATTTGATGAAAATCAAAACAGAAATTACATTAAAAGAATATAATAATTATGAACTCTTAGTTACAATATGAAATGCTGAGATACAATGTATTGAATAATTTGTGTATTGTGTTTTATTGTGTGTGTGTGTGTGTGTGTGTGTGTGAATTGTTGTGTATATATTCTCTATCTAATATTGCAGGCACAGGAGATTTCTTGTGCTTCCCAAATGTGATACTGTCTAGACATCACATCGACAAAGTTGAGCTTTGTCCACTAGATTTATGAAAGATTTAATTAAAAACGTTACAAAATAACTAAGCCTCTCAGCAAGCCGCGGATGAAATATTTTGCGGATGCACGCTGCAAGTACTCGTAAACAAACCATAGAAAAGTCACGACACCTAGCGATAAAATACTTATAAATAGTATAATACGATCGTAATAAATAATCATGGCTACTAGCTACTAGCACCAGGTACGCAGGAGCTGGTAGTGATTTCCTGAGGCTAAGCGAAGCCCGCACCTGTCCGACGTTCCCACACGCCTGTTACACAATGAGCAAGTTTTTTATCCGTTTGCGATGTTTTTATACGAGCGAGGATGTGGCTAACATTGAGGCATTGAGCCTCACGACAACAACCAAGTAATGAGCGTTAATCTGATTCCAGTAGTGTTAGGTGTTTTTCTTTGTTTATTGCAGCCGCGGAAGTTTTGATGATAGAGTGTCAATTTCAGTTAAGTATGTGTAGAATATTTGTTAGAATGGTCGAAATTTCATCAATCTCCAGTTCGTGATCTATTTACAGTTTTGTGTAATATTCCAGACAAACCGGAAGCTTTGCCAAAATGGTACTAACACTCTCAAAGAAAAACAATCAACTGACTGTCTCCAAACCTAGGGGATGAGAGCAATCCCCCATAATATAAATACATTTCAACTACAAATATAAATGCAAATCAACTAATCACAAAATAACTATAAACTTATTATAGTTATAGCTAAAAGCTCCACTTTTATTGACGACATAATTAATATTCTCAACACGCAAAATGATCAACAATCGAGCTATAATTACGTCGCAGGCGCAGTATACAAATGATTATGCGCCGCGATATAATTGTGATTGGAAATTATTCCATCAGTTACTCTCCGTCCGTCTCAATGATTCAAGGCGCGTAGATGGCTACGGTTCCTTACACCTGTTCAAGATTCTCACGATCAATGGATCTGGAGATTATGGGCCTGCTCTGTCCAACTTAGCTATTTAATGTAATGGTGGCAGGCTGTATCATCACGTCTGTTTATTTTTTTAAATTTTAATTTATCTGGGAGTATGAAGATTCAGATAAACGAAAAAAAGTAAGATGCCATGAATTCATTGTCTTTCTTGACAGTGAATACCTTTATGGTACTTACAGCATCCGTTTATGATTTGATCGTCAATTTCCACGATTTTTTGATCAACATTCACGAGATCAAATCACTCAACTGGAAATGTAACCGCCAACTTCCTCAATTTATGTTCCTAAGGCACAGGTGCATATATTGCGTCGGTACATAATGACACAGCATACCTAAATTAAACAAGCACCTATAAATGAGTCATTTGCTACAGATGTAGGTGGTGCTAATGCTGCTGAGCAGGAAACTCAATCATATTCACATTATCTAAACCAGTATAACAATTTGAACAATCACTTAGATCGACAGGATCGTTAAGTCAACAAGGTATCAAATACTCAATAATGCATTCAGCTGTAACAAGCGGATTTATTATCAAAGGCTCCTAGACTAATTTGCTCCGTCAGATAGATGGAGTACATTGTAATTGATTTTCATGGTACAGTCAGTACCTACAATGTCGCTCAGCACGACATAATTAAATACTCAACTTGCCCGTTATTTGCTCGACTTCGTCGCAAATGAGTTTTTGCGACGCTATCAATGCGTGAATCTCACTTAAAAGTTAATTACCTACACTTCATGAGAATAATCTGATTATGCCCGCTTCGAGTAGTAACCATTTATTTTCTTACAAGCGCAAATGTAAATTATACTTAATTTTGCTATATTTTTTCTTAAGGCGGCCGCGAACCTGTAAATTTAATGACTACCTGCAAATGTAATGCGCGTTTTTTACAAATATCTTGTCATCTTTAAAGTGTTGCGAATGTGACTGGTTCCAGTGAAAGAGAGCAGTTATTACGTGTAAATGGAGATTTTATTACTTTCTGAAATCTCAGAACGCTACCGAGTATCGACCGATTTCACACCGAACGGACTGGTTCAACTTGCAGAAGTGGTCCAATTCTAGTTCTTAATACGCCAATCATTTCCAATGTGAGAAAGTGGAGCACAGGTAACCACCGGATTTGGTTGGATTTAAAGAGCAACATTGCAATGCTGTCCTAGGTTGGTTTAATAGTTGTATATTTTCTTAAACTCTCAAGAATATTAAATGCACAGCATGACAAAGTTGAACACAATTATATCCGACATCTTAAAGTCAAGACCGAAGCCGCCTGCCAGCGATGCTCTCTGGACAATCAACGCAACCTTGAGACGCAGACACAGCTCAACTTGTTCGAACTTGAGCCCGCAATTGGATAAGCACTTTAACGACATTGTCCTTTTGTCGCGGTGAGATGCGGTGCAGGTGCACGTGACGTCACCCGGCCATGAGAATATCCCGCGACTTGCCATTCTCACGCCTCCGCAGGGCGACAATCGCGAAACCAGTTCCTCCATTAAAAGTGCCGTTAATGTAACTGCATGCTCGTTTTAGCGGAGCTGATCGACCGATGCTTACAGATTATTTGAACAGGCTTAACCGATAGGTTTAATGTTTGCGCCCACATTACCATAAAGGACTCGTAGAGGAAACATTAAAGTTAAATCTTTAGATATCGACATAAAATTTACTGATGCTTCAACCTAACTATCGACCCTTTACACATTACCATAAAAGTTTCACAGCCATTTGGGAAATAAAATGAAAGGATCCAAATGTAATGGAATTTTAATTCACATGATAGAGGAAGCGTGTCCGGACTTTGATTGCAATTATAGAGTCAAATCAATAATGAAACAAAGTCACCCTTGTTCATACGGATATTACCATAAAATTAGTCCCACGGCCGCTCCGATTGTTTGTGGGGGTGTCGCCGTGTGACTGGCCGGCCGGAAGCCGCGCTGAAGCGTGAAAACTATTCTAATTCCGAAATAGTGGAGTAGTGCTTTGTCTTATGTGCACGATGCGTTTCCAACGTGAATGGGGAAATAAACGTGAATGGTGGTCACTCACAAACACATTTACAGAAGTGCCTACACTTTGTAGTTTGAATAATTTGCTACAGCAATGAAGCTTACATTGTCTATCATTGATACCGCGCACATTTCTACTTGTTTTTACTACAAGGTACCTATAATAGCAGTTTTATAGCCTATCTTTAAAGTTTAAATACACAGCAATTACTTCGCTCACTATTCTTATTCGCATCTCATATGCGCAATACCCAGGTAGGATACATCGATTAAGCGCATCAACAAAGCGCAGATGCAGCCTTTGGAACAATCATTGCATCGAATCGTATAATTGGTTACGACTTTCGTTTGATATGTGAAACTGAGCTGGTCTGCAAACCGTCTTGATATGTTTATTGATATTTTATAGTCAATTCCAAGTTATGTCTGGCTCTGACCTATTTGCTTTTGTATGGCGTCAGTTGCTTGCTTTGTTCTTGATTGTATCTATTATGTTTTGTTGGGCAACTTAATGCAATACATATCATGGGATTGCTGGTCGTCAATGTTTTGTTTATCATTCAGCGAAATACAGGCTCAGAATAACTATAGTACTAAGACTAACGTAACACAGGCTTGTAATTGCTATGAGTTTGCAGTATGAAAAGCAATCGTTAAAAAAGGGTTTCGGAGAGATTCGTGACCGAATTCAAAATCTTATTGGAACTGAAAGATAGATGCAAAAGAACTCTTACTAAAAAGAAAAAAAAATACAAAATTACATAGTGGCTTTTCGTGCCAACTACAAAGCGGTGTAGCAGTATTGTTTCGCGATGCGTCACAAAGTTATCACGGCATGCGTCTGAGCATATCAAGTGTAGGACGTAGAGAGAGCGGGTAAGCCGATCCGGCGTCAGGCGGTAACCGAACCGCGGCCCTCACGCTCGGAGCACATGTCTTGGCGCGAGCTGCGCTCTGCTGGACAGACGCGCAGACCGCCGCGGCAGTGCTGTCGAGGCCTCGGCGCGCCGAGGCCTCGACAGCAAGTACTTGAGTTGGTGTCAAGTGATAGCAAATCTTGAGAGCACCTTGACCTATATTGGATGGTTTTGGGCTTATTTTAAGGTGAACTGCCACGAACCTGTGGACCGCCGTTTTAGTTGCAGACCTTTCATAAATGCTCATTGCATCTGCGATCAACCAAAAAATGTATCTAAACTCTAGACCTATAGGTATAATATATATCAATTCTGTCCTTGATCAATCGGGAAGTCTGTAGTACAAACTAGGAAGCGATTGTCTACGGTCTTGTAAAGCTCCGAAAATAATTTGATTGTGTATTATTTATCTTTCATAACAATCTTTGTTAATATGACACCTAAATTCTCATGATAACCCTATTTTATTAAAGTAAGAATGCACCATTAATTCAAAAACTTGTTTATAGCATAAACAAACGAGAGGAGGACAAGCATTCGACGTTCAACATGTCTTTGGCAGTCAAATGATAATAACACATGTTCGCAATCAGTTAATTCAATTTATCTTACATCACGAACGGTCGCACTTAGGTACCTATAGGTATGAACAGATTTATCGTGGCTTTATTGATGCAAATGCAGGCATTTAAATAAATTATGACGGGCGCCCCGTCTAGACGGACTTCGTCAGTAGCTACTTATGTGCCTTTCAATTTCAAAGTTTCAATTTAATGTAGAATTTAACTAAGAATGCCTTGCCTTTGATCACGTAACAAAAGCTTTTCAACATAGTTTTATTCGCATTTTTAACAACAATACTTTTGATTGGCATTTTCATTATTTAAAACTATGATTTAAAGTGTTCTTATATTGCATAAAATCTAGAAGCTACTGATTGGGAGAAGACACTGGCTCGTGTAACACGGGTGTTTTTACTTAGGGCTTAATTTTGTTTGAACACATTTTTTTTATTGATTTTGTTATTTCATTAGGTACCTACTGGCCTAATCAATGACAGTTACCGCATTATGTTAAGCCCACGCAATTTTATGAAAAACTTTTTTTTTCAACTGCTTATCGCTCAATGCCGCACATAACAAGCAAAAGCGAGCTTTTTTGCATGTTGTGACATTCTTAAATTCACTGACAGGCAAAGCACAGCCTAAATTGCTGGATCTAGGAGCATGCTTTCATAAAAGTTTCTTATTTAACTAAGGTGAGCATTTAGGTATGATTTTTTATAATTAGGGATGAAAGTTTGTCATTCATTCATATTCATTTATTTATCAAATATAAGCTAACAGTTTACACCAAATCGCTTATATCTATGCTAATTCTACAAAATTACATTAAAATTTTAATTAAAACTGAAAGACAAAAAAAACGGAGTAACATAAAATTTGAAAACAAAACAACCTTATACATAAAATTAGAAACTTAACAATTATTTCTTCATATTTAAATAAATAGACACATGCCTAGCGATTGTCCATTGAGAGTCAAAATATAAATCTGCCTCAGATATATACTTTTTCTGCCGATGAAATCTCATCGAGCAACCGTCTTGTTTCGTAAAATAATGAGCTATTCATTTCTGTAGGTACGCTATAGAAATCAAAATCAACAGTCATTTATGCAAACTAGGATGAGAATCAGCACTTTTCGAACGTCAAGATTACAAAAGACAGTCCCCCAACAAATACAATACGCCCTTCACAACGAATACAATACGAATTCCTAAACATACCAACTACTTGACCATTCTTAGTAATTTCCCAGTCATCGATTTATCCGAACAGATTAGAGCCAAAGTACAGTAGTGACCGACCGCGATCGAACTAAATTAATTGGCGATCACATCGACCTATCGATTCCGTCAGTTACCCGGCACGCAAAGTATACAATCGCTTACGTATTTAGTTACACGTCAAACCGTGTAAGATATTGCTTCCTTGTGTCCACGACATTAAACTAACGTAGACACATATCTAATTTATCCTAGATAGAATATGCCTAGGCGTAGGTAACATAGATCTAGATATAGTGTATTTTTCTTGACTTGTCTTATTTGCCTGAGATAATTAACGACACTGAATGCAATCAATTCGAAGCAGCTTGAGATGTTTGTATAATAGTGTGAGATTGTTTGATTGACGCAAAAAATCGTGATTTTCGTAGCATGTTACCAATAAGATTTGTAAGGGAAAATACACTGTACAAACTTGGCTGCGGAATAGATAAAATTGAAATCGCCATAATGTTAAGTGATTCGTTCAAATCCATAAATAACGTTACCGTTTGGTACAGATCTATTAAAAGTTTATAGTCACGGTGTGGTTGTAAAAGTAGTTATACCCTCTTACTTAATCAAATCTTTAAGTAGGTCCACTGTATGTACCTACTTCAAGTCTCCATCTCGGAAATATTGATGTATATTGTATATAATGTTATCGTTTTCAATGAAACTATCCAGCACCCTGGGGCACTAAAAAGGTCACTTTGGCAGAATCATAAAAGGATAACATTATGAATTCTATTGGACAGTTAACTGTTAAGTTAATCATATCAAATCCCATTGGTGAAGGATTTTTCAGTTATTTTTTTTGTCTATGCTAAAATACCAATCAATCCAATCCAAATGCAATCCCAATATCTTTGATTATACCTACGTAGAAAAAAAGAAAAACACGGACTGTCTTCGCCATATCATGATTAATAATGTTATCCTTTTATGATTCTGCCAAAGTGGCCCTTTTAGGCCCCCTGATTGCGTAACACACTTTAAATCTAAATCCGAATCATTTTGAAGGATATTGCTAAACCATTACTTCGTATGTTCGAAAAATGTGTCTGCTGAACAAAGTAAACAACACAATGTATGTTGTTGAACTGTCAAACTGAAACCCATTGCTACTGATAGTGTGTTCAAAAGTGCCTTTAATGTGCCTATTTGAAATAAATGATTTTGACTTTGACTTTGTTACGCAATTAGCCCGCAGGGTGACAGGAAGTTCCACACGCGCCTCAAAGAGATGTCAGCAGCAATCGAAGGGGCCCGTTATTTAGGGCCGAAGCCTGCCTGCCTGGATTGTCCGAAAGGGTTACCGCTGGCTCGGAACATAAAAGGCTAAGGAAAGAACACGGGTGGGATTTAGTCAGTAAGAGTCTGACACTCCCTTCCGCTCCACCCAGAGCGGGAGGGGTGATTAGAGGAATTCCCATCCTGAAAAAAAAAAGGGTGACAGGAACATCGACGCGCAACCTGCTACCATGGATTCAGTATATGATTCTGAACCCCATTGCGTTGAAAATTTGAAATTTTTCATCGGCTACTTATTTTTTTTTAAATATTGCTGTTCCATAAGATTTTGACCGCGATAGGTATCGCAGTTTTGTAGAAAACAGCAGATTTTTTTTTTTATAACCTACTTAAATCAGAATAATGTATTGAATTCATGCTAACAGGTAGTGCGTCGACGTCGATGTAGAAGTTGTGAATTTTGACTCATTTTATGTCTCAAATATTACGCTACAAAGTGCGAGTACCTACCTACTTGTAGATACATATGTACATTGTACATAATGATATCAACATTACTAGTAGTAAATGTTTCAAGTTAACGACATTAAGTGCTTCCTTATTAAACAGGGCATTTCCTGTGTTTAGTAAACCGGCCTCGTACAAGCATAAATTTGTACGAAGCAATATATAGCAAATGATATGTAGCATTTTTTTTTCTTTTTGGGTAGGCCCGTGGCTTTTTTAAAAGGTTCGACACGGAAAACGGGCGGACCTTATTATGTGTTTAATTTACATAAAGGGTTCTAAAATTGCCGAGTAAACCAGCCTCGAATGAGTCATACTATTTTTTTTGTTCAATATGCAAAAAAAACAGCAGTTATTAAGAAAAAAAAACAGAAATGTCTTAACATATCCATACTAATATTACAAATTCGAAAGCAACTCTATCTGTCTGTTTGTTACCTTTTCACGCCTAAACCACTGAACGGATTTCGATATAATTTGGCAGAGAGATAGATTGCATCCCAGGGAAGGACATAGGATAGTTTTTATCGACATACCATGCGGGCGAAGCCGCGGGCGGAAGCTAGTAACTTAATAAATATTACCTTATACGTAGTAAGTAACCCACTACATTTTTCAAAGATTACTTACTACTTTACTAGAAACTTGTACATTAATTCAAATCTGCTTTTCTGCTTACCTACTCAGGAGAGTTCAATTGCACATTAATAACGCCTTTCCTAAATACATATCTTCGCAAGCTAGTCTACACGTATGTACAAAGATTCCATACCAACAAAAGTCGGTCAGAACGCACATTAAAGTGTATATAAAATGGTAGTATGAAAGATAATATTGGCTGCGTCGTTGGTCTAGTGGTCCCAAGTGCAGCTGCTGAGGTTGACGTCCTGGGTTCAATTCCCGGATCGGACAAAGTGTTATTGTGTTTTTCCAAATGGAATTTCTCAGTACTAGCCCGGAGTCTGGATTTATACCCGGTTATCGCAATAGGCCCCCCCATTTGTTGCATAAACGTAAATGGCGAAATGTGGGTGTACAGACGCCAGCACATCAACCTACTACAATCTGTCAAATTTCTTTAACAGATTTTTAACTTTATCGCTAGAGCATAAGGTTCAAAGTTGATTGGGAAAATTTGACAGTTTCGGGTAGCTTGATGTGCTGGCGTCTGTACCATAGTTACACCTCTGTCTAACCCTTTGGGAAATGCAGGCGTGATGATATGTTATAATATTTTGAAATGTATTAATGTACGTACGTACATTTGCCAATACATATGTATTATCATCACGCCTCACCTAAGGATAATATTGGTATTAACTTTCATTTTCACGTCATTGGAACTTTACGCGATGGCGACATTACAGTTAATCGCGTAAGTAACTGGACGCAGAGTTCAGGAACCCATTCCGCGCTCCAATTAAATAACGACCTGCAAATATGTGGTTGCAGAAAAGAACAGTACCGTTCAATCATATTATGTGAGTTCCGTTTGTAATACGTTGGCGAAGTACTACTTAAAGATAATTTTTGTGATCTACAACCTGCAAAGTATACGCTTTGGTTCCTCGGAAAGCGGCACTTAATTTGTACCGTGATGCGTGTCCCCCTTTAGGCACAGACTCAAGATAAAAACAGTATTGCACAGGCCACTGAACCCTAAAAATCAAGAGCACCCGGTACATTACCGGTGCGTTATAGTAAATTATTGGTTTGCTTGCGGTACACTGTACGTGCCGCCGCCGCCGGCGCAGACGCAGCCATAAGCGGTCAACGTAATGATGGCCAATTTCTGAATCGACGCAATTCACGGATAGGTGTTTTATTAACTTTGTGCTGTGCCTTACCGGAGAAAGCTCAGTTTGCTACCAATTTTCACGAACCCTTTACGGTACTCACTTTTATAGTTTTTAGATGGTCCCCATGGTCCCCATTGTCGTTAAAGATATCGTTTGGGTACTATGATGGCGCCGTATAATCTGCAATATAATAAATTGAAAATTTTATGTGGTTTACGTAAACATTTGACGTTTAGATAAGTCTTACTAAACGAAGTAGTTAAATAAATCGACGTGTGGCCATATAAGTAAGTTTATTGGGTAGGATTATTGATGTTATTTATGTAAAAATACTAAAATGAAAAAAATCTAATTATTTTACTATTTTTAGGTCGATAAGTACAAACAAACTAACGGTGCATAACCATTACTGGGCATAAATGTTTCTAAGCGCGTTGCAGCAACTTCTCACATAAAATTAATTCAATAAAGGAATTCCACATAATATTCAGATTTCCAATTTCGTAAAACCGAGCATTAACAACTACTGAAGTAGCTCCGACCTCTCACCAGCCGCTCGGTACCACACAGTTACCAAAAATGTTTATTTCGTTGAAACGAGTTTCTTTTATTTTTATTGGCAATTTGCGATTACACGCATAATTTCAGTGGGTAATAATTAAGATGGGATTGTGAAAGATGGGAACAATTTAGCAATTAAATAGATGCTAGTAGCGGCGCCCGTGCAGCATTACCGTAACATATTGTAATATGATTGGGCAAAATACTTTTTCACTTCTCATGCTCTGAAAGTGCTTCTTTGTGCAGGGTATAGGCTGCACAAAATCGAATTTTGTGCACAAGGGCATTAACGTATCTACTCATAAATGTATTATATTAAGGCAAAGAAAATGAACCATACAGCCAAACGCAATAAGAAGTTCATAGATAGAATTTGTTATTATATAATATTTACTTTAATTTATTTGCCTTATGTGTTTTTTAAGATATAATAGATATTAAAATTTTAATTCAAGTACGGTAGGTTAGTTGATTTAAGAAAATTATTATTACAAAATTAATTTAATAGTAGGCTGTATAGGTCTGCAGCCTAATATCAATTTCGTAAGATTTAAAAAAAAATAATTTCCTTCAGTATTCAAAACTGTTCTAATTTTACTTTGAATTTTAATTAAAGAAATGTTATGTTATACTACTGTTTTATTTCCTCGCAATCGAAGTGAAAAGCAGAGTTTATAACTCGTCCACAAAACCATTTCTATCCTCGACATTGCTATCAGCCCTCGCCTTCGGCTCGGGCTGCTAAAAGTCTCGGATAGAAATGGTTTGTTTTGTGCACTTGTTGTAAAATCTACTATTTTGTACATTCACATTCATGTCCGGACACCTGTAATAATTGGTTACCCCTCGTTTCTGAGGTATTTACGTGTGAGGGGTCATCCAATAAATTGCAGGCATCTGTACGTAATCCAAGATTTTTTTGGTGGTGACATAATTTTGGAGTCAAAATGTTAATAATTAAAGAAGCGATATGTAATTTTTGAATCTATTTAGAATACTCAATTCCTTCTTTAGGTACCGACCGATATCAACAAACTTCGATTTAATTGCTACACAGTAAGTACCTAACAATCGAATTCAATAAAACTGATTACCTCTCAAACTTGATCGATGTAGAAGTAAATACCATCAATATCTCAGAACCATAACCGTTCATTATGGCTCTGTTCGTCGTGTCGGTAAACTGGCTCCATACATTACAACCTATCGTAGTTTGACAAATGAAAAACTGTTCGACATTACATAATCCCTTGTATGGTAACAGCAATAATCAATATAATAGTGTGGCTTCAGGACCACAGATGTTGTTAATGCTCTATTACCTTTTTTATACAGTAAAGAACAGCTAATCAGTGATTTGCTGCTACCCATGTAAGGCAAGATTAATGAAAAGTCAACTAATGGTTCTAGCCTGATTTCCTGTCTCTTGATGGTTGACTGGGTTTTTGAAGTACTACGGGGTTTCGTTATTGATTAACGCGAGTTTTACATCCTCAACAAAGTTATTAACGAAGGGATTAAAAAAGTTAAAAATCGATGCAAACACCAACGATTTTTGCCTTTGATTAGCTCTAGATTGAAATGTAGAAGAGGTCTGACTACATAATTACTAATTAAAAGCAGATTATATGATATCTACGCTTTGAATGATGTCAGCAGTGTGCAACCTGCATACAAATAATACGGCCGCCATCACAGAATTCACAGATATATTACTGGACGAGACGGACACTGCGACACTAGGAAAAATTAAAAAATTTTCTATTTCAACAAGTCAAGCAATCGATGGAAAATCTCATCGGGTAATTGACAAACTTCCTTACAAACTTTCATCCCCTACTTACACCCGGAGTTAATTATCAAAAGTCATTCCATGATCCTCTGACCTCTCCTTCGCTATATGAGGAACTCTTGTGCTTGTCTTGTAATTTCGTGCTTCTAGACCTGTGCAGTCTGTCAGTGAATGGATGAACTTAAGCTGCTGCTGCTTTTAGCTTATTCTGCTGGTGTTGGAATTCTGGGCAACAGCACTTTTTTCTATTTCTACTTAGATCACCAAATACCACTAGTAGGGGACTTAACTAGTGCTTGCCGTTTTAAATGGCGGTATGCAAAGTGTTTATATCTCAGCTCGGCGTCGCGTGCTCCAGTTCACCGCATTTGGCCCGTGTCCGCCGATCTGCCCGACATCTGGCGATCTGCTAAATGCCACCGGTGGTGACAAGCTCACCATGTGTTTAACCTCACCTGAACGGATTTAACACAGTTTTGCTGCCTTTTTTGTTAAACATCCTTTGGTAATGAGAGGAGGGATTACAGAAAGTGTTAATTAAGGCTTAAAGCTGTGACAACTTAATTGTGCCTTACAATTTAAAAAACTGGGCAACTGGGCATGTGCCTACAGCGTAATGTAGGTACATCAAGAATAATTATTACTTTATTTAGGACTTCAGGCACTTCTTAAAGAGAATCTGAACGCGCAATTGTAATGATTACAAAGCTATTTATAATGGCTATATTTGGACATCGATACCTTTTTAATATAGGTACTTATCGTGAATTACTAATAATTAAATACCTACTTTCATATTTTCTCTAAGGAAGTATCAAGATATCCAGCTTATATAAGGAGATTTCCGTTTGACTAACGTAAGTAAAACGTAAATGTTTAGCCATTAAGTAATTCCTGATAAACAGACAGATTCTAATCATTCGATTAAGAACTGACTGATGCACATCTAATCATATCTTTTTGTAAGTGCTAAGTACAGTCACGGTGAATCGTAATTTAATTAATTACAGATTAATTCCAACGTATTGTGACACAAGGCTTTAAACTCTATATTTTATTAGACTGTGAAGTCCAGGACGACGTTGTTTCGCAAATTACTGTTAATTACTCTGCCCTGGCTTAACCTTTAGGTATGCTAATACCTATTGATGTAATTACCTACCAAAGGATACCTTAACTGGTAACCCTGAGAGCTAAATTCTAATGTAAATAATATCTAATGGCGGATCTTGTTGTAAGAAGATGTATAACGAGTAGATTTGTATCTTCAAAACGCTATGCGTAAGCGCGTTATAATTGAATGTCAAAACTACGTCATCGGCACGATCTAATTTATTCAAGGAAATTACGTTATGTTTTATTTACAGACTGGGGCTAATTCATTTAAAATAATTATAGTCACCTACTTTCAAGTTTTTAAACAAGGGTATGCAAAGGTAAAAATTAGTCCTAGAAGAAAAAATGCATCTTTCTCTTTTGTATTATACAGGTTTATTCAAAGTTACTCCTAATCCATACTAATATTATAAATTCGAAAATAACTCTGTCTATCTGTCTGTCTGTCTGTATGCTACCTTTTCACGCCTAAACCACTGAACGGATTTCGATAAAATTTGGCAGAGATAGATTGCATTCCATAGGATAGTTTTTATCCCGATATTCCCACGGGATCGACACTTATGCGGGTAAAACCGCGGGGCGCTGCTAGTATTTTTTTCAGTTACGAACAAAGGTTCATTTTATTTACACAGTTGTTTATTAGCAACACACGAACATAAAACACGCAAGCGTTGTCGACATAACTGTACTCACTGTATAGCTGACTCAAGGCAACGTAAATTTCGAGTCCTCCGCCGTAGCCTCCATAGCTCAGGGGTTAGAGCACTAGTCTTGTAAACTAGGGGTCGAGAGTTCGAATCTCTCTGGAGGCATTTTTATATTTGATTATAATTTAACGTTTCAATTAATTAACTCATTTATACATAATTTTGGTAATATCAACGTTTTATTTCGCAAATAAATTTTAATATGGGAAAGTATTATGATAAAATTCAAACAAAATAAAAATTGGACACTATAGCCTTTTATAATTAACTTGGCTAAGAGATTAATGAAAATGTTAATTAATTAAATTGAACTAAAGGAGCTTTAGAGAGTAAAAGAGGATGTTCCAAACCGAGTAAGCCCCATTTGGTTAGGCTAAAAGCCTTGTCAATATTCACTTTGCTTTGAGCAATGCTACGAGTGCGACCGCGCGCAGGTGTACCTTCCCTACGAAGCCGACCCGGCCTCCACCATGACGGTGTGGCGCTTTCCGCCCTATCTCCGGGGACTTTCCACAGGGTGATGCGAGTTACTAGAACTCTGTATGTAACCCCGACGACTGAACTGGTCGGAACCCCTAACACATTAAACAAATTTTTGTCTATGTGTTTTGTTGACCGAAAGTTCTGATAGCGTGACTTAGGACTTTTCTTGATAGTTTCATTAACACGTTGTTAAAATACTCATACATATAAAAACTATTTTTTTTTAAGAACGCAAGCATAATGTCAATTTATTTCTGCGGTGCATAATAGTCGAGTTTCACCGAAAACTCAATTAAATAACTTGTAGCAAAGTATTTCAACCGTCAGCGCCATCTAGTTCGTACTCCCAACACTAATGTTCTCAACAAAAACTTGTGTAGTATTTCGTAAGAATTCCACAGTATGAATTCTATTTTTATACCTCGTTATTATAAACTTATTAAATACATTGTGTAGCGCATACTTGAGTTTGTCAGTTAATAAAGCCTCAAAAAAAAAAAACCTCCTTTGTTTAAGTTGGTAGGTTTCTCGTTAACTTTTACTTTAAATAAAAAATGACCATATTTCTCCGGCAAAGGAATCTTTATAGTCATGCATTGACCGTAAAATCCAACTTTGCTGTAAAGGTAGTCTCTACAGTGTTTTGTATAGTTTGTTTGTTACATCCGTGATTCGTAATGAGGGATTTGAGTGGTCATATTGAATTTTCAAACTTGTGACGCAGATATAAGGTGTCTTTTGAGTTGTGTTGGCTGAGATGCGCAGACGCAGGTGTGCGGCCGCCTGGTCGTCGCCGCGGCTACCTACTGCTCTCGGATATGGTATTCATTTATTAATTTGCTTGCGTTGACCGACGCGCCAATACATTAAGTTTAGACGATCATTGTGCTAGCATTATTTTTTGCAACTTGAAATAATTAAGTTTTGAAAGAAATAATGACCGTGGACAAAGACCTGCGAAGTAATTAATTACTTACTTTTACACCGCAACTCCTAAAAGGACTAACTTATTATTCAATACTTACTTAATTTACATGTTTTCTTTTGATCTACGCTCGTTTAATTTTCAGGAAAGTTAGCATTAACTTTGGAAAAATTAAATTCATATACATAGGTAGCTATAACTTTATGTAAAGTTATGTATGAAAATCATCAACCAAATTATGCTAACTGTAATAATTGCTCGGAGATTTGTAACAGGCGTTTTGTCGAATTAACGAATAAGTGAAACGATAAAATAAGAATTTAATTTCTAATTAATAGATTGAAGTTTTTTTTTTAAGTCAATATTTTAGCGCCGTCATGTTGACTGAACTTTGAACTATCACAGGTCAGTGAACAATTGTAAATTAAGTAACGTTCCTACAAAATATGTTTTATTTCTGTTTTTATTGACACATTGCTAAGCAATTCTTCGCCAATTAGTAAGATACTAGGCAATAAGACGGATAAGCGGTGCTATTCTGTAAAAATCTCACTGTCAAAACTTATTTAAAGTGAACGTTGAGTGAGCTGTCAATAGTATGTCAATTCCTAGCAAAAACAAACTCACTTCACCTAAGTTTTCACGGTGAGATTTTTACAGAATCGACCGGCAGTTCTAGATGCATTATAAGTACATAGTTCTCGGAAACAGACTAAGTAATTAACTGTGACTGTGATGCCATAATTGAAATAAAACAAAGACTCATTTATTTGCTCAAACTCTGTTACTCCCCAAACCAATAAAAAAGTTAATGAAGCACCAACCAATTTAATCTGCCGATCAAAACTCATAAAACAAACCTGAAACAGAATAAAAGAATGGAATGCGAAACAGCCATTAGGTATTTAATTTGCAATATAAATAAAGCCGTCGATAGCGGAGCGTTTTGTCTGAGTAAATAGTGGATAAGGCCGGGTCCACATAAATCATGGGTGAATTAATGCAGGTTAGCTGCATTCCAGCGCCGGCCGGCAACTCGCGCTCTCCGCGGTAGTGTTGCCAACTATTATGAGACCGAATTCGGGATCCGGATGTCGAATTGTTACGGTAATTCAAGGGCTTCGTCCGTAACTGTTAATGTGATACGGTGGTTGTAGCGTGTAATGTAAACGATTGGGGTACAATTTGAATAGGCAAATTTGTGTTGACATCCCTGTTGAATTCGGAACACAGATTTTGAACAACTTACTCGAAGTGATAAAAGCTTTTGAGGGCATTATTTCATTTCTTCACCTTCTTTTTGAAGAGGATTTACTTATAAGTGTGTGTCAGTTAACAGAGGTTAACTGAAATAATACCAAATTAAAATCGTAGTAACTGCTTGATTTTAACACTACCTAATTTCAAATTCAATGAAAACTTTTCAAATCAAGACATTCCGTAGAAATGTGGGGACGTAGCAACAGTCTAGTGGACAATAAACGCGGAACTTGAAGCCTCTAGCGATGAATTCCGATCGTTGTTTTTGCACAAACTCACAAACCAGTCACTATGGAAAAACCCAAACGCTGTCCTCGACCACCAAAATGTTTACCAAAAAAGTTGTGGCGCCAAGCTATTTAGTATAGGTACCTATCATGTTATTCCGTGTCCATGTGACAGAGAATAATTACCACAAACATTGTATAGGTGGTACCACAGATATATCTAAGTACATATATCTGTGGTGGTACCTACAAGTTTTTTATTTATTTACCTAAGATACGACAACCACTTTATGGCGAAATAATTAATATGTAGGTAACTATAAAAAAGCAAGGTACTTATAAGAAAATACCAGTCACTCAAAAGTGCCAAGGAACTTTGAACTACGTATTTTATATAATGAAAATAAAAAGATACCGGAAACTATACATCATCACACTAATATTATAAAGGCGAAAGTTTGTGTGTGTGTGTGTTTATATGTTTGTTACTTCTTCACGTTCAAAAGGCTGGACCAATTTAGATAAAATTTTGTATGGAGGTAGCTGACACCCTGGATTAACATATAGGCTACTATTTATCCCGATATTCACACGGCATCGAAACTTATGCGGGTGAAACCGCGGGATGCAGCTAGTTACCTATAACGACCCAGACAACACAGCTTATGGTCCAGTTCTAAAGTAGCTTATAATCTATTTCTAAAGTTTCAAGCTCGATATGTTCTGTCCTCGATTCTAGTACCCGCTGAAGATGCACGATGGCATCTTCGTCCCAGAAATAAATTGTTGCCATTGTTTATGTTGTCCATTTATGAATTACTTAAAGAACACAGTCATGGTTACTGTGTTTGTTTACCGTAAGGCTCAATAATTAAAAGTGTAGGTATTAATTATTACCGATTACACGCTTTTTTTTTTCTGGATGGGAAATCATCAAATGACCCCCCTCCCGCTCTGGGTGGAGCGGAGGGGAGTGTCAGACTCTTACTGACTAAAACCCACCCGTGTTCCTTTCTTAGCCCTTTATGTTCCGAGCCAGCGGTAACCCTTTCGGACAATCCCGCTGACCCGGCAGGGCCGATTACACGCTTAAATGGAATTGGGCTGGACACATCTGCCGCATGTCAGATGATCAATGGGTGATCAAAATCAATGATCAATCAATAATGAATCTAGTAAGTAGACCTATAACGCATTCGAAAGTACAACAGCTTAGGCAGCCCGTAAACTACAAGAGCTTTCAAAAACTTAATTATTAAAACAAACCAAATATTTAAAAAAAAACTTGCAATAAAATCTACTTGGCCATCCAAACAGGAACAGGTTGCTTACCAACGCCCATAAAACATTATATAACCGGGTTTCGTGATAAGCGAACCGATAAGCAATATCTGTTTTTTGACAACAACAAATTATAGATAACAACTTGACTTGCTCACGATTTAACGGATCGGTAACTCGAAGAGCTGTAGGATCTTTTTTCCAGTTGAGCTAGCTTGATTTGATATCTTAATTAATGTTGTGTGCTTTTAGCTGCTTGTAATTACACTAGCTTCTACTTGCGTCTTATCCACGTGAAATGTCTTGCTCTCCCCGACCCACCCTGTCGTATCGCATCGCCTGCCCGCGCTATTACTTCGTTTTCATTTAGCGTTCACCTTGACTTTTTTCTTTTTGCTCGGCTCCTAAGGTGATTTTAACTAGCGTATAGCCTTCCTCAAGAATTGGGCTATCAAATGCTTTAACATTTATTTTAATCCGACCTATAGTTCCAGTAACTCTTCAAGTTTAATATATGTTTCAGTACAGATAGTATATGTGATTGCCATTGGTCTGAAGGAATACATCGTGAGGAAACCGGCATGTCTTAGAACCATGGCGACATCTACCAACACACAGGGCTCGCTTGGTGGATTAAGCCCACTTCCTCTCAGAGAGAGGAGGCCTGTGTCCCAGCAGTGGGATCGCTTGAGGCTGGTCATATATGCTGTTATTGGCAAGCCTCTACAACCAGGCGTTGCAAGTTATATTTATGGGCAACATGCATCTTTGATTGTTCATCACCATACATATATAACAACACTGCGAAGTTGGACTATCCACTGATCGCTAAAATCTTATATGTGTGGATGAGGACCATGACTGTTCATGACGTGAGCACTTAAGCGATACTGATAATGATAAATACAATAAATAGAGAGCGACATAATTGCACATAAGAAAACTGTTCAGTGTAAAGTGTTTCTCTTTCATAAACATCATTTACGCTGTGCACAAAAAAGAACTGCCTTAACAAAAACACGGTTTATTCAGAGCTACGAGTATACGTATAGTGCAGTTTAAATTCCACAAACACATCGATGAAACACGACTTTCTTCAGCTAATAAACTGCCCACACTATGACACCAGCCTCTCGCTGGAACACGTAGAATGTATCGAGCACGATCATAACTCCAGTAGGTACAGGTGTGATTGCACGCGGAGAGGTAATGGCTGCCTCGTTAAGTTATGCCCTTTCGTCATTAAATTAGGAGCCCCACGAATGTCGTTATGATTTTATGAACCTGTGGGGTGTCGATATGTACTCATATACACAGTATCTCAGTGGCGAAGGTTCTGTATGTTGCGAAAGGAGGTTTCATTTCCAAAACACAGGAATTTGTCTACAGAATCAGATACGATTTCCCAAAATATATGTGCTGTTTGTTATGACCGTAAAAAAATATGGTACGTTTTATTCTTTCAGACGAAATACCTTTTAGTTCCTACAGTAATATTGCATGCTAATGTTCAACGATTGCCAGCTTTGAGGCAATTAGAACTCATTACAGAAACAAGAGTACAAATTATCTTGCCACAGCTTATGCCAATAATATTTGAAAACGAGTAAGCTACCTGTTTTGCATAAGTACTCTGATTCAATACGGGTTCCGCTTAAAAGTCCTGTCGAAGGTGTGTAGAAAGCAAAGAATGCCGCGATAAACATGCATCAGAAAACGTCAACATCCGAATAATTTGTACAGCTAAAGTCAAATAATATGCAAATGTTAACAGATCACATACTGCGAGCGCTGAGTGCTTTCAGCTCGTCTTAGTGAATGGAAACAACGCTCATGGAATACTAATTTGTTTAATCAATAATGTATAGTATACATAAATTGTTTTTTCCCACTTCCCTGCGTTTAATTATAGGAGATAAACGGCTTGACGTTTGGTATTTATTCCTTTAAACATAGTGTTTTATCTTTTTCTCCATCCTGTCGTTTAGCCTATGCCTATGAGCATGCCTATGAGCATGGTCTATGGACTTTGCTTAGGCTTAGGAACCAGTCGTATTCTCATTAGCACACGATTGACCGGTTTGTCTATAGTGTTTTACTTTGTAAATGATCCCTGCCTGCACTTCTTAGGGAAATGTTGTCTAAACTTATTACAGGACTGGTTCACTGATTTTGATTAAACACGGACAGACACAAATCAACAGACTGAAATACTTATCTATATTTTTTTGCAAAAGTATTTTAATTACCTCGCTCCACCAGATAAAGAAAGTGCCTTTCTCAATTTATATCACTGTTCAAAAGTCTAAAGCAAGACAAACGAACAAGAACACAATCTTAATCGTTTCGCGAAACTAAGTGCGCATTTCCAAAGCTTTTAAACCCGAACGAAAAACGAAACATTTGAGATCACCGATACCTCTCCTCTTAAGGTGAATGGGTAGTTGAGACCGCGAAATTCAAAATTTCTTACGTTTTTTGCAATTTGCAGGTCAGTGTCAGGTTGAATCTTGATCAAAATATAATTCGCGACAATAACAGGTACATATTTAGAGAAGTATAATCATTAGAATCAATAATACATCTTTCTAAGTTAGATTTCTACCACTAACACTTTTCCATAAGAGATTGGTGGTTGGTGGTAGAAATCTAACTTAGAAAGATATATTAATGACTCTAATGATTATAATTCCTTAAATATGTACCTGTTATTGTCGCGAATCATATTTTGATCAAGATACAATCTGACACTGACCTGCAAATTGCAAAAAACGTAAGAAAATTTGAATTTCGCGGTCTACCACTACCCATTCACCTTAAAGTAACGCATCTTTATTTCACAGGGACGGTAGTTAGTGTATCGCGTGTGGACCGACACGACAAATTACTTGTCGCAGGTGGGAAATGACACCGCGGCCGCACCTCGTTTAACATTTTAATTTATTTTACGCGTTCACTGAATTATCGCCTCGATCTGTACATGTACAGAGCAATCTTACAGCATTAAATCGCTATTTTACTGCGAGTAAAAGCAGTGAAAATCATGTGAATAGTCGTTCGTTTAAAATAATTGTGTTATTTGAATTAAATGGATTGAGTCATGTTAGCTGAATTAATTTGTGGTCATTCTTGTGGTATTCGGGGATATGTTCAGAAATGTAGTTATAATACGGCATTAGTCAGAATCATTGTGATCTTTTTACAAGCTTTTATTTAACTTGCCTTGTTAATTTGTTAGTAACTATTGGTCAAATCATGCAAGCTGAATTAAAACCACTTCGGACTTGATTTTTTTTATGTTCGTGTGCAGGCTGCTGAGGAAAAAACTAGAATGTTTGCCCAGCACAGTGGGTAGATATGTTGGGCACTCTAGTCTAAACATTGCCCTCCCATCTCATCTATATGAGCAAGGCCAACCAACCATGAGTAGACCACTATAATCACGTAACCTTTTTTCACACATCATTAGCGTACTCAACAAAAAACAAAGCAAACAAGTAACCCCGCACATTAAACCTCCACCGCTAATATATAATTTAGTTTACACACTAATAACATTACACAAATTGGCCTTTAATCAGCCGTTATTACGTGTGATGTTGGCGCTATAATCCGGCGAGCCTGCGCCGGCGCACACCCGCCCTTTGACTCCGCCGTTCTCAGAAATGAAGCCTTAATGTTCAACACATTAGAAATTCTCAGATTGGCTGTGTTATATCTTTGAAAACACCGCTTTTTATTTTGTAAGTTCTTAATTTAACAAAGACGTTTTCAACACGAGTGTTATCCCTGATTATAATTATAACAGCTTACAGGCTTTTCAAGCAGTTCAAAAAATCACATCTGCAATACACGTAGATTCATAAAACATTTTGCACAGTCATGCAATTTTATTTTATCACGAATAAATCTACTCAATAAGAACATGAATCAAATATTCTCTCAGATAGTAACAATAAAACTTTCAAGACATGGTGGATAAACATTTCATGTAGATACAAGTAGATTCGTATATGTTATCCGGTATTTAACTTTGGTTTAAATCCTTGAAGTAGGTGCCTGTAAAAATAAATTCGTATGTCTGTATATGTGCCCCATTGATAGTACCTAATAGGCTCACTTCCTTGAATAAACGGAGCTGGCGAAATGTGAATCTATACTTATTACTTATCTATACTATATGTATATATCTATATTATATACTATAATATAATATACTATAATATATTAATATTATAAAGCTGAAGAGTTTGTTTGTTGAACGCGCTAATCTCTGGAAATGCCAGTCGGATTTGAAAAATTCTTTTTGCATTTGATAGCCCAATTCTTGAGGAAGGCTATGGGCTATTTAACATTACGCTATGACCTTTAGGAGCCGAGCAAAAAGAAAAAAAGTCAGAAAGAACGCTAAGCAAAAACGAAGTAATAGCGCGGGCAGGCGATGCGATGCGACGGGGTGGGTCGGAGTAACAAGAAATTTCATGCGGACGAAGTCGTGGGCAGAAGCTAGTCTGTTATAATAAGTACACCTCTGCCTAACTCTTCGGGGAACACAAGCGTAATTCTATTGTTACGTTATAACATAAATAGATGACTTAAACATCGGTTTAAGTCATCTAATAGGGATGTTGCCTGGGTAAAAATAAATCGATTCGATTTAGTCCCTCAGTAAGATTATTAAAAAATATTGAACACGTATTTTTTGTTTTATCAATTAGATAAAAAATTACAAAGATATATCACATCAAAGTTCAGGAGTGGGGGGCTTTGACGTAATAACGTGCTAAAATTTGTAGCACGGCGTGACGTCATACGAAATTTCCAAGCGCTGTATCTTCGTAATTTTTTGTTTGCCAGACAAAAGAAAAAATACGTATACAATATTTTTTAGTAATCTAACTGATGGACTAAATATATTTTCTTAGTCAACTACCCTATTATGTTATAACACAACATAAAATGTTATTCGTGTGTCTCTGACTATCAAGTAAGACACACAAATATCGATCACATTAAGGCTGGGAATTTATTACGAGGTCTGCAGAAATTTCATCTCCAAAACCAATGTAAGTATAGGTATATTTCTTGGTAAGTTAGGTTACAACTCTACCATTTATTTGTGGTGTCTGAGAGTTACACAAAATCATTGGTTCCATTTTCTCTGAACTGTGAAGCACTACATTTTATATATAATAAAGAGTTTATTGTGTGTGAAAATGAAGTTTTTATTAGGATATTAAGTGCAAACTGCATAATTATCTCACTAAACTGTACTCTCTATGACGTTGTGGAAACTTTGTCGGGAAGTTCAGAATGTGAGAAAAGCAATTTATTTCTAGTATAAACGCTGGTCTGCAGGAAACAATATTACAATCTACCATACGTATTTCTACTGTCAGGCATTTCTGTATTCTGCAGGGTAATTGCTTAACACACTAATAATGTCTTTCATTTTGATAGTTCAACGATATTCATTGCATTATTTCTGTTGTTGAGCAGACAAAGTTTTCAAATATTATGAAGCAATGGATTAGCAATTTCCTTCAAAATGATTCAGATTGTGATTGATAGTATGTATTACGCAATTAGGGTGCTGATTTTAATGATTCCGTAGGTCCCGCTGTCATTTTCAGACACAGAAAACATTTTAACTTTGACAAAAAGAAGGTTAAAAATGCTCCGGTAAACCTTTATTGTTGCAGGATGGGCCGGTTTCCTTAAAATGTTATAAAAATCTATATGTACTGAAATTATAGATAGGTAATTGAAGTTTGTGCATTAAAATGAGTAGTAGTCCACCCATGCATTAGCATAGATGTAACGTGATTTCTTCACTGTCCAGTGCCTCGTGTCTCAATACTCTAAATCAAAGATACTAAAGGTGGACTCGTACGCAAACCAGCGAGCCATGAACATTCCTGCTAGTTGCCAGTGTTGCCACCATAACGATAATATTCAAATGAAGCTATAATCGCCGGCAGCTCAGCCATTAGCTAAGATTTAGATATGAAGAGCTATACAGAGTGGTAAGATACTCTCTTTAAAGTGTGCACATAAGTTATGCTTGACGCTCACTTATGAATGCTTACACTTGTACCAACCTACGTCAAGAAAAACTTACGCTGTAGCTAGTGCAGTTGGATTTACCAACTTTGATTATCTGTTTTTCATTATACACGAGGCCTGATAACCGAAAAAATCTTTCAATATTGATAAAATGATAACGAACAAGCTTGTTCAGTTGCATTCTTCTAATACCCCATAAGGGTGCGTTTCCACTGAAGCGGAGCTGTGCGGAGCGGAGCGGAGACGTACAGGAATCGACCAATCACAATGGTTGAAATCCTCAGCGCGTCACTCGTCTCGTCTATGATTGGACGATTCCTGCAAGTCTCCGCTCCGCTCCCCCCAGCTCCTCTTTAGTGGAAACGCACCCTAAAGATAATGTGGATGTTGAACAATTTGAAGGCAGCCTTATTACCGAGATAATATTGTTACAAAGCAAAAAAAAATATGGAAAATGTGAACGATATTTCATTGCAATGCATATATGCAACTCTATGTAGATCTGTGCGCATTAACGACTAATTAGATTCAGTGCGCGGCGCTTGCGCAGCCGAACGACACGCCAGGATGTGGCTGTGTCGCGTTGCTACCTACCCGACACTTATCTACGACTTGTACCTGATACCTCTACTATTAACTGTTATTTTTGCACTACGCAATACCTATTTAAAGCTCTGCCTACGATGACCTAAACCCAAATTTTTACATGATTAATATTCGATTTTCACTATTGGGATAGTAACAGAAATGTAAAGGTATCGTTGAAATCTTCAGATAAGATATAAATTGATGTTAGGTAAATCATTTGATTTGCATTCAATGTCGCAAATATTGACTCAGTAGATATGGCTCGAATTAAAATATTATGGCTGTTTAAATCGCTCAGACCAAGTTATGGGGCACTCCCTATTTCTTTAGGATACGCACACTAGTTTAAATTTCTGTTTCCAAAAGCCATTCACTAAGAAAAATATTAGGCTAACTTAGGCAATTAACTTAATATCTCCATCCTCGTAGACAAACATTTTAATTACAAATTCAAACATGAACATAAAATGATGCATTATCGGAACTGCTATGGAGACCACTTCTATCCGATACATGCACCACAGGTAGGTGCTAAGTACGCATATTTAAAAAAAATCCTCACGTAAAATGCAATTAAAATAATACGGGATAATCCCGAATCACACGCTCATAAGTAACACCTAATCGAAAAACATTATAGCTGCATTACATTCCGTAATAGAACTTAGAAGGCATTTAACATATTAGTCGAAATTTATTACCCGATCAATATAACTTTCATTTAAAAAAAATAAAGAAAAAGAAAAACAGAGACTCGAAACAAATTAGTCGTATAAAGAAGCATTTATCACGTCAAAATAAAAGTGGACACGAAATTGAATTTTATCTTTACTCAAAAGGGACACTTGTATAATCCTTTTCCTGTGATAAAACTCAAAGTAAACACGAAGTATTAGACGACAGTACGTTCGTACAGGTGCGCGGTGTAATCAGTGCTAGGAATGCAGCGGCAGGTGACAGGACGTACGTACTCGCACACCGCTCTATGCTCTATGCCCGCAGCGTTAGAGCGCTCAAATCACGTCCATTAACCGCAGGACTATGACCGACCATACGCACGTGAGGATATAGAGTAGGCAAGGTTTTGTAGGATCGGGCAACCAGAAGGCCAATTCTCGTACTACCTAATCATTTTAAAAACGTTCACAAAGTCGCAATCTCATCCGTCTAAAACTTGTCAAAAGGGGATTTTATGACAGATTGATACTGAGATTAGAATAGAATAGAATATACATTTATTTGCTCAGAATTTAGTTATTTACGATACACGGTACGGTTCGATCGGGTTCGATTTACGGTATTAGAATGCGACCGTTCTTAGAAATACGGGAATTGCTCCTCAGGTTGCATGCAAGTCCACAACTTCTATGCGATACGATACACGTGCAATCAAACTCAACTCAAACTCAAAGCATTTATTTCAATTAAACCATTTACAGGCACTTTTGAATTATCAAAAAGTCGGTCAGTCAGAAAATATGAAGCTAGTTGCCCATTCAAAAGCGTAGGTACCTATGGAGAAGAACGGGCAAGAAACTCCATGGACACTCTTTTAAATTATATTTTTACAAAAATATCACATTAATGATGTAACATCATTAATGTGAATTTGTAATTATATGTGAGAACGATGTAAAAAAGACGTACGCGTTAAAAGCGTCCAATACTCCAATCCGTCCAATACTCAGATTATCGCCATCTTTCATTTTTTCTATTCAACAGCATCTATATCAATGCATTATTGGAAAATGCGACATCTCGACAAGTAAATCAAAGCAATCAGAAATAGCGAACAGGTCATCACATCGACTATGATACAAAAAATGGGGAAAACCTGAAAATTTAATTCATAAACTGATCATAAAACAGTATTGTTTGTTCAATATCGTCCTCTGCTGAACACGAGGATTGGCAGAGAATCCTACTTGCAATTGCAGTTCTGCAGTGTAGGTAAGTACGGTTGCGAGGGTACAATTACATAATTACCAGATGGTTACAGTAAAGCTAAAAATAAAGTAGATAAACCTCAACACAATAATGTTTTAGATAATGTATATTTTTAAACACTATTATCGTTATCGGCATTTTATCGGATTTGCAAGCGACACCTGAAGCAATGGCTTTCATTTTGACAGTTCAGTATCATTATTTGCGTTATTTGCGTTATTTGCGTTGTTGAGCTGACAAATTTTTCGATATGAAGCAATGGATTAGCAATATCCTTCAAAGTGATTCAGATTTTGATTGATAGTGTGTTCAGTGGCGTAGCGTGCCATCTCGGCGCCCGGGGCGGGAGACCCATTTTGCCGCCCCCATTCTATAGGTGCTTAATTAAAATTAAATTTCACAGGCAATGAGGTATCTTTTATTGATATATTGTAATAATAATCGATTGTAATCGATTAACTTACCTATATGATATGGCAACATTGTTTTAATATGAAAATAAGGGAAGTCAGTATTAATTTGATTAAATAATTAATTTCTTATCCCATGATAAAACTGCTTAATATTTTATAATTGACCACAAAATACTGAAACAAAATATTGATAAATATTTCATTTGTGTAATGTTAGGCCCAGATTCGCCCGTCTCCTTTACGTCATTTTTGTTTTTTGACTTGTCAGACGTTCTGACACATGAAATGAATGAATCATAGATCTCAATCCGCTTCACCGGCGACATATTGCCGCCCCCGCGGGCTGCCGCCCGGGGCGGGTCGCCCCCTCCGCCCCACCCACGCTACGCCACTGAGTGTGTTACGTTATTAGGGTGCAGTGTCGCAGTGCAGAGTTCTGCAAAGTTCTGTGTGTCCTGTTGATCACAGTGGACACCTTTAAGGCTCCTACAAACAGGCGCGACACGCGATATAATCGCGCGCGACACAAAGGCACCGCTTGATGCGCGACTTGCGGTGCGTTTGTGTCGTGTGTCGTGTCGCGCCTGTTTGAAGGAGCCTTTATCCAGCTGTGCACGTCTTTTGGCTGACATAATGGCAAATACCTATAATACAGTTAACTCCGAAACTGTTTAAAAATCAACCTTTTTCTTAGTAACAAGCCGTGTGGATATGGGATTTTGCATCAGTAAAAATAACGAACTTCTATGCAAACATTTTACTCCTATTTAACCCCTTTGGGCGATGAATTTTTTTAAATTCTTTCTTAGGTAATAATCCGCATACGCACGAGCGACAGGCGTCAACGGCAGGGGCAACTTACTGCTCACGCTTCGTTATACACATAAGGAACTCCTGCGCAAAATTTCAGGTAGATCCAGAGGTTTAGTCTGTGCCTGTCAGTGAATAAAAGAACTTATAGCTAAAATAAATTTCCGTTAAGTAAATAGTAGATTTTACAACAAGTGCACAAAACAAACCATTTCTATCCGAGACTTTTAGCAGCCCGAGCCGAAGGCGAGGGCTGATAGTAATGTCGAGGATAGAAATGGTTTTGTGGACGAGTTATAAACTCTGCTTTTCACTTCGATTGCGAGGAAATAAAACAGTAGTATAACATAACATTTCTTTAATTAAAATTCAAAGTAAAATTAGAACAGTTTTGAATACTGAAGGAAATTCTTTTTCTTTAAATCTTACGACATTGATATTAGGCTGCAGACCTATACAGCCTACTATTAAATTAATTTTGTAATAATAATTTTCTTCAATCAACTAACCTACCGTACTTGAATTAATATTTTAATATCTATTATATCTTAAACACATAAGGCAAATAAATTAAAGTAAATATTATATAATAACAAATTCTATCTATGAACTTCTTATTGCATTTGGCTGTATGGCTCATTTTCTTTGCCTTAATATAATATATTTATGAGTAGATACGTTAATGCCCTTGTGCACAAAATTCGATTTTGTGCAGCCTATACCCTGCACAAAGAAGCACTTTCAGAGCATGAGAAGTGAAATAACTATTTTCCAAAAGTCCACTTCTGTTAGCTACAAAGTCTACGTTGGGTATAATAGCGTAATTCTAGACGGACGCATGTAAGGTATAGTGAGTAACAAGATTAAAAAGCTACGCCAGCTGACACCAGGTGTTAGAACCGCGTTAGCTACAGGCATCATGCTACCAATCACTTACTATGTACTGGTATTTGATACGCGTCATGTTCCTATGTTTAGTTGGCGTTAGATGCTGCGGTGAAAGAAACGTGAGGACAATTAGGCTGCGTTGCAAAAAGTATGGTTATAATATTCTAAGAAAATTGCTATGTTGTATTGAAATGGGCAGTTAGGTTAGGCACTATTACAGTAATTATTATTGGACACGTCGGATGGGCAGTCGCTTCATTTAAAATACTGGTATTCAACTGCACTCAGTTAGACTGGAAGCCGACCCCAACGTAGTTGGGAAAAGGCTAGACAAATGATAATGATTATGTCGTTTCATCGAAACTTAATTCGTTTGAAAAGCGAGGTTTAGGTAGTGAAATTAGTTACTACCTTTTTAGCGTTTTCCAGAACGGGTAGTTCCAATGCGCTCCAAAACCTATTGTTCTCATAATTATAATGTTCGTACATTGATTCTACTGCGCTCCAAGAATTTTTAGCAATAAAATTTTTCAATATTTTAGTTACACCGCGCTCCAAGAAATTTTGAGTAAAGTTAGCAAAAAATAAATTTAGCATGAAACATTATATTGAATATCATAAAAAATGCATATCAAATATGTTTATTCAGTCATAATCACAAAGTCACATCTAACAATATTTTTTTCTTAAAAACAACGAAACATAAACAACACATAAGGTAAAACTGTATTAAGTTGTATATACATATTCGGTTGGCTTATTTTATTACAATTCCAACGATATAAGTTTTACGTGTATAAAACTTAAATATCTAAAATATTTTAAGCTTTCATACAATATTTCCGATAATTATATCGTCATTTTAATGACCCCGGGCGGCGCGCGTGTTTTCGCGCGTTATCATGCAACATCATGCGAAACAAGGGCCATAAAGTGCGAAATGACTGAGCATTTTTGACACACTAAATGAATGGTAAAAAATTACTACCGATATTTCTTTTTGTGTATAACAAACAACTTATGGTTTGCCTTTTATGCTGACTCTAGGTACTTATTTTATTTTGGAGCGCTGTGGAACCATTTTAATACATTCCTGGAGCGCAGTGGAACTACATTTCAGAACGCTGTAGGATACTTTTAGGAATATTATGTAGTCAGGGGACAGTAATTACGCGATATTCCACAAGGAATTATTTGTTAGATCATCAAAAAAAATCTGCTGTTTCATAGAAAAGTGCAATACCTACGCGGTCAAAATGTACGAAACATCAACTTTTTTTTAATGACTCACTAAAATTTTATTGCCGGGGGTGTTAGAATCATGAACTCAATCCATGGTAAAAGGTTTCGCGTCGCCTTTCACCCTGTATAATGCAAAAGATCGATAGCAATTCATGCGTCCATTTTAAACTACGATTGGACCGCCCAATTAGTTTTGCTACGAAAGTGCTACGAGATCTCTATGAAAACAAGAATTTTTAATAAACAGCAGAAGTGCATGAAAAATACTACTAGTATGTGTTAATTTCTTGATCTCATGTAGGGAACATACTACCTTGCTTACATATTCCTGTATGTATATAACAGATTTTTTGCCAGTCATTAAACTCTTTATATAAAAACACTTGAAATAAATTCCAAAAACATTTTTCTACTTATACATTTGTGCTGCGGCTTTGTATATGATTTGTTAAGCAACAACATAACATCAAAAGTGCTGTATCAAGCCGCAAGCCTCTCGAGCAGTCAACTCAAGTGTTACGTCCAACACCTGCGCGGACGCAGCGATGTGACGTTTAATAAATATGGAGACCAACTGTGAACAGAGTAATGAGAGCAGAATAACAGAGACTATGTATCGTACTATACTATTCTGAATTCGTGACTAAATAAATTTCTAAGTAAGCTAGGCTTTCTGCTGTAGTGCTATTCTGAAAAAAATCTCACTTGAAAACATAGGTAAAGTGAGGTTGAAGAGAGTTTGCTTCAGGAAGTACCTGTGTCGCATAAACAGGGAGCCGGATGCCCTGTGTCACCACTGCGTCGACTGCCGGAAGGACACGACGCGGCATACGCTGGCAGAGTGTACCGCTTGGGAGGAGCCGCGCCGTGCCCTCATCTCAAGAGTAGGCAGTGACCTGCCGCTGCAGGCCATAGTCGACTCGATGGTCAGCAGTGAAGAGTCCTGGGACGCGGTGGTTTGCTTCTGCGAAACAGTTATCTCGCATAAGGAGGCTGCGGAAAGGGAGTGGGAGATTTTGCCCACTCACTTCGGCGTCGGCGGAGGGCGGACAACGCCCTCTACCAACCCCCCTAAATAGGTCCAGGGGCGACGGACTCGGGGACGTCTGTCGCGCCCCACATATAAGGATCCGAGGTGGCGACGCGTAGTGTTCCACGCGTGCCCCTCTTTGACGTCACAGGGGGAGCCAAACACCTCACTCCCCCCCTGACCTAAAGAGGCCCGTAGCGGCGGGCCGGCACCAGTCGGGGGTTGCGGAAGGATCGTACGTTCCCGTGACCCGCGGCGTAGCTGTGAGATGGAAGACTGGTGTGGTTTTTAGTCAGTAAGAGTCGGACAGACCCCTCCGCCCTCCCCAGGGCGGTGGACATCCATGAGGATTTTCCAACAGGGAACAAAAAAAAATTGACACTGTTGACAGGTCTCTCAACTCACTTAACCTTTACTTAACTTTTTTCACGGTGAGATTTTTACAGAATACATAAGCTGGTCGCACGCTGGTCGTGATTTCATTGGGCTTACTTTCAATATTTTTTAAAGCCTTCTGATATTTGACTAGTTTTAGGCTGGGTTTTATTATTACGTATAGTATCATTATTTTGCGTATAGGACGAAGGACAAAAAAGGTGATAATTAGATTGAAATAAAAAGAATAACCTGATACCATTGTGAAATGCTATGTATTTTATGTACGTATTCAACGTAGAGCAAATATACGTAGTGCTACATTCTGCAGTGTTTAACGTCAAAGGCACTTTAAAAAAGTGAGATCTAAATATGAGGTATGGGCATTGCATTTGCCAACTGTTACAGCGAGTTAACTATATTCAGGTTATATTTTTCATTTTTAAGTAAACTTTGATACAGTTTCAGTAATGAGTAAGTAACCTACACCTATTTTCGGGAGCAATACAATCTTCTTGTCACTTATTGTTCTTTTTCCATATTTGTTATTTATTATGATAAGATTAGACCACCAGATAATTCAAGTATTCATGAATAAAATACCGCCACACGCACAGATCCTCAAATTAACCGAAAACAATAACTCAAACCGTTATCTCACCGAACAAGAGATCATTTAAGCGCGGAACAGATACTAAATTACAGCTAAACAAAAATATATGGGTATCCGTTATCTCCTAGCGAGTAGATAAGAAAGTACCTCGACCCACCTGCCGTCCAATAATTACGGAATGGAGTCTCTAACACGATTCTAATAGGAAATGTGGAGACCGGAGTGGCCTCGCCGGCCACCTGCCTCACTCCTCCAATCACAATCATACGCCGTTCATTAACTATAACGTAATAATACATAGGATACACGTGTCACTTTTGAATTTTAAATGTCTTCAATGGGTTGCCGATTGGACTTAAATGAGCTGTTACACATTTTATGTGTCGCTCCAAACTGATTTGATTTCTAAGGATTATTATTAGATATTTGAAACTATCAAGAATCTTTAATTTTGTTAACACTTGCATTAGACTTAGTAGATCTAGAAATAATTTAAATTATTACGCAATACACAGTATTATTGTCAAAAAGAGGCGTTAAGACAGATTTGGTAATTAACAGCACTGTTTATAGAATCAATAGTCATTAGTAATTACAATGTTCATAAAAATCCGCTCAGCCGCTGCTGATAACATAGTATAGATCCGAATAATTAACTAACGTAGTATTGCTAAATAGATAAACACACAAATCATAGCCGTGATTCGTGTTTTTATCTATTTAACAATACGGTAAAAATAACAATATTAATAAATTGTATCTTATGCGAATACGCAAGTCATTAACTTTGTCTCTACAGCAGGAAATCCTCGATGTTATTATGATGCAAAAACTGTTGTAAAATCAGTACTAGGGGCTTAGGTTGTAATAAACTGTGCAGGTGTGCTCATTAGACGTAGAAAATTTGCAACGTACGCCACCTGCCGGCAGGAAAATGACAATTTTCTCGAGACATGCGCCTGCGCCGCCCACTCACGCTGCCTCGCCGACAGCGTTTAAAATACTTTATATGAAAGTACCAACATGTAACTTATATCCGTTCCAGGATGAGCAAAGGTATTTCATTAGTCAACTACTTAAAGATATCTCTTTCAGTATGTAGGTATATCATTGGTATGAATGGATGGGAAACAATGTATCCTATTCTGCGATAGCTAATTCAATCTTTATGTGTGATAGTCGGTTTCTGTTCTGATTACCTACTTTACATTTTACATAGAAACGTCTAACTAATTGATCGTATTGGTATGAATGATTATTCAGTATTTACAGGACAGAACTTTTTTTTTGGTAAAGTGGTGTGCAAAACAGGCGTTAGGCAAAAGCACACTTTACCAATAATTTAGATTTTTTTACCCAACACGTAACGCTTGTTTAAACGCGTGTTAAACTGATAACATCTTTGTATCTACATACAAAGATGTTATCAGTTTTGCACACGTAAAAATCGTTAGTGCCTACGCACAAGCGATTTTAACTAAGATTTTCTTGTTCACAAATAAAACAACAGTCATATAATAACTCACATACCTAATCAACGATTTTCATCTAAGGTACTGCGTTTGGTCAGCGGGATTGTCCGAAAGGGTTACCGCTGGCGCTGGCCCGGAACATAAAGGGCTAAGGAAGGAACACGGGTGGGTTTTAGTCAGTAAGAGTCTGACACTCCCTTCCGCTCCACCCAGAGCGGGAGGGGTCATTTGATGATTTCCCATCATGAAATTTTTCGTGAATTACGACCTTCAACTTAGGTACTCCTGACTCCTAAGATATTATTCTTCTATGAAAATATATCCAGAATGTTCGCAGGTGTTTCCTGTAAGTGGCCAATAAACTTTAAATTCAGGTATTTCGTGTACATTACGTGTTTATTTTATTTTCAACCTTCTTAACAGCGAGCGCGTGTACAGTGTGGTCTTTATTTTTAACGTTAGAAGTGGATTTAGGGCCATTCTCGTCATAGTGATTTCGGATACATGGTTAGGAGCACTGTGTTTATTTATGTCGGTTGTATACTATTATTCTTACTGTTAATTGTTGTTAGATATGTACATAGAAACTTACTTTCACACAGTTACTAACTGTCTAACCTTTTGACCGCCACAGTCAAGTATAGATGACAAACCAAAATGTGCCCAGCACGCCGCGGTTCGACTACATGACAGATTTTGACGCCGAGGGCATGTTTGTGATTTTTTGACGTGTGACGGTCAAAAGGTTAATATACATTAAACGTTTATTCCAAACAGAGTAGAGAGATGTTTTGATTGTTACTACGAAAGTTCCGGCAGTTTGGACACATCGTTTGAAACATTCGGAGAAATGTTTCAGAATCGTTCCTATGATTTATCTTTTGATCTAGCTTCTCCTATTTTATCACGAGACCTTTGGACAGGAAACCTTCAAATAGGCTGACAAGACGTCATGTTGATAATAAATGATTCAATGGTGCAATGATAGGTTTGAAGACATAGTATACGTTACCTGAGAACAATGCTTAAAATAAATTATATAAAGTTGGTCAATGATACAAGTTACAAGTATCAGTAAAGAACTAACCCGATGACTTGACCCATGATAACTACAACTACCCTACCACACTACCTAGTACAGTTATGTATCGAATCCATACATTTGATTCGGATCTTATATTTAATGCCAATGGCCGGTATTTATTTAGCTCTAAAATCAAATGCGTAACAAAACTTTACAAGATGCTTCATATACTTAGATACTCCGTTTCTAAAAGCCTTATCAATTCAAATTTATCCAATAAAGAAGTCCATGAATGGTTATCCAAATAGCACAATAATAACTTGACATTTGACAATCGATTTGAATCGAAAAACTTCCAGAAGTTCGTTGCAGAATATCACAACATTTTGGAATTCTGTAAAGCTGAATTCACGAAGCTTCATTTTTAGGGTTCCGTACGCAAAGGGTAAAAACGGGACCCTATTACTAGGGCTCCACTGTCCGTCTGTTACCAAGCTGCATCTCATGAACCGTGTTAGCTAGACAAGACAGTTGAAATTTTCACAGATTATGTATTTCTGTTGCCGCTATAACAAAAAATACTAAAAATAGAATAAAATAAATATTTAAGGGGGCTCCCATACAACAAACGTGTGTTTTTCGGTGTTTTTGCCTTGTGGTACGGAGCTCTTCGTGGGCGAGTCCGGCTCGCACTTGGCCAGTTTTAGTTATTTTATTTGTGTTTATAAAACTTACACAAAACTTAAAAAAAAAACATCCGATTTCCAAGAAAACTTTTTGGCACCGCACCGATTTCTGAAATGAAAGTAAATTTTCACTTTGTAGTGTTTTTTTCTTTGTCACTTTTTTGTTATAGTACCTACCTACCCCACATTAATTCCTATACCACTACTGTCTATGTAAACAACAGTGACAGGAAGTATTATTACATCATCAAGATACACAAATACGTATTATCGACGCTAACTCTAAATTTACCCAGCAATGCTTCTTCTACCGAATGAATAATTTTTACAATCGGTCCACAGTTGACGAAAATAAAAAAATACATACAGAAGAATATATGCCTATCCTCCTCTTTTTTTTGATGTCTGTTAAAAATGAATGAGCATGAACGTTAATTTCTATGTAATATTGTCAGTGCCGTGAGAACGTGGACTGAAACAAAAATAAACATTCACTCGAGTGAAGTGTCTGATACCAGCAAATATTTTAGATCATCCTGTAGGTGAGTTAAGAAAGCCCACCTGTGCACACTGTGCGGTTCCCACAACGCCTCCGCGTCAATATTGACACAGATTAAATCAATTCCGTGGATGTGCGCTATCTTACGTCAACCATGGCACAGGCGCAACCAACAACCTTTCTCATTATTGAACTCGAGTCCTGGGTAAAGAACCTAAGATGACAAAAAATACTTACTAATAATTGGGTTGATGAAGATAATTCTATAGATAATGCCGCCGGATAATTGGAAAATTCGAATCTTTGCGATAATCTTATCAACATAAGCCTACAGCTGAGCAGTCCACTGCTGGCCATAAGCCTCTCCAATGAGGGTTTTCTGAAATGACGTTCCCTAGGTGGCAGCACTGACACGTCAGGTCCAGGCATCTGTCAAAGAGCCTATATTTTCTTTAGTCATGACTGGATGATGAACGACGATGTGGGTCATTTATTTTATTCATTTTATATTTTTTATTATTCTCTCCATGGTCTGGCAGTTTGAATAATTTTTGTGGCCTACCCAAATGTCCTTTCTTTGGTATTGTTCGTCGGATCGTTGAGCTCCTTAAGTCTTGAGTTGAGCTGCACGATTTCTGACAAATGCGTGCACTGACTGGACAGGTCCTCTCAATCTGTGTGGTTCTTTCCTCAAAAGACCATCTCAGACATCGACCTACATGGTCTTCATATAACCTGACCAAGATTATGTCTGGACTTTAAAAGAGACTATGACCTCTGAGTTTGTTTCGGCCTTTCTTCTCAGAGTAGTCAGATAGGAAACGCCGACCTCATCTAGTTTAAAAAATATGATTGACGTGTAAAAGTGTTTGTACAAACCTACTTACAAAAATAAAATCATTTATCATTTATCATTTAACGAATGAATGAATCGAATGATGAACGTCATCATATATTTTATATTGGAAGACCTCTTGTCACAGTGGTGCCAACTGGTGTCGTAAATTTTCACGAAAACCCTCATCGCGCGCCATTCAACTCGATTGTCTGCAACTATCATCCAGCTGCTATCAGCACCCTGCGAAGATCGTCGCTGCACCTAGCCATAGGGACCTAGCCTACTTTACGAAAATCGTATTATTACATAAAATACAGTTACATCGACGACTCATTAGTAAATGTCATTTACCTCAAGTTTTACACGGAGATAAAACATTGAGCACACAGTGACAGCACCTACTTCTAATAATGAAAAAACAATATGCATGTCACGCACTAAGCGTTTCAGGAAAATATAATGTAAAGAGGTACAGTCACCAAAAGATCTCTTTTGGTCGTACCAGGGTCGTAGGATATAGTTGAAGTTTAGTAAGAAACCGGTGGATGTTTTTGAATGAAATTTATCCTATCTATATGATGAAAATGTAAACAAGTGGATGTTTTTGAATGAAATTTAATTTGATTAATACAAAACAAACAGTTCATATATCAAGTAAAATTTCATTTTAAAAAAATCCATTGGTTTCTTACTATACTTCAACTATATTCGACGACCCTGGTTACTTATCTCCTTTGGTGACCATACCAACTACATATATACTCTGTTCCAGAAATATCTGATGAAAATGTAAACAAATGGATATGAAATAATGGAATAAAAAATGTATATGTATATGAATGCCAATTTGTGGTGCCATTTACATGGCATTTGATTTGATTATTTGAATACCTACTTAAAGTTCCGAAAGTCTAATTTTAAATCGCTTTAAAGATGATTTTCATTAGACAATTAACATTAATTTTCGTCTATGATATTTCAATTACAATTTAATAATGTTGTTCAAACAATAATTGTTGGAAAAAAGTGGTGAGATACTTAAAACCTTATAAATGAACCTATTGCTTATTCCCTTTAACGAGTTATTGTGTAAACTTTTAATCTGAACAGGGTTTGTTTACTCTTTTATTAGATACTTTTGGACATTGACCATATGCAAAAGTAGGCCACGGATAATGACACGCGTAGAACTAATTGCAAGTCTACTTTACATGTAAATACTTGTTTCATGAATCACCTACCTGCACAGGATAACGGGTAAAACCTCGGTGCAACTAGATTTAATCATAGCCTCCGAGTTCCCCATATTCCATATTTAACCCATTAAGGGAATTGATTTTCATAAATTCTTCCTTAGCTCACCCTTGTCATAAATACATATAAGGAACTATGGTGCCTTCAAGACTTAGCGGTTTAGTTTGCACATTGTCTGTCAGTGACATTAAGATTTTTATATATCAGACTAGCTTCTGCCCGTGACTTTGTCCGCGTGAAATTCCTACTTTCCTCTAAAAATTTCGAAAAAGTATGTATATGATCTTATTATTTATTTAGATAAATAATTATTCGGGCCAATTTTTAGGTTTATAGATCAAAGGGTTTTTGTATTTTTCAAATAAACTTTACCCCCGCTTTTCACCCCCACAGGGGTGGAATTTTGAAAAATCGTTTGTCGTGTGTTCATAGCTTGACTCAAAGACCCATACCCATTTTCGAGTTAATGGAAGCAAGAAGTAAAATCTACCCCTTAAACTTTATTACCCTTTTTGACCTTGGTAGGAGTCGATTTTTGAAAAACCCTAAAACACACTTTTTTATTTTTAACCGACTTCAAAAAAAGGAGGAGGTTCTCAGTTCTTCGAAATCTTTTTTTTTTATGTATGTTCATGATTACTCGAAGACGGCTAGACCGATTTAAAAATATTTTTTTGTTTGAAAGGGTAATCTTTCCAGGTGGTCCCATTGTCATATTTGAAATAATGATAAGATCAGCAGTGGGATTGTAGAGTTATATATTCATTCGTGGTTAATATTTTACAAGCAAAAGTATAACAGAACATAAACAACCCGTAACTAAGCTTATTTAAAATCAGTGACAGATGTGTTACATATGATTATTTCTCGCAGGCCAGTACATACATAAATATACGACCTCCATACGCCCCCTTAATCTATTACACATGCTTGCCATGCATCCATGCATAATTATGATTACTTCTGTACTTGTCAGTACTCGGTACATTAAACTAAATCAATCATTAACACTTCTGTATTCAACTGTATAAAAATGTATTTTATCATAGCATGAATTGAATTGTGAAAGTACACTTACCGCATGTGCTATATCTGGTCGCGTATTAAAGGATAAATAGTTTAGACAGCCTATTAAGTTTTGATATGGCAGATCGCTATGGGAATTTGTTGATCTTTCTAATTTCATACCGACTTCCATTGGGGTCAAAACTGGCTTAGGGTCTGACATGTTAAAGTCATTCAAAATATCCGAAATGAACTGTTGCTGATCTAGACAAATAACATCTTTGTCTCTCCTCAGCCTCATGCCTAAAACATACCTAGCCGGCCCTAAATCTTTCACTTTAAACTTTTCAAGCAAATTGTTTTTTAATTTTTGCTTTTCTTGTTCACAATTTCCAAAAGTAAAAAGATCATCTACGTAAATAACGACAATCAACTTCTTGTTACTTTTAAGCTGCTTTTGATACAAACATGGTTCTATTTTTGATTGTACAAAGCCTAAACTCAACATTTTTTTTATCTAATTCCTTTTTTTTTTTAATCTTTATTTTGGAAAAGCCAGCCTCGTAGTTTTACATAATAATTATAATCTAAATAAAAACTAGGATCTTAATTAGTTTTACAGTTAACTTATATAACTTAACAGCTAATTTGGACGTAGGTTTAGACAATATCAAATTACATATTCCAACATCCCTTAACATAACTGTCGCTTCAGTTTCTATCGTTCTCCGTTCTGCTCCAACCCGAGTACACTCCACCAGAGCGTGGTAGGCATCGTCCCTCATGTTGCAAATCAGACAATTTGGGGTGTCAATAATCTTCATCAGATGCCCGAACGCATTTAATGGAATGTGCCCAGATCGCAAACGCATACCCATCACTAACAGTTGTCTGTTCATCTGTACTTCAGAGAACCAAGAAATCCTTGGCGGTTCCGACTGAATTGTTCTGTACCATATACCGTTCTCCTCAGATCTTTTGTCAAAGTAAGTCTTCCACATGCAATAACAGATTACTTTAACATCTCTTAATAAATCTGTGAAGAAGGGTAGATGGCTGACAGAGATTCCTTCATAGGTTCCTAACTTTGCCAACCTATCGACCTGCTCGTTTCCAATCAAACTTGGACAACTCACTGTATACAATAGTTAGGAACCAAGCATTTGAAGCTTGTTTCAATCCGTACAAAGAACGCTGCAGTTTGCATACCTTTGTTTCTTGACCTTTGACTACTGCTCCTTTTGGTTGGAGCATGTAAATATCCTCTTTAATTTTTCCGTACAAAAAGGCAGTCGTGACATCCCATTGATCAATAAACCATCCATATTCAACAGCTAGCGAAATCAACAACCTTAAAGTAGAGCTTCTTACTACAGGAGAATAAGTCTCAGTGTAATTTACACCACATACCTGTGTGAAGCCTTTTGCTACAAGTGTAGCCTTGTACTTTGTTACCTTGCCATCGCTATATTCTTAATTTTGAATACCCATTTGCATTGGATAGGCTTCTTATCAGCTGGAAGATCCTCTTCACAAAGAAACCACCCTCCAAGTTTCATGTTTCTAGGACCATCAGTCAGTTTACCATTTGTATATAGATTATTGAACCTTGTAGTTACCTCATTTTAAACAAACATTATTCTTAGTAGAGACTATGTTTTACGATGGGAAGAGACACGCTAATAAATCCCAAACGTGCTAATCGTGCAAATTATTTTTTCTAACCTGCACTATAAAAACAAAAATGATATTTATAAAATAAATAGTCAGTCAAAATGTTTGCAGAGGGCTTAACGTATAGCGATATCTCCGCTAAACTGTGGGGAGGTGCTCCAGGCACGATCACAAACATTTGTACAATCGAGGGAAAATACCCATTATACGACGTCACTGGCCAACAGATAATTATACTGCCAAAATAAATAATGGACCGAACACAAATAGTGTCTGGAGTTCTGTGGGACAATTGCGTAACACAGCACCATTGCTGTACCGCTGTACTGCTGTACTGTATGTGCTGCGGTGCTATTCTGTAAACATCTCACCGTGAAAACTTAGGTGAAGTGAGCGTGGAGTGAGCTGTCAATAGTGTCCATTCCTAGCAAAAATAAACTCACTTCACCTATGTTTTCAACTTTTCACGGTGACATTTTTACAGAATCGACCGGCTGTGCATTGTGTGGTGTTTTTAAACCCATGCCCATGCAAGTAGCAATGGGTTTCATTTTGACAGTTCAACAACTGCATTCATTGCGTTATTTATGTTGTTGAGCAGATACATTTTTCGAACATATGAAGCAATGTATTAGCAATATGCTTCTATATGATTTAGATTGATATGATATTGATAGTGTGTTACACAATTAGGGTGGTAGACCATTTTTTGTAAATCATTTATTTGGTTTCCTTAAATCAAACTACATCCCTGACTCATCTATCCTTAATAATTTATACAAAAGTTCTGGCCATTTAATCCTTTTTCTTTCAACTACGTAGTACAGTTATCATTAATCACTACAAAACCGATCACAAGGGACGTATTTTTTGCTTAGAACCAAAACAGTGCAGAAATGTATGAAATCTTATGGTAGCACAGTTTTTCATTAATGCACTGTTTTTTATTTTTTATTTAGATATAAATTTACCACAGAGATGTCTCCTATTAAGTTTAATATAAAATGTATTCATTCGATCAAAAAGATACTGGCTGAAAATAAAAATCGGCTGAATAAAACCGACAATGTGAAAAAAAAAATGGCGCGCATTTTATACCATTGTAAAACGGTGATACTTCATATTTAGCAAGAAAAGATTTAAAAAATGGAAATAGCGATAGCGGTTTGAATGCAACATCAGAAAGTATAAAAACAGCTGCAAATGAAATTGTTAATTACTTTTTGCCGCAAAAGTCGCGGGATAAATATTTAAAAGCTTAGGAAAACTTTGTTTTCATTAACTTGAGTTTTATATAAATAATACACCTACTCAGAGTAGGCGTATTTTATAACGGTAGGTAGATTGTAGTTGAAAGAAAAGTAGATTACGCACCTTGCTAAAGTGAGTAATTAATGCACACGTGTTAATTAAAAAAAATTAAAACTCACATTAAACGTACACTTTGTAAACAAACATAAGTACTATAAATTAGAAGATTATATCCAAGATAAGAACGCTTGGAAACATGCTGGTCCTGTTCCATAGGACAATCTAGAATCTAGACAAAAGGTTTGTAATTTAATTGTAAATTTTTCTTTTTTACATTGATTTACATTCTGTAACTACTTTAACTCACACCCTGACTTATTACTTGTAATTTTTTTTTATTTAAATGAAAATCGTTTACTTTTGCCATGTTCAGATCAGATAATTAATTTATGTCATGGTTTCATTTTTAATTCTTTTACCTATTGTGGATATAGTGATTTTATTTTAGGTGCATCGTCTTCACATATTGTTATTATATAATTAATGTATGCAAAATATTGTAAAACGTTTTAAAAGAGTAACGGTGGAGTTTCTTGCCCATTCTTCTCCATACGAAAACTACGTTTTGGAATGGGCGACTAGAATCTATTCTATTTTGTTGTCATTTTTGACGTTCAAAAGTGCCTTTTATGTGCCTATTTGAAATAAATGCTTTGACTTTGACTTTAGTCTTAGTGCCCTCGCATGCGCTCGGGTACCAACATACTCGTAACTCTCATGCATTATTAATAACTCACTTTACGCTCGATGCAACAATCTACTATTTCTGTCTACCCTCGCCTAGAGACGATGTAAAAATTATACAATTTGGCACCGTTTACTAAAAACACCGAACAGTATTGAGGTAAGAAAAAAATTGAGTAACGCCCACATAACAAGTGCAGACGTTTTAGTAGACGATAACTGCTGCCACGATGGATCACGTACCTATCCGAATTAGACAGACAATGTTTAATGTCCTTGTGAAATCAACGACTCTAAATTACAGTTTCGGAAGAGTCACGGGTTTCAAAGACATGCCGATAACAGTTGATGTTAATTGTTCTTTGAGGCATGGTCACTGGTCACTATTTATGGTATAGAAAGAAACACCTGTCTCCGTATCCCTTACTAGGTGGCAAAGGAAATCGATCGCCAATTGCGATCACACAATTCTCTTCCGTCTTCCGTTTTTATGAATCACTATTTTGGAAGAGGCAATTATTTTTATTTTATTTTTAAATTGGCATGTACACTCCAACATTTTATGTCAATATTTCATTAAATACTTAGGTATTGCGCTATCTCACTGACTTTCCAATAGTCACTATTATCTACTTAATATATATATTTTTACAACTGTTTCGTTGAATTTTTCAGTTTACTCATAAACTTTATTATTATTGGTTGACCAAGTACCAACTTACATATTTATACCTACTAAGTTAACATTTACATACATGTATGTACAACGAATTAATATTCAAACAATCTATAGAGGAAGTTAGATCCAGTCAAGGTCCTCTAATTTTACATGTACCATAATAGGTTCTGTACTTTATAGGAACTCGATGCCAGACTGAACATTTTGGTTAGATAAGAATATTTTATGTAGGGAGTTCATAAATACCTACTTATCATATACATTATGTTGATAGCTTCGCCGCGGAATATTTGAAGAGAAAAGACACAACACAAAATCCATACATAAATAAATGCGAAAGTGTGTCTGTCTGTCTGTCTGTCTGTTACCTCTTCACGCTTAAACCGCTGAACCGATTTAGATAATATTTGGTATAGAGATAGTTTGAGTCCCGGGAAAGGATATAGGATAGTTTTTATCGCGATATTCCCACGGAATCGACACTTATGCAGGTGAAATCGCGAGGCACAGCTAGTTTATTATAATATAACAACGGCTGCATCATCATCATTTCAGCTGAAAGTCGTCCACTGCTGGACATAGGCCTCCCCCAAGCACCTCCACTTCGACCGGTTCTGTGCTTCTCGCAAACAGCCGGATTCCTGCGGCTTGCACCAGATCAAAGGTCCACCTTTTGGGAGACCTTCAAACGCCTGCATAAGAACAATAATTTAGTATGGTATCGTTAGGGATGCGCCTGTCCGATAACCGATAATCAATAGAGAATTGGTGCGTTATTTAAATATAATAGCTAAACGATGTTACAGCTATGATAAGTACAGTGTAACCTGGATAAGTGGGATCTCAAAGGACCTAGGTTTATTTATCACATAAAGAGGCTTTTCATTTACCCAGTTTCCCAAATAGTTAAAATGACAGTTGTCTTATTTACAGAGGTCCCAGAGGAGCTAAGAAATCGTACCGTTTTTCTTTTATAGAGTTGAAAATACTCATTAAAAATGCAATGTCCAGAGCAATATTCAAAATGATATTTTTTTATTATTTATCATATAGCCACAGGCTATTGGACTACAAAGTCTCAATTATAAAGAAAATATCTGACAACAAATGCATTCACGAATCGTCTAGCGCAAAGACCCGACAAGTTCCTGCCACCGGAGCAGGCCGGGTTTCGAGGAGGATTTAGCACCATAGACCACACTGTGCGAGAAATTATACAAAAGTCCGAAGAGTTTAATCGGCCCCTATGTCTTGCGTTTGTGTTTCTAAGGTCATCAATCAGTGCGTCCTGCCAGTTATGACTTACGGAGCCGAAACGTGGACACTCACGGTACGGCTGGTCCATAAATTCAAGGTCGCTCAGCGAGCTATGGAACGGGCTATACTTGGAGTCTCTCTGAGGGATCGAATTCGCAACGAAATGATCCGGCAGAGAACCAAAGTTGTCCACAAAGCTCACAGAATGAGCAAGTGCCGTAGAACCGATGGCCGTGGGGGTAGACGTGTTCTTGAGTGGAGACCGCGAATCAACAAACGTAAGGTAGGACGCCCTCAGGCTAGGTGGAGCAACGATTTTCGCAGGATGATTTTTCCTGTAGCACGAGCCATAAACCGACGTAAGAAGGAGATGGCGGAGTCTGCAGAAAGGCTTGCTACAATCTCTAGGTGCACTGCACTCGTTGTCAAACATGTAAACATTGCCACCCATCGCTTCCCACAATAGAAACATCCACAGGGCCAAAGTAGTCTAACTAAACCAACGTTAGTGAATGGACGACTGTAACAATCAAGTCTTACATCAGGCAAATCGCCTGTAGCTGGCGTTGGAGGTACTGATTTTCGTTTCAAGCAAAATGCGCAATTTCTTGATACCTTCCGGACCTCACTACGGCATCTCAAAATCTAATAACGTTATTTTAGCTCGTTGCAGACAGTAAGTAAGTAAAAATAAGTAAATAAATAGTAATTATAAATACCTAATTGAATAATATTAATATATTTTAGGTCATACAAATAAAACTAAAAGATTGACTGACTGTACTAATAATGAAATTGGGCAGTGGGTCCAGTCGACCTATTCAAAATGTGATTGGGTTGAGTGATCCCGCGGATCTATTTCGAGCGAGTCCAGTTGGCCAAAGACTCCTGGTAGCAGCTGGATTTGAGTTGCCGAAAATCGAGTTGAATGGCGTGCAATAGCCTATGTCCAGCAGTGGACTGCTGTAAGCAAGGACGTACCCAGGGGGGGGGGTCCAAGGGGTCCGGACCCCTCCCGAAAATAGATGCAAGCCATAAAATAAATCCCTCAGTAGTAAGTACAGTGAAAATGAAAAATGCTGATCAAACTTCAATCGAGAGAGAAGCAATAGAAGTGTTGGCTAAGTGTGATGCTGTATTTTATCCACATATACACACACTATTAAAACTGTTAGTGTCTCTCCCTGTATCTACTGCAAGCGTCGAAAGATCGTTTTCAACTTTAAAAAGGGTTAAAACCTATTTACGCAATAAAATGGGCAATGATCGTCTAACTGGTTTGGTATTGATGTCAGCCCATTCAACTCAGATCCTTTCAGTAGACGACGTTTTACACCAAATGTCCTTAAGACCAAGACGTTTAAATTATAATACTGTCTTATATTACCGAGATATGCATTAAATAATTTGTGAAAACAATTTTCTTTTAATTTACGACAAAATTTTAAGTATCCATTTACGCGATACTTTAATCATTTGCCTGGACCTGGACCCCCCCCGACAAAAAATTCTGGGTACGTGCTTGGCTGTAAGCTGATGATGATGAAGGTTTAATTATTCCCACTAACAGAGGTATTCTAATGTAAAAGTGTCGAATCATCACAGAGTAGACAGATGAAATAATCAGGCTTTACTTCAATCATTGAAGGAAACATTAGCCTGTCTATTACCGATAAGATATCAATAAGATTATCTGGATATAAATACTTCTAACTGTCACATCATTCACATGCCATCAAAACAACCGCACAAAATTAACAAAGGTAGGTATTTAGATTAGCAAAAACATTGATGAAGAATTTATGATGTAACGCCAATATAATATTTTTTACAATATAGATATATACTACTACACCTTTTTGGCATCATTAGCCGGTATGAAAGGCATACCTACCGTAGATAATATATACCTATGCATTTTTTTGCACGTTATTTAGTACGTGGAAGAGTTTCAGTTTTTGTTTTTCTGTTTTGACGTGCTACTTAATCATGTTTTTTGGCTAACATCATACTTACATAATTATGTAGGTAGATGAATTCTTTGCCCCTGAACTTTAATTTTAGATTGTTTTTCAAACACTCAGTTTTTTCAGTTACTTGCGTTCACTCATTTATGTTGTAATAACAGTTAGTGCTTTGATAATAGTCATCAACATCGTTTAATAAGGCTTCGTTAACCCAAACTCATGATGGGTTATAAGAGGTTCACAATTAGGAGAAATTAAATCAAGGGACCTTTAGTGATAAATATTCTAGACTTAATGAACAAAATGTCAGTTAATTATCAGTTTAACATTACATAAATGTATTTTTGCAATCTTGTTGTGAACGGACGTGTTGAAGATTTATTAAAATAAATAAGAAATCACTTGCTGAATCGTAACCTGGATCTAAAAAATATCCGGTAGTAAAGCAAACTGTGTCATACGTAGGCATAATATGTGTAATACGTTTCTGTGAAAATGTGTAATAAGTGATTAACAAGTAGGTACATAACTTGTATCACAATGGCAACCAGTCCCTTCAGCCGGGGTGGCAGGTGTGCTCGGAGCCCACCTCCTACACCCGTGGCCGCACCAGCACCTTACCCTTAACCGCCCAGCCAAAGAGAACATGCCATGATGGAAGCGATATCAACGCCGAAAATCCAGAACTGGATGTCGCCCATTGAGCCGTGCCTATCACTGAAAGAAATAAGCAGTAAATAAAAATGAAAAAACATTGATTTGAACTGTTTAAACAGTTCCATATGAGCCTAACGTTCAAAACAGTATTTTTTACTGATCAAAAAGGCAAAATGTTACCGTCGCGTCATGACAGTAAACTTTAACGTTTTAAATAGCTTTTTACCTACTTAAAACGTTAAAGTTTACTGTCATGACGGCCTGCCTTTTGGTCACAAAATTAACTGTTTATTCATTTGGTGATATCGTTCAAACCACGGAACAGATATTATCTGTTCCGTGGTTCAAACCATTGAAATCTACTTACATTACAGTAATGGTGGTTTTCCTTTTTTAACCGACTTCAAAAAAGGAGGACGTTTTCAATTCGGATGTTTATACATATACATATTTGTTTTTTTTTTTCAATACATAGTATGTTTTAAAAACATTTCTTCTTAAGTCTTAATGAAATTGCTTTAAGGCTCCTACAAACAGGCGCGACACGCGATATAATCGCGCGCGACACAAAGACACCTCTCGTTGCGCGACTTGCGGTGCTTTTGTGTCGCGTGCGATTTTGTCGCGTGTCATGCCTGTTTAAAGGAGCCTTTAATGTGTTGTAGTAGGTAAGGAATTATTTTTTTCAGTGTAAGTGAAGTGTGCTCTATTACAGCAGAGGGCAAATTAAACAAGGAGCAAAAACTGCGTATAAGTACCCTATGCGGAAAAGTTAGTCACGGCACATCGCAGATGGCCATACAGTACCAGTCCCTTAAGATGAGAGCCGTCCGGGCCCACACGACCGTCCAAACACTCGAAGACAAAATTGATCTGTCGCAGCAACTGCAAGACCATCGGCGCTTACCAATTATCGGAACTTCCTTTGCTGACATGGTTAAAAAAAGTACCAACAGTAATAGGTACTTATAATTTAAACTCAGTTGCCATACTCTAACGACAAACTAAAGTCGACTGAGGAGACAAAAACACTTGACGAAATAAGTTATACATATATATGCCCCGAGAAAATGAAGCTTCAGGTATGAGGACTACGTAAGATGAAAAATGGCGGTGTCATTGGTAAGGTGAAGGGGATCAGACCGGAATAAATAAAAAAATCGATGCCGTTATCAAATTCGGGCCTTACAGTAGACGTGCCTCCAAAAAGGAAGCCTAGAGTAGTGGTTACCGGAGTGCCCTCGTCCATACCTGTATACCTGTAGTAAAAACTTCCTTCTCCTGAGAAGGAAGTTTTTACTTGTTTGTTCCATCAAAATTTAGCCAAGAACCTTCAGGATTGCGACCTCGAGACCTTTTTGACTTCCATTAAGTTAAGCTATAAGTCAGGTAAGAAGGACGCTGAGACCTGTAATTATAATATAATAGAAGTATCCGCAGACATACGCAAAGCCCTGATATCTAAAGACAGTGTTTGTGAGTTGGTCGTCATGCCCTGTGAGCAATGACAAATTCTGTTTGCCTGTGAGATACTTTAGTCACACGATGTTATATGTGCCAGCAGTACGGAAATGCGGGAGACCACATATACCTGTAGCTACTGTGGTTATCAGGGTCATTCCATTAAAGAATGCACAAAGAGGACTGACTGAGAAACCAAAATGCGCTACTTACTTGCACTTCAAAAAGCCACCCAATTATAAAACAAGTACCGTTGACTGTCCAGCGAAACTAATGGCTGAAAAGAAGTACATAAATACTATTGATTATGGAGGTGCCTAAGGCTTCCTACAGACGGATTACAACATCATAGTATAAAGAGGGGAAGTAAGTTATCTTCATACAAACGCACCGCGCGCGGCTTGTATGTGTGCGTCATCGTATCTATGCGTTGCCGCACGCACACTTAACAAAATCTCGACCCGTTTCTTAGTGCGCCAGTCGGGGCTAACCCAGCATGAAATTCGCGCGTCACGGCTTTTCGACACCGCTTAATGAATGAAAAATGTTTGATAATCGCAGGAGAACGTATTGCTGTGTGTTTGGATGTCTTAATAATGCATCGATTCCAGAATTGTCTCTGTTCAGATTACCTATTGAACAGGAAAGGTAAGTAAGTCACTTATTCTAGCATATAATTTTTACTTGATGATGAGATACCTACTTACTTAGTTTTTGTTGTAAGTACTAGTTTTATATCAGACAAAGAAAGTAGGTAGACCTACTTTCCCACTAGAATGCATTAGGTACTTTTGATCTGTCAATTGATTTGCCACTATTGCTTTGTTTACGTATAGTCATGCTGATTTCTCAGTATTGTAGGTATAGTAACTAAGTAGCTACTTACAGTTATAAAATCGTAATTAAAAAAGTAATTGACTAATTGTGAATCAGATAAATAGAGCAAAGTTCGAAGGCAGTACTATCCCCCACCACCGTTCCCACCGGTACCCACCGTTTTCTCGTGCTCATCACCGCTCCGCGCCGCCCGTCTGCTGGCCCGTCGCTCTTTCTTTCATAGTGAAAGTTTTGATCATCGTTTAGGGAAAACTGACCTCACAAACCCTGTACTTACCCAGACAATACAAGTAAAAAATACAACTTCCCGACCCTTGCCAATTTATAGGCACTGAATTAAAATTTAGTGACAACCCTGAGACAGTAGGCAATTATATCGCGGATTGGGCCGGAGATAGCCTACTTCCCCTCTTTATACTATGACAACATCGCAGTTCGAAACCTAGTTAGGTCAACTGTATCCAAACTGCGAAGTTGCAGTTTTTGTGTGAACAAGACGAACGAGACAAAAAGTAATGATTTTATCTAACTTAAGTGAGTGTGTGTGCGTGTATAGACTAGACACACACTATAGAGCAGTGGTTCCTAACCTTTTCAATATTGTTACCCCTAGACCTATTAGGAAAACTGATTTTACCCCGACCTTCAAATGTTATCAATAAACACTTAATTAAATAAAAATAGTTCCTGTGATGTGGTAATGTATTGCATTCACGAAGCATTCATGAAGTTTTAGTTTCGTTTAAAGCGCATCTTAAGTCGTGTTCCACATTGTGATGGTTTCTGGCCTTTGTTCAGTAGGTATAACCAAAGTTGAAAAACCACTCTCACATCTATAGGTGGTGGCAAAGGGTATTAGCATTTTTGAAGCTCTGTTAGCTTTAAAAACAGATATGGCGAGGCGACCCCGATGACAGCTTGAAAGAGATGCCATGTGCAGTTCTTACTGCGCGGTGATCTATAACTTTTTCTTTTTAGCTAGGTATTTTATTAGATTAGGTCTTAATTATTAGGTTCTTTGTTACCCCCACGGAATAGCTGATTTACCCCCGCGGGGGTAATTACCCCCAGGTTCGGAACCACTGCTATAGAGTATAGAAACAACTTATAGAATAAGATCGTAATTCGAACCGAAGCGTCAATCTCTTGTTTTGTGAGATTGATAATCGGCATATGAACGCCACTGTACACTCTCCAAAATTTTATGTCAATATCTCATAAATACTTCGCTAATAAAATCTTCGCTAATATACGCTATCTCACTGACTTCCCAATAGTCTTTAGTACCTACTTAATATTTATATTTTAACAACTGTTTCGTTGAATTTGTCAGTTTACTGATAAACTTTATTATTATTGGTTGACCAAGTACCAACTTACATACCTACTTATACCTACTATGTTAACATTTACATACATGTATGTATGTACAACGAATTAATATTCAAACAATATAAAGAGGAAGTTACAACTAGTCAGGGTCCTCTAATTTTACATGTACCATAATAGGTTCTGTACTTTACAGGAACTCGATGCCAGACTGAGCTCTTAAACTCTGTCCTGTTCTCCGGAAGCGTGGCGAAGGAGCGTGGTCGTCTCTTTTGTTTAAAAAGGGTGATAAAAGGCCTCCCCAAGCACCTCCACTTCGACCGGTTCTGTGCTTCTCGCATCCAATGGGTCCCTGCGGCCTTTACAAGGTCGTCAGACCATCTTGTGGGAGGCCTTCCAACGCTACGTCTTCCGGTACGCGGTCGCCACACAACAATTCGCAAGTTGATGTTTGTTTTTAAAAAGTTACGCAAAATTTAAAAGTTACCCAAAAATAGTTAGACAAGTTTACTTTGCTCAATGTCAATCGATTTTAACTTACTGTATACGAGTATGTACCCCATGTAATACAGTAATACAGGTAATACAGTAAGTTAAAATCGAGTCGAGTCGAGTTAAAATCGAATCCAATAATACAGGTAATACAGTAAGTTAAAATCGAGTGGGTAAAACAATATTGCTAACCATCGAGAGAGCGAAAGTGTCTACTTTCCGCCCTTTCCCTTTTCCTACTAACCTCCTGTAAAAATCTTTTGAAGTATTAACAGTTCGACAGCTATTTATTATGGGCATCGTATTAAAACAACACAAAGCTCTACCGTACAGCGCTAGATATACTAATAAAGACGTAAAGATATAGTTTGTCCACAAAATTCAATAAAACCTGCTTTTATATCCAAATTTTACCTGTACCTCGGGTCTCTCCTCTATAATAGACTAAACTCGAAAGCAAACATTTAGTCTCTGAAATTGTAAGATAATCCTCAAGAGATGCTCTCCAAAGAGTGTCTTACGAAGAAACAGGGAATTTACTAACTGTGTTAAAGTGAACATAGGTATACACATCTACGTTAAATATTTATCAAAAGAAACTAAGAGTTAAGCTACCTACTTAACATTTATAATTATTTGTCTGTTGCCAACTTTTGATTATAAATTATTTATTCATTTTAAAAGACTATTTTAGCTCTTCTCGCCTAAAAAACAGGATTACCTAGTTCAGGAATAGAATAGAATAGAATACTCTTTATTAGTTAAGGCACGTGAGTGTTAGGAAATTACAGCTGTACTAAATTTTTATGCCCTAAAACAAAGTCGGGTTAGTTACACCACATAAAACTATTTAACCCAACAGTTTTGACGTAATACATCACTTAACTATAATCATCGTTTATAAATAAACCACATTCTGTAAGGGGTGATTTTTCAATAGCCGCGGGTGACCTTTTATCTGAGAAATCGGTTTGCCAGCAAAAAATATGTCAAACTGTCATATTTATTCTTCAGACTAAAGTAATTTGACCATTGAAAAATTTTGAAACGTTCATAATTTCTTCCACTGTAGGACATAATTTTATGGGATGTTCGATAGTTTGCTATTTTGCCATTTGACGATTTCATCCTAGACTAGGTGACTAGAACGAGCGGGTTGTATCGTCTATAAATCTCCACCAGAGCAGGTTTTAAGGATAGCATAGCAATTCTGTACGCTAATAAAAGGAGATTCATGACAAATTTACTACTTTATATGATCTGTGTACTTATCGCACTTGAACACAATAGGAACCTGTTTGCCATGTTAAAGTACTGTGTCCAATAACCTTTCATTGATGAAACCTTGACATCTATAATTAACAGCTGATAAGTCTGACTTAAGACTTTGATAATTATTTATTTTTAAAATGATACAGTTCAGTACTAAATTATTTTTTTTCTAAGATGAGGAGTTTAAAAGTGGAACAAGATTATGTTCGCTAATAAATTGTATTAATTTTAATTTTGTTGTAGAATTACTTTACAGAGGAGAAAAAATAGAAGTCACACATTCAGTATAATAATAATTTATTATTATCAAGCAATACAAAATTAAACTTTACCTATCATTATAATATAATTATTACATAATTACATCATTAACTTATCCTAATTGTATTGCACCAAAAACATTCATATAGATACACTTAAATTGAGGATTTTAATATCATTGATATTTTAATCTCATTGTATTATTGGATGATAGACATCACAGCATTAATTACATTTCCAATATAAAGCCTATGAATACAACATGAAATAACCAATATCTAATAATAACTACGACGACTCCGTCTTTTTTTAAATCACAAATAATCACATACAATTATACATCAGAAAACTAATATGTAACCTATAGAATAATCAGGAAACGTATATAATATTGTAGGTGCTATTGTCTACTTAGCTTCATCGGGCACGGGTGTGTACTTGAGACCGGTGTCGCAGAGCAAGGTGACGACCCACGAGTCCTCGGGGATCAACCCTGACTCCAGCAGTTTGACAGCAGCCGCCACATTGGCCCCGCTGGTGTACCCCACGTACAGACCCTCTTTTTCACCAATCAAATCCTTGTACCTTACAGCCTCCTCATCAGACACTGCCAACGTGCCGTCCATAGTATCGAATTTAAACAAATTGGGAACACATCCGTAGCCCGAGCCCTGCAGCAAGTGAAGAGGTTTCGTGATCTTGTCGCCCTTGATTGGCTCGGCTCCAGCAGGTTCCACGACGAAGGTCTTAATGTTAGGGTTTTTTTCCTTCAAATACCGAGAGGTGCCAACGAATGTGCCCGCGGTGCCCACTGTCGCGACGAAGGCGTCCACGTGATGTCCAGTCTGCTTCCAGATCTCAGGTCCTGTACTCTCGTAATGCGCATCAGCATTAGCATCGTTATTGAACTGGTTGACGTAGTATGCGTTTTGCTCGGCGACTAACTTCAGGCCAACTTCTTCTACAGCTTTAACGTCAGCGAGCGTTACGTTTCCGTAAGTTCCTTCCACTTGATTTACTCGAACACATTTCGCGCCTAGCGCCTCCATGTGGATAGCCCTCTGAGCACTGTTACCTTTGGACATAGTAAGTGTCAGAGGGTGTTTTAGCACAGCGCACACTACAGCCAGCCCGCAGCCTTGGTTGCCAGATGTCACCTCCACCACAGGTGCACCAGGTGTCAGCTCACCAGATTTAAGAGCTCGGTTGATCATGCTCAATGATGAGCGACATTTAATCGAAGCACCAGGGTTCATGAATTCACATTTCACCAATATTCGTCCAGGTCCAGTGTAAAGACGGTCCAACGCCACGATGGGTGTGTTGCCAATTAATTCGAGGGCTGATGACTTGATTTCGTTCTCTACGTACTTGATGTGGTCGTTCTTAGCGATGGGAGCCATGTTGCACAGTTAATGGTTTGTATGAAGCACTTTGAATTATTCAAATATCGGTCGGATACTGAGTTGTTCGACTGCGGTGCAGTTGTTATAAGCGGCTCGGAGATCGCGGCCCGTGTGCACGCGGCGGCCGCCGCTGCCGTGCGCGCCGCCGCGCGCCGTCTCGTGTCGAGACGAGCGCAAAGCTATTCGCCCGATGTGTGCGGTGTGTGCCCCACACTAACGAGATGCGATTGATATTCCGACTGACTCCCTAACTAGTTGAAATTCAATGCTCGAACCGTTTATTTACATCTTCATTAAGAAGTGACGATAATAGTTATGAATGTATGATTGTTATCACCAGTTGAAGTACAACCGCGGCTGAGCGATTCATTACTTTAGCTTTAAAGTAAACAATTTGGTGTAACCGGTAACAAATGATTCTTCTTGCTGTAGAAATTACTATGAACATTTATCGTTCTCTTTAAACATGTGGATACAAATATTCGAACACTCATAAACTGTAGTGCCAGCAGTGTTGCAAGTGAAACGAGGAAAATATCGCGGGTTTTCCTGAAGTAAAATTTCAGTCGTTATAAGTTTCTAGTTCATTGTACGGGTGACTCTTCGCTCTTGTCCACCCTTGTAGGTTTAGGTATTTTATTAGTCAATTGCCTTTTAAAATATTTATTAAAAGATAATCGTTATCTATACATATAAGTCATACAGATACATGTCTACGTCAAGTTGTTGCGCAACTTCAATAAGACTAAGACCGTATCCGTCAGGAAACTGGATTGGCGTTGCGGAGTGGATTGATCTAGCACTATCATCATCTCATCAGCCTCTTGATAATGGCCATTGCATGATCTAGCCTTCCCTATTAAGGTTTACTTCAATTAAGACTACACTAATTGACTTCTGCTTTCACTTTGTCGTTTATAATGCAGTAATTTGATAAACACGAACTTATTTAGCTAGCTTGGCTAGAAACAACGCATGTCGTTAAGATGCGCGGGCGCCGCGCCCGCCGGTCTTACGTCATAGTGCGCCAACTGGCAAAACACACAAAAAGTACAAATAGCTGTTAGCCTTTGACAACAGAGCGATTAACTCACAAGTGGCAATCCGGGGTCATTCAACAATCGACAGTTTGGTAAAAATAAAAAGTCGACTCTAACATTGATCAATAAAGTACATTTTTCTTTGCTGAATTTTACTAACCCCATGAAGCTATGGGTCAGAGGAAAATATATCTTAAGTATAGGACCATAGAGCCCTAAATTATAAATCTAAGTCAGTGTTATGTGCAGATGTCACGCGAATGGGGTCTATTGTTAACAAATACGGGTACAATTGCGAACAATGCAATACATTATTTTATTTGGCGGAGGCAAGTAACGCCAAATGTCGGCTGTTAGCTAATTGAGACATCAATTGAGAATGGAATGGAAAATATGGAGAGTTTGGTGACCAACTGTCACGATATAGGTAGCTCACATTAAAAATATACCTAATATAAAATATTTAGTTATTTTCTCAGCTAAAAATCTTTAATTGTTCATTCTCAATCAACATTAACTAAAGGATCAATTTAAATTGGAAAGGTTATCTTGAACATGACGTTGCAGAACATCTGATTTCGTGGCTGGTATAAAACTTTAGCTTACTTTTACGGCTGCTTGAAACAGGCGCGACACGCGATAAAATCGCGCGCGACACAAAAGCACCGCAAGTCGCGTAACGAGCGGTGCCTTTGTGTCGCGCGCGATTCGCGTCGCGCATCGCGCCTGTTTGCCTTTAAGGCTCGTACACACAGGCGCGACGCGACACAAAGGCACCGCAAGTCGCGCAACGAGCGGTGCCTTTTGTGTCGCGTGTCGCGTCGCGCCTGTGTGTACGAGCCTTTACTCTGTTCTAAAACCAAGTAGACAAATAAAAATTATAATTATATAGATACCAATCCAACTATCTACCTACAGATATTTATATGTATAATCCATATCAACGTGTTATTACGTAGGAGTACCGGTAATAATCCCGACATCGTCGGACATGTTGCCATGCCAAAAAATTATAAAAAATGACCTCCGCACTGGGCTTGGCTGTATTCGAAGACTCAAGTTATCATAGACTCATAGTGTATTATAATGGACATTAATGTTCTACATAATATAATGCACATTTGAATTAATATTCAATTAGTATAATATTCAAAATCTATAAGTAACGCTTAATATAATTTAGATACGTCTACTTTGATTTGTATATTTTTGCAAAATCCGAATTTTCGTTAGGTTAGGTTAGAACAGGCGAGCGAGTGAAGCAAGCGTGCCACAGTAGCGGCCGCCGAGCGCCAGATCCCCTCTATTGTTGGTGTATCATTTGGGTTAGATGAAGTTATAACACGATGATGTTTCCTGATATTTATTTACTCTTCATTACAGAATTTTTGCTGAAAATGAGTAAATATGAAAATAAGGTAAACTAAACATTAGTTTAAGTATATAAAAGAGCATTATACAAATTGTAAATTATATGTAGGTAATGAACGTTATACTAAATGTTATTAGAGCATAAGAAGGTTATATGAAATACTAGCTTTCGCCCGCGGCTTCGCCCGCGAGGCGTGTCGATAAAAACTATCCTATGTCCTTTCCCGGGATGCAATCTTTTTCTCTGCCAAATTTTATCGAAATCGGTTCAGTGGTTTAGGCGTGAAAAGGTTACATACAGACAGAGTTACTTTCGAATTTATAATATTAGTATGGATGGATGTCATTTCAAGTGATTATACTATCTGTTACTTACTGTTACTGTTTATCTATTACTATGCCATATATTACTCACCCGCAAAGATTACCCCTTTTTTTTTCAGGATGGGTAATCATCAAATGACTCCTCCCGCTCTGGGTGGAGCGGAAGGGAGTGTCAGACTCTTACTGACTAAAACCCACCCGTGTTCCTTCCTTCGCCCTTTATGTTCCGGGCCAGCGGTAACCCTTTCGGACAATCCCTCTGACCCGGCAGGCTTCGGCCCTTACGGGCCCCTTCGTTTAATGCTGACATCTCTTTGAGGCGCGCGTGGAACACGCACGTGCCGTACGGGTCCGGCACGGGCCTGGTCCTGATTAGACGGTGAGCTACTCATTACTCTCCGCCCGCAGGCCCGCGCCTACGGTGGCCGGGAGTCGTCGCGCGGCTCCCGACGCCCGGAGCGTCTCCCGCGGCGGCTGGGACGGGAGGCTCTCTCCCTCAGCCGTCCCGCCGCCTCCTTCGCTAGCATGACTGCTTCGCAGAAGGAGGCGACTGCCCCCCACTCCCTCTCGACCCGGACCATGGCTTGAACCAGGCCCGGACGCGAGAGGTCGCCGCCGCTGCCGATCGCCTCTACGAGGACACGGCGGTGCTCCGCCCAAGCGGGGCAGACCTCCACCGTGTGCTCCACCGTGTCCTCTGGGCGATCCTGGCAATGGTGACACCCGGGCGTTTCCTCCCGCCTGATTATGTGCAGGAACCTCCCGAAACTTCCGTGTCCGGTGAGGACCTGCGTCAGGCGGTAGGTGAGGGCGCCATGACGCCTCTCTAGCCACTCCTCAAAGAGGGGTCTTACCGCGGCTATCGTGGCTTGCCCTAAAGATTACCCCTTATCGAATCAGCTATGTTCTTGAGCAATTAATATCTACTTACATAATTAAAATGAATTGCTGATTTATTAATAACTAGCTTCTGCCCGCGGCTTCGCTCGCCTGGGGGAAATTCCTATATGTTACTCCATAACATCAGCTATCTGCCAGTCAAAATCGGTCCAGCCGTTTTGGAAATTAGCCGGAAAAAACAGACGGATAAAAAGCAATGATCCAAAAAATTCATAACTAAGTATGCATTTAGTAAAAATGCTGTTATCTTGATAATACAATGATGTTACAAACAGACACTTCAATTTTATTTATTTGTTGATATTGATAGTATACTTCTTCTTAGCGTGTCGATAGCAATCTAACATTTAGATTGATAGTATTGATAACAATATAATACCATATTTAATCTATGTTCACACAGCAGTGTGAATTATTTTCAATCTCATGATAACTCAGGTCCCCAAGATACAGTGTAACTACCTAGTTTGGGGACCACTGTACAAACAAACTGACTGTCAAGATAGTTCCAGATTAAATAATTATGTAATAGTTGTGATGCCAGTAATAGGTCATCTTGTTATCTCATATCATAATAGCAGTAGCAACGACATCGCAGTCATAAAGTTATAAATCGCAAGCTATTCTCCCAACCAAGCCATTTAAATTTTTCGGTACAGACCACCAACGTCTCTATTACCTAACATCCATTACTAACAACGTCAAAAAAAAAACAAATCCTTCAATAGCATTGCAAGGCACACCCAATTATTATACAAGTCTGATTCGAGTCCGAAAATGTCGGATTCCCACGGGCGCAGGTGCAGGAGCGCTTGCGCATACAATGCGGACCGCGCTCGCATTCCGAGCACTCGCGCGCACCGACACAGCACGGATTGTGACTTGTATTACACGCTACATTAAATGATACGGACACGGACATATTTGTATAAAAACATCTAGTCTTCATGAATCTTTAAATTCAGAAGTCAGGAAGCGCTAAAGTAGCCCGCAAAATTCAAATTTTCTTACGTTTTTTGCTCTTTGCTGGTCAGTACCTACCATATTAAGTTTTGCGTTGATTAAAATATGTATGATTCGCGACCGTAACAATTCGCGACCGCGACCGTCACAATTATAATCATTAGAATCAGTAATTCAACTTGTTAAGTTAGTATAATCCTAAAATGTCAAGATTTCATGAAATAGTCATTTAGTAGGATTACTTGGTCTTAGAGAGTTGTGTTGATAACTTTAATGATTATAATTCTGTAAATAAATATTTGTTACGGTCGCGAATCATATTTTAATCAACGTACAACTTAATACTGACCAGCAAATTGCAAAAAACGTAAAAAAAAAATTGAATATCGCGGGCTACCTTAGCGCCAGAAATTGGGTGAAAAAACGGTGGTAGGTATGGGAAAATATTATTATATCATCAATCCGCATGTCCAAAGCCATTATGTTGCAGCTTTTAAATTAAAATTAATTTAAATCAGTATACAATACAGTTCAAATAGCATACAGTATGTTACCTAAAACATTGAAAGAAAATTAATGCACAAATTCAAATTAAAAGGCTCTGTACGGTTTGTAGTAGTTAACTCCGTAAACAGATTTGTTGTGAAGGCTGGTAAGTTCAGTTAGTATAGAGAAACACGTTTCTGAGGTGCACTAAGTAGTTAAGTTTATTTAAATTAAGAGTAAGTAACATTACTAGAGTGGAAGGCATTTCACTCAGTTGTTGATAGCTACCCACTTATAAGTTCACTACATTTTAATTCGTTAATTATTCATGTCATTATATTATGCTAAATTATGACGCGCATCGTTGGTCTAAATTAGGTTACAGAGTAAGCAGACAAATGTACGGCGATGAGACCGTACAGGCCCAAAGAAAAATATTTATGAAACTTTTCCAATTTCCGAGCAAAACATTTTCCAGCAACTGCGTAAGTGTCGAATACCTTTTTCGTAATAAGGAAATTGTGTCGTAGTTGAAGTAAATTGTTACACCAAATATCGTAACGCGTTATTGGGTAAAGTTCGAGTCGGTGTTAATCAGTTAGGCACACTTATATGGCCCGGCGAGAAATGCCACCGTAGCTGGCAATACCATTTTAGCGTGGGTTTCGTGATTTGAGAGCAAATGACAAGACATGAAGTACTGAGGAAATAAATGCGTATATGTTTAGGATAACCATGGGTCGAAAGAGCAGAAAGTCATGGGGAGCGAGCCTTTTGCTCAGCAGGTGGGGTGGTGCAGACTAACATGTTACGAAATATAGTATTAATTTGTTAGTTAATCTTCAGTGAAAATGCTTACGACGATTGTTTTTAACCGACTTCAAAAAAGGAGGAGGTTCTCTTTTTTATGTATGTTCGGGCATAACTCCGTCATTTATACAACGTGTAACATAATGAACGCAAGACCTCATACACCCCAATTAGAGTATTGAGTTAAAAACATAATACAATGACCAAAACTTTTTTTTTAAAGCTATGTAATAATATTAAGTAAATTGTGTTGTCCCTATCATTACTTTATGCATTTAAAATTGAGTCTTATAACCTTGAAATAAGATTTAATTTTCATTGGCTAAAAATACCTATCTTAAAATACGAGTATACCGAAATTGATTCAGTAATCAATTATGAACAAACTACTTTCAGGACTTGCGTTTATTCTGTTACACCTTGTATAGACGGATTTGCAAAATTCTTTTTTGTTCGAAAGAGGTTTATACCCACTTCCGAAATTAAAGTTATAGGTATTTCACTTTGTATTGTTTTTTTTTTGGAAGCCGGTAATCTTTTTTGTAAAAAAAAAATATTTTTTGCCGTTTGATTTATTTGATAAAGATAATTTTATTTTGCAAATACATATGGGTATAAAGGTTAACAAAATTATTTCAAGATAAGCCATATTTTACCATGTAGGTATGTGAAAAGTTACACAAAAACATACTAACTTAAAAAAAACCTTTAAGGAACCAACTCAATTAAATTGAGAAAAATCATAATTTGGTCTACCAAATTATCATTTTTGCTGGATTGGCTCACGCGATGCATGATACTTCAAATGTCGCTGTAGATGGGGACTAGCGAAAACTATCAAGTAAGAAATTATGAATGAAGAATGAAATAAGGATGGTATTATAAACTTGTTGTTATTGGTTTTTCCGTCTGGGATATCACAGTAGAAGCCCGGAATCTGCATCTAAACATAACTGACGGAATTTCGGTGTCAGGTGTGTGCAGGTCAATGGTGCATACGGTACAACGGGGTACTTCCTACACCTACGCACCTTGGCTAACCCTTCGGAGAATATAAGCGTGATGCTATGTGTGTCCTTGCCTGAAGTAAGAAAGATACTATCAACACTGGCAGAGTCGGCTATAATAACTTACTTACGGGCATAATATTACTGAATTTCCTGAAGCTGTCATGCAATTGACATATTTCTTAAACATAAAGTTCTTTCATAAAAGATATCGTCTCTTCTTTAAATGAAGTTAAAAATAAATATATGAATATGAATATAAGTTCATCCAATTGAAGGTGACAGGTTATCATGTTGTTAGTAGTTAATGGGTGACCGGATGACCGCCAAATTGTGCTAACAACCTCCCATTATCCTCATATTGCTTTATAGATAGGACCTTCAACCATCTTTGTCGCTACATCTTCAGAATCAGTTGTCGGGGGTACCTGTACGAAAATAAATTGAATGTATTGAACCCAGATCAAAGTTGGCTAATAGAGAGGTATTTATACAGTTCCTACGCTACGCTACGTTCCTAGCTTTACGACACGTAGACCCCCTATGTCGTAAAGCAAAACGCATAGCCAGACCTACATACATAAAGGCTCCTTCAAACAGGCGCGACACGCGATAAAATCGCGCGCGACACAAAGGCACCGCTCGTTGCGCGACTTGCGGTACCTTTGTGTCGCGCGCGATTATATCGCGTGTCGCGCCTGTTTGTAGGAGCCTTAAATCTTTAGTATTTTGATTGCGTTGTAATCTTTCGTTTTGTCGAGTCCACCACCATCTCGTAGACATAATATGGTTGCACACGCTGCTTACTCGCATTTCCTTATGAAAATCACCACTTGGGACATTTTTAGGATTTCCAGGCACTGGCGTGAAAATCATAGATTTTCTTTGAAAAAAACCTGAGTGAGGTATAAACTTATACCGTTCAGGGTTCATAGCAAAGTAATTATTTATTATGTGCCATACTGGAGCATAATTATTTAGTAAAAGTTTCAAGTGTAACATCCCTTCAATATAAAATTCGGAGTTAACTTCGTATGCATATGTATCTAACACCTAATCATATAGTAGGTATATTCAATCTTGTTTTGACAACGATGATATCGACGTCGCAGATCTCGTTGTGTGCAAAACACAAAAACATGCTTCTTTTGCGCACATCGTTCGTGTCTACACGCGAAGCTGTAAAACAGTGCAAAAAAGATGACGAAAAAGTTCTAATCAAGTTGTTATTTTAATACTGTTGTTGCGTCATCTTAGTTCAGCCGTCGTGGATCTCAATAATCGCAGAAACTTGAATGGAATGTAAATCAGTTTGTTGGCTGGCTAATGGGCGCAAGTTCTCATCGACATCATAATTTCAAACAAACAATGTTGCTACGGGTAATGCGCTATCTCCCGAGCTCCAAGTTCCCTAAAATGATTTTTCATACATTCATTCCCAACGTCCCCTAAACATAAAACTAAATGATTTGTAAAGTTCACAATTGGCCAATCCTCGTACTGACGTATTTAAAAGTGTAAGAATAAAATAAAATCAGTACCTAGTTAAAAATTAACTTAATTTGTGCTATGTGTTTTCGAGATATATCCAGGTTGTGTTAGGAATGTATCCAGGTTTTTCTAGGGAAAAATGCAGAGAAAGGAAAGAATTTAGGCTGTGTTCGAGGTGTATGCATCCGGCAAGCAATTCTTTAGGCCAGGAAAATTGTAAGTAAATAAGTAGGTATATCATGTAGACTATTAATCACATTTTTATTGTAAAATTAAAAAAGAAAATAATACATACAGCAGTGCTTCTCGATATGATAAGAATGACAACATTTGCAACACATTGAAACTAAACCATCTTTGGCAATCACAGCTTGTATGTTCAGCAAAAACAAGTTTTGATAATCTCCCTCTCATTTGCATATTCATACAGACAGAGGTGTAAATAAGTATAGTATAATCAATATTGATGAGCGCCTATTTTTTGGTAAATAAGTACCAAACAACGTCGTTTGTCATCTATCACATAACACTTTATCAGTATTGCATAATGTTAGTAATTTCATTAATTAAGCGTAAATTGCAATTACACGATTACTCTTTTTACCCCATGGTTCTCTCAAGTAATAACACATTCCATTACACAATACGTACGTAAGCATTGATTCGGCGACTGTACTATTCACAATTTCGGTCAAGGCAGAGTTTTTGAGAACTTAGAACTTTGCTCTCAAATTACGATGTTTATTTTTTACATACTTCTCTGGCATAATCTTTTCATTATTTGACATTATACGGACAATTCTAATTTTTCACCTCTTTATTTGTGGTTGTAATGGCAATCATCACTTGGTTTTAGTAGGTTTTTATATTTTATTTTTTATTTATCCTTCTGATAGATTCTTATTTTGTAAATATGAGGAATTGGTAGGCCTTGTAGACTTTAGATCTGTAGACCATTTTTTTATTTTATCAAGTACCAGGTACTTGTTGACAGGCCTACGCTGTCCTCCCATACCTACTGTAATTTGAAAATATTGTAAAAGCCAATTATTTTTAAAAGAGTACCTAACCTTGGAGTTTCTTGCCGGCTCTTCTCCATAGGAAAAGACCAATTGGAACCGTGCACCTAGCTTCTGACGTTTCATAAGTGTCAAACTCAAACTCAAAGCATTTATTTCAATTAAACCATTTACAGGCACTTTTGAATTGTCAAGAAGTCGGTCAGTCAGAAAATATGAAGCTAGTTGCCCATTCCAAAGCGTAGGTACCTATGGAGAAGAACGGGCAAGAAACTCCATGGACACTCTTTTTAAATGATATTTTACAAAAATATTAGTTACATCATTACTTTTGATTTTAAAATTATATAATGTGAGAACGATGTAAAAAAAATAAGAAATACGTAAGTGTTAAAAGCGTCCAGAGTGCAACAAAATAGTACTTAACAAACTACAATCCAAAAATAAATTAATTAAAAATAAGCCGAGGCAGCTAAGTGATGACCAGCCCCAACTGACGGCGCCCGTTCACGAACATGACGCATAAATCAGCACCCTTTAGCTCAACCATTTTGAAGGGAGCTAAATGCATGCTGTGTCCATGTAGGTTTATGTGAAATAAAATATTTTGATTTTGAATTTCAACTTGATAACTCCACGCGTTCCTGAGAAAAAGGGACTTGACTGACGGACAGACAGGCAGACAGCGATGTGATCTTATAAGGGTTCCGTTTTTCCTTTTTATGTACGGAACCCTAAAAAAAACTTTCGTCAAAATTGTAGACAAATTATATTGACATAAAAGACAACAATAAGTAAAACGCCCGCCGAAAAGAAAAAGAGCTAATGTTGGTCTCGCTCTGTGGGAATCAAATCACGACTCACGCGCACCGCTGTGAAAGGATACCGGGACGACTGGCTCTTATACAGCGGGATTACTTTTGCTTTGGAATTAAAGAAATAAGAAGTAAGTACCTAAATAAAGTTGCAAAATCCAAATGATGAAAAACCGCAAGAGAAAAAAAATAAAGGAAAAGCGTGGAGACGAAACAAATATTCATATGAGTTTGTGAAAATGCATTGATTAATATGAAAAGATTAAACAAGAAGAATTTAATTTTAAGGTAAGATAGAAATATACCTCAACTTAGAGATCATGAATAATACCAAAATGAGTCTTAATAGTCTATTTTCTGTATTCCATAACAAAAATAATAAAATGAAGATTGGAGGAAACCACCAAACGCCTGATAATTTCATACTACACAAGAAAGACAAAAAGGCAAAAGACACACAAAAAGGAAAAAAAAACATAAAAGATACAAAACAAAGTATATCTAGACTTGCTTTGCACTCTCCTTGTGTTCTATACCAATAAATTACCGACGGCCTATTTAGAACATAAAAAGAGCACGCTGTACAAAATCCGTGGGCAGGTTCGGATGCACCTGAGTATTTCACACCGCGACTCGCTGGCGCCGACGGCCTGTCTACTATAGTCTGTGACCCAGCTGCGTAGACGCACAAAGTCATAGACCCTACAGCAAAAATCAAAGTAAATGAAGATTTTGAAAATATGAATGATGAAGAAATTATGAAAGATGCCGCCGGTAATTCAAGATAAATTTCTTAAAATGAAGTGAAAGAGGTAACTTGCACTGAATAACAACTAATCGATTAATTTACAGAAACTATTAGAAAATATTAAGGTAGTGGAACTGCAAGTTGAGAGACAAGTCGAGCAGCGGAAGTAGATTGTTTACTTATATGCGACCTTGCATAAGGTTACACGTCGAACAATTTAGTGGGTCGTGTTTTAAATGGTCAATTAAATAAAATATTGACGTGAGGGTCGATAATGACTGTTCTCTGCCCAATTTAAGGACACGCAAGGTGAAACAAATGAATAAATCTAGACAAATTACTTAACACAATCATTGTTAACTTTGTGTTGTTGTCTGACGAAGCAATGAAAAAATATGTGACTGCAGTTTACCTAATTATTAAAGAACTTGAGCCTACTTAGTACATTTCCATTCTTCCTGTGTTCTGTTTATGAGAAAATGTTCCTAAAAATAAGTCTGCCTCAAAGCCTACCTTAAAGAGATAGTTCAGAACCATCTCCACAATTTTGACTGACGATCTGCGTGATCGTATCGACATGCTTTATAGGATAAATGTACAACCTACTGAAAATAATGTTTTGACTGTAAAGGCAGGTCTATCCATTGTAAAGTGGTACCACCCACTCGCAGCGAGTGGTGTCGTGGTCCATAATGATATTAGTGCATTCCGAGCGAGCACCGCGACTCGGCTGAATGCTGGTCGAGTGCGCCCCCGCAATCAGCTTAAGTTACATCCACTATATAACAACTAAATGTATACTGAAAATGATTTGCCATTAGCATTGCATCACAGGCCATTTACAGCTGCCCACGTGACCGAACACTGAGATATTTGATTGAAATAATTGCAACATATGATATTGCATTATGGAAGTATGAGGAACAGAGTGTAAAGTTCACTCATCCTCTATAGAAAAGGGAGGAGCAGTATTGTTTTATCCATCCTAGTTGCGCGGTAAACTCTGCTTGCGAGATGCAGGATTTTGCGTGACGTCAGTATGACGCGTTGTTCGCATATGGCGTTGTAGATACCGCTACATCACTACTCTCCGGAGACCGGAAGTCGATAGTGGGCTGAGTCTTGTATCTTACGATGCTTGCCAGACCAGCTGAGGTTCTAGTGAGTCGGAACCGGTTGCCGCATAGTTCACGGTGAGTCGGAACTGTCTGCAAGGATGTTCCCAGTGAGTCGGGGTGGGCGCTGCGTTATGCTCCAGTGCATCGGATGTGGTACAGCGCCGGGTTGACGCTGACTGCTGGCGTCGACCAGGAAAGGAATTAAGAGCTCTTCTTTTTGACCGGCCGAAAGTGCAGTGTGCTGTGCCTAGGTTGCTGATGATGCTGAGGATGATGACCATCATCAGCAACCTTGGTCCTTGGTCCTGACCACCAGCATGCAGCATGATACCCGTTGAAGCCGTGGATCCTGGCTGACTGGGTGACTCGCCGCTCTAAAGCTCGCGGGAGTTATGATGATGACGTCACGCTGAAGTATTTGCACGAAGGCTGCGCTAACGTTCATGTTCGGAGTTACCAGTATAGAGGTAAGAGGAACAGGGTGTAAAGTTCACTCATCCTCCATAGAACAGGGAGGATCCTCCGACCAGACGGGTGTTGTGTCTGGCAGGCAATTGCCCGATGATTCATGTCGGGCCGTTGTATCTCTGTTGTAACTCTGCTTGCGAGATGCAGGATTTTGCGTGACGTCAGTATGACACGTTGTTCGCATGTGGCGTTGTAGATACCGCTATAGCATTATTTTTTTAAGTCATTGACATTATCCCGCATTTGCAATCCAAACATACATTTGTGTTTCCCAACTCGAGTAGGCACCACTGCGAATGCGTAGAAAAAAAAATAACACACTCTTTTTCGGTTCGTATTTCCTCTACCATAGCATCTAATCTGTGCTGCTCCTGCTGCGTCCTTCCTTTGAAACCAACTCTTAGTCCTCTTTTAGGACATGGGGAATCGGGAACCTTTCAAATAAATTAACAAATCAGGTCCTTACAAAATTTTCAATATATTACGGTATATTTAGTGTAAAGTAGGTACCTTATTATAATAAGTAGCCAGTATTGTGTATATAGGTAGTATAAGTAATAAAATAAATTAGAGCATTATAATTTAGTTCATAGTCGTCTCTTTCATTTTATAAATCTGTTCAAAGACTTTCATCCTCTGAGGATAGATTTCGTACTTCATTTTAAACTTTCGATCTATCACTAAGCATGCTACTCTCGTGTCAGTCATGGGTTCCCATTTCGTTGTTACCAAAAAATCCACTCTCGGTGATGGATCACTGAAATTAGAATACTGGATTAAAAATTCGTTACGCTAGAATTTAAAGTATTGATTTCATGTTTAATGTTCTTCTAATTAAATGCTTATCAGCTATTCAAGGTTAAAATGCATACAGATAGAAATTACTTTTGTTTATCCTGCTGCCTGCTAGACTGAGAATTTTAAAGACGTCTATTGCGGAATTGAAATTTCACTCACCCACAGCTAGCAAAATTCACCCACATTTGGTTCATAGTATTCCGCACCACTCTGTCTAAGTCAGTAAAAGGTCCAGTCAATTTGTCGCTCTTCACTATGTAGCCGCCGTCGTCGCCGTGACACGCCCCCGGGCGGTCGATGTTGAAGCACTTCTTTATGTAATTTAAGCCTCCATCGTAAGAGAACTCATACATAAACACGGGAGCATTGTGTTTGGTAATTAATGTAGCAGCAACATAAATACCTCCGATAAAGTCGACATCCGAAAAGAAATCTATGGCATAAGCATCCTGGTCTGGGTACAATTTCTCTGCTTCCAAATAGTTTGCCTTTAGTCTCTGTTCTATAACAGTGCTTTCCGAACTATTAAGAAGAAACGGAAAATAGTCTACGAAAACTTTTTCCTGTATGAATTTCTCCAGAGTTGGTTTGTTGTGTGATATCATAAGAAGCCCCTCTCGTGAACAAAATCCTGTCATATAAGGCACTTTGTGAAATTCTCCTTTAGTTAACAACTCATACGGAGGCTTACTTAAAAATAGTTCCCAATCAGCAGGTGCTTCTACAGTTGGCACAAAGCCGAAATAAAGACCTCCTCGCGGTTTAAGATTTGATAAAACCATCATCGATTCAGTTATTAAATCTTTCGTCGACATTTTTTTTAAGTATTGTAACAGCAGGTTGTTGTCTCTTATAGCTTGACCATGGAGCATAGGTATCTTTGAGGCTAATGAACAAATGTTCTGACTATGTTCGTGTGCCCAGTGCAATAGAGATGAACCCGACTGAGCAATGGCTTTATGAAATAGACCTTTAGTCATGGGCGACAAAAGGAGATACTCAACGCTCGCAGCACCGGCGCTGATCCCGAAAATGGTCACATTTTTTGGGTCTCCACCGAAGTGCATTATATTTCTTTGAACCCATTTTAGTGCTTGAACTTGATCTCTCAAGCCCATGTTTCCTGGAGCCTCCTTTAAATTTAAAGCCAGAAAACCGAGTATTCCGAGTCGGTAGTTAATGCTAACAATCACTACTTTTTTATGAATGAGATAATCTGGACCGTGAGCCGAAATATCTGTACCGTTGCCAAAAAGAAAACCACCTCCGTGAAGGAAGACCATCACTGGCAATGATTCACCACTTGTAAAAGACTTCGGTGTATACACATTTAAATACAAGCAATCCTCATCTCCTTTTATGCCTTTCTCTTCTTTGTCAAACTGTGCACATATGTTGCAGTCTCTGGTCCCATCTTTGATTCCTTCCCAAGAATCCGGTGGTTGGGGCATCTTAAAACAATGAAAACTCTCTGTGAATTACTTGCATTATACGCATTTACATTAAATAAAAATTATGAGATAATGTTTGCCACTGTAAACATAGAATGCCTTGTCATATAGGAGCACTATTAGATTTTATTAGCAAAAAGGTAGTAAACGAACGTCGTCGGGATCGTGCTTTCATTATTTATTTAAAGCTCTGAGCCCATTCGCTTACTTTTATCGAAACAAGTACAGATCAATTACTAGCAAGAGTAATTAAGTAATAAGGAAAGAAAAGAAAGAAAAATTGTTTATTCTGCACAAACAAAAACGCACATTGCAAAAAAACAAAAAAAGAAGACAAAATATACACACACAACGACGACGACGATACGAACGACGATACGATGGCTATTTGTATACGGAAATTACTATATCATTTATTATTTTATTAGGTCCATCAGTTGACCAATAAGAATTTGTCAGCCCCTATGTAAATGTCAAAAAATTAAGATCAGCTGTTTTCCAAATAGGTATTTGATAAACGGTAACACGAGGCCTTCATGATAAAGATCTTCCTTATTTCTGGGCATATATGTATATATGTACTTATGATGTAATACAATCTTATCTTCTTCTTTATTTACGTTAAGTTCAAATGGTTTCTTTATGAATATTTACATACCTACGTTATTATTCAGAGCAACACTTGTTACATTACAAACAAGGTAAGTTGCTTAGACCGATCCAAGTTCAGTAGGTACTTAAGCACCAACATTCACTTCACCTTGCATGGACGTGAAAGTACTTTATTTAAGTCTAGGGAGAATAATTATATAGATAAACAAAAACAATCAAATTACGATCATAAACTCACTCTCTTGAAATCTTTTAGCAACCGCATAATGGCAATAAATCAAAGGAGACATTGATTGGTCAAGGCAAGGCTAATTTTATCCTTACATTATACATAATCGATAGTGTCTTATCAAACAAACACAACATCAGATAGGTACTTACACAGAATCTCAATTCGCCAATAGGCGGTTTCGCATATGGGATCCCTTTGAAACTACAATACTCGAAATCATCGAAATTCTTCAGCACCTCCCCTCTTATTTTACCCTGTTCAGTTTCCACCACCAGTTGTTCCATCATTATTTGTGGTTAATTATACACAATAAATTAATAAAACAGCACTGTTTGCACAACTGCTACCGACAGTATTATAACCTCAAACCTGACGTTTGCAGACAGTCGCTCAGCCCTGCCGCCTGGCGACCCCAGAATCCTTCACTTTCCAACAGTAAACTTAATTCGTAACTTTGAAGGTAGATGGCGTATTATCAGGTTTGTTGTAGTGATGGACTATTAAAATGAACATAACATTACTGAATTTAACCCTGGGCCATAAACCACAAAACTTTAAAATTATAATTTACAAATTTATAAATTTTACAAGTCCGTTTATCACAAATCTCTAAACCACACAATTGCAACGGAAAAATCTTACAAATAAGCATGTAAAGTGTAGTGACAACTCAACAATTATTTAGACATAACCCTCATGGTTTGTGTTTCGCTTTTAAAAATGCGAAAGAATTAGAGTTTGTAAGCTGTAACTCATACATATTTTTGTAATTTCTGTGTTACGCAATTTTTCCGAAAATTTAACAATTTTGTAGAATTGTAGGTAAACTTGTAAAGTTTTGTGGCACAATTCCTTCCCTACTGTGTACTTGGTGGGTATTTTGTTTGCAATAAAAGTATATTATCTAAACAGTACCTATGCAAGAATGACCAACATGGACTTCAGTGTTAACATAAAACTTAATTCTGGCCTGCCCCGTCATGACGACAAACAAAAGAATGCCGATTCACGTCCAAGTGGTACTGCTCGAAAACAAAGTACCTACCTATTAGCTGGAGAAGTGGTAACCACGTCTAATAACCCAATTAAAATTACCCTCGCCCCTTGACCCAATAAACGAGCGCGTTTCCTCCTTTTTTATATAAAAAGAAAAGGAGGAAACGCGCTCGTATAATCCCTCTAATGGTAATGGTAACAAAACATAGCTTTGCAGCAAGACTGACTTCGTTGTGGTAGCAGTATGGTGATAAAATAATAATATGTAAAAAGAGTACTGGGTATGTGGTGCCGTTGACTGAGTACAAATATCGATAAAGTAGGTACATATTAAAAATTACGCTTAAGTAAGCAACAAGAATAACAAAATTGTATTTCTCGACACCAAATACTTACACTTATCCTAAAACAAATTTAGCAGTCGTACAAATTGTCTGCTGTTTATCTTTACCTGAATTTATATCAATAGGTAACAATAACTGCTATCTGAGCCATTAAAAACTGTATCTTTTAACTGATGATTCAAACCAGTTATCAAAGACTTCCAACGGACATTTGCTCAAATCATTGATCTTTGTTTCGGCACCACAATTAGAACGCTTCACTAAACTGATTCGAATCCCGCGCAGGCGAGATAGCCGGATGCGCACCTGTGTTCCGTCGTCGTGTCGTGAGAACCGACCACGATCTCTGACGCAAACCCCTTCATTATCCTCATCTCCAATATTTCACACCACTTTAAACCTTACTCCCTGATCATAAGGATCTACAAATTTTCTTATCTGCAAACTTATCGTGGCCAAGTTCATATAAGGCCATACAGAGTTCCCTGTTGTACCATGTTTGTTGTGTTATTTTGTACGCTTTTAACATCCGCGCTATTATCGCAACTTTTTATCGTAGTTTATTCACGATTGGGGAAGCATATCATAATTTAATTATTCAGTTGAAAATTTTTTTTAAAGGACACTGAAAATTACTGAATGTATGTACCTACTTAGAAGAAAAGCGTAAAACTACATAGATGATTTAATTTTATTCAAGAAAAGTTTAGCATAAGTGTAGCGAAAGTTAGTGGAAATAATTCCCGATGACATTCTGGGTTTAAGAGGAAAGCTTTATGACCCATTGATGATCAACTGTTGTATCGAAGCCTGATAGCAAGTGTATGCTTTTTAATAACGATCTTAATGGGTTTACAAAAACATAATAATGATGTTTCTCACTATTATATTATGGTATCGTATCAAAAAACCTCCAGAAGAATACTAATATTAATTTCCCAATTTTATTCATATCTTGTATTTTCGGCAATATAAAACAGACACCCTACACTCGCACACGTGAATAGATTGCGAAATGGTGTGTGCTTCGTGTGAACCCGATCACGATCTTTTTACGGTTTTCCAGACCGGCAAAAAGTGTTTGAATTATAATTCATTGAATCAGCCTCTATAGATACCCGGATTCCTTTGAGCCAATTTTATCTATTTTTTGTACATACCAATACAATTAATATGTGTGTGAAACTATCGGCGCCTTTAAGCCTTTTTTGCTTTTGGAAAAAAAAAGTAGGTAGAGTAAGTACATAAGCATGTTTATGCACATGTAAAGTAACTCTTTGGTTTATGCTGGTTCGAACAACCTGAAAACCAATAGGAAACCATTGTTGGGTTTGGGACTTGGGTTGACTTTGAACTCGACTAGACAAATCCTGTCCAGCCGACAATGAACATAAACATCGGCTAACTTAATAATAATGATTTGAAGCCTTCGCAGCAGTATGTAAAAGTTAGGTAGTCTTTCAACACAATAAGTGGTGAAAGCTTTAAAATTATTTTTAACCGACTTCAAAAAAGAAGGAGGTTCTCAATTCCGATGTTTATATGTTTTTTTATTATGTATGTTCGGGCACAACTCCGTCATATTGTAGATGGATTTGCAAAATTATTTTTTTGTGCGAAAGAGGTTTATTCCGAAATGGTCCCATTTAAATTTCGTAAAGATCAGAAGGCCAATTCTCGTAATTTAAAACGTTCAAAATCTAGTCGCAGTCTCATCTCAGCGACAAAGAAATGTCAAAAACTTGTCAAAATGTAGGGAAATTTGAAGTATTTTTTGACAGATTGAGACTGAGATCAGACTGTGAACGTTGTTAAAATTAGTAGAATTACCCCTCTGATGATGAGTTTCGGAGACAGACAACGGAACTCTTCAATAAATGCCAGCAAATCAACCGCGATTGCTGCTATCGCATATGTATGCATTGTTTACGTAATCACATAGCATAACATCACGCCTGTACCTACCCGCTAAATGGGTACGCAGATGTATTCAATAGCTTCCTGTCACTGATTCACATAGCAAGTAGGTAGGTACAAGTAGTGTTGTATGAATTTGTGTGGGGTAGGTAGGTAGGTACAACTAAAAACTAAAAATAATTTTTTTTTTACAAAAAAAAACACTACAAAGTGAAAAATAACTCAAAGACACCGACTTCCGAAATTAAAGTAATTTTTCATTTTGTAGTGTTCTTTTTTTGAAATCGGTTTTTTTGTTCTTTAAATGTTTAAGTATTCCTTTTTTTCTTCTGGACATAGAACGTTAAATGTTAACTAACTGAATTCAACATAAAAGGACGACATAAAAACTCATTCAAGCCTAATGGCTTGCCTCCTTCATGTCTTCTTACATAAACCGTCAGTATTGTTTTTCAGAAAACTGCGCGGGCATTTTCTTTAGTAATTCCTACCGTATCGTATGCGTTGCGTGATTAAGTGTCAATTAAGTATGCAAGAGCCGTCAAACTGTATTCGAGTTGGACAATGGCGGCAGGGCCGGTCTATGCTTTCATGTGACCGCGCAAGCGCGGAGGCGGTCATAAATCGCGATGCGCGAGCGCTGCCCAGCTTCTTTTGTGTGGAGTGAGTTTATTCCCCGTGCGCATAGGGCTTGGCAGACGTGTGTGGGTGGTGCGGCGTGATTGTGTGCACAATTGGTGCGCGCGCAGGTGTGTCCGAGACTGGCCGGCGCCGGCGCACATTCCTCCGGCGGTCACGGCGCGGCGCCGCGCCGCAGCGAGTGCGTACTTGATGATTGCGGACACGACTCATGCGCGTTCCCAAATGACACTAACGTCTAAAGTATTCGTTATAAATTCTGTGCGTAATCACTGAAGCTCATTGTTTATAATGTACCTACCTATGTATTGTAGTTAGAATGCCTAACAATAAATATTAATAAACAACTCCGAGTTGGTTTGCTTACAGATCCTGCTTTAAGTATTCATACATACATTGAGTATGGTAAGCAGAATCCTTATTAAAAAATAGAGAAGGATGTAAGGAGGCAATGTTTGTAATCTGGATCTGTGTCTAAATCAAGAAACTACATAAGTACTATGGAATTGACAATGGCGCTAAGGAAGGAACAAAACTGCGTATCTTTCTATTAATTAAAATGTAAAACGATAGCAAGCCAATTAACCACCAATTGTCTATGACTATGACAGAGCAGCCAGTAAGAACAAAGATGGAAAAGGATTGATACTTGCTTCAAAAAGATTAGAGTACCTACTAGAATTGCTAGCGCCATCTATCCACTCAATGTAAGCTCACTCCCCTCCTTAGTTCCAAACATTACGTGTGATTGCAGATGGCGCTAATTGAGGCAAAAATCGTCTCGTCGTACGTAACCTTCGATTATGTAACCATTCTATTCTACTTCAAGCACAATAATTTTAAAATAATCAATTAATCCTGAAGTTGCGTACAAGTATCTACGCAATATTTTTTTCTATATAAAGTGTTACTCAAACTTTAATAAGTTTAGTTTAGTTTTTACTAAATTTTATAATTTAGTTACTATATTAATTATTGCAGCATTTGCTATCGATACGACCGAACATGATATCGAAGTTAAAAATGTATTGATTTTTATGAATTTATAAATGGAACACAATATAAAGATACCTACGTTTTCAATTTTCAGAATCATCATAGCATGAAGAATTGAAACTGTGATTGCAACCATACATATTTCCGTATCATTTGCTGGAAAGACACAAAAAACTGGAAAGCTCATGGTTTGGATGATCTACCTTTCATAACCCAAACAAATAAAATTACTATTAGCACACATACTTTGATTTATTATCAATAGCTACGGATAAAAAATGTGTCAACGAAAGTACAACAAAAAATCAGTAACTGACCACAAATTGCGTAATAACTGACCTGACCCAAAGTTTGAGTAGAGCTGAACGTCTCACCTTTCAAAACACTTTAACCATACATGACCGTCTACAAATTCACGTCTATAAATACGGACGTATACCACCAAGTGATTGTAAAATAAAATGGCGTCAAGAGTGAGAACGAAGCAAGGTGTCCTAGTTGGTGCAAGAAGAAAAACTCGAAGCGGTTTCGAATATGATGATTTTCTTAATATTCCTTATGCCAAACCCCCTGTAGAAAATCTACGTTTCAGGGTAAGAATCGATTTTATTTATTAAAAAATTAACAACCTTCATCAGCACAATAACATCTTTGCAAAAAATACTTTTAAAACAAAACGTTTGCATTCATTCCAGAGTCCTCAACCACCAGAGCCATGGATAGGGGAAAGAGATGCCACAATATACAACGAATCCAATCTTTGCATACAGTATGATATATTTAAGAGAAAACATCGCGGTAGTGAGGACTGCCTCTACGTCAACGTCTCCACACCGAAGGTGCCTGTAGCAGGGTTATTAATGCAACTATTACCTGTGATGGTATTCATACACGGGGGAGGATTTGTATTTGGAAATGGACTTGCAAAATTCGAAAATGGACCTGACTATTTAATTGAACATAACGTTGTCGTCGTCACCATGAACTACAGACTCAGTGCTTTTGGATTCCTATCTCTTGATATGCCTGAAGCAGCAGGAAACATGGGACTTAAAGATCAAGTCATGGCTTTGAAATGGGTTCAAGAGAACATTGAAAGCTTTGGAGGGAACAAGAATGATGTCACTATTTTCGGGATCAGCGCAGGAGCAGTCTCTGTGGAGTATCACATGCTCTCTCCATTAAGTAAAGGTCTATTTCATAAGGCAATCATGCAGTCAGGATCAGTTCTAAATCCCTGGGCTATGGATACTCCAGAAAATCTCAAAGATCTGACTTTAAAACTGGCACAAGAACTTGAATATCGAGGGCCATCGAACGATTATCTTGCAATATACAATCATTTAATGAGTGCTCCAGCAGAATATATCAAATTAGCCGCTTACAAAGTTCCCAACCCTCTAATGGTGAAAGGAGTTTACTATGGATTTGGACCAACGATTGAAAAGGATTTAGGAACTGGGGATGCATTTTTAACAAAACTTCCATACGAATTATTAAAATCGGGAAAATTTAGCAAGGTTCCTGTTCTCAGGGGATTTACTGATTCCGAAGGATTTATAGAAGCTGGCATTAAACCCCAGGATATCAAAGAAGTTACTACGTTTAAGAATTATGCAGATTTCTGGAGATACCCGTTAAATGCTACTGATGCATTATATTATAATGAAAGGTTACGATATGTTTACGATAGTTACACGGGGAATGACATCGAAAGACCTGCTATCGACTTCTTTGGAGATTTTGACTTTGTCAGTGGTATCATCGAAAGCTCGAAATTGCTGGTTAAGCATGGAGTGCCATTATATTTATATGAGTTTACGTATGATGGATCTCTCAACTTGCTTAAAACTTTAAACCGAGTGAACAAAACTGGAGCAGCTCATGGAGACGACACAGCTTACACAATACAAATCGAGCCCGTACCGAAACTCACACCGGACGATATTATTGTTAGAAATAGAATTTCCAAGCTGTGGACCAATTTCGCCAAAACTGCGCAAGTAACATGATTATTCATATTATTAAACTCAAACATTGTGATCTTCTCACTGATTTGATTTAAAAGTAACACTCGTTTTCCTTCAAGAGTCTGATAATGCGAAAGTATCTTCTCATGTCGTGAGTTGTATGATTTTTAAAGATCAAACTTTTATAGGCATGTCTGTTTTGACTGGACGTTAATCTTACATCGATAGATAAAAAGCTACGTTTTTATGCGACTGTTAGATTTTAGTCTTTTCCTCATATTTTGTTACAGTAACCCTACCCCCAACACAAGCCCCCTGCTGCCCCTATACTGGCCCCCCTACAGCAGCAGCGAACAGTTCTACATGGTGATAGACAAGAACCTGTACATCCAAGCCAACTACGCTAGAGAAAGAATACCAATTTTTGAGGAAATCATGAGAAAGTATCACCGATAGTTTGAATTAGAACGAAGTTTTTGTGACGTGTTCAATTAAATCTGATGTATTAAATGAAATGATTCTCAAAAAAAATAATGAACTGCCTTCTCATTGAGTAATTAAACATTTTATTGGAGCCTATATCATCATCATCGAATATAGCTACATTATTCCACTGCCTTTTTTTGTATTTAGAGTTGATACCACACATACCTACCTAAACACTTTTGTAGAATACGTAACGAAAAACCAATTAAGTACAATATACCGAAATGACCGTCTGTAGCAAGCAATCTGTCACAATCACAATAACGTCACATCACAATCTGTGTAAGTACATTATGGGTTATAAAAGCATGTTCACTTATTATGTACTTACGTGTTAGTACACGTATTACGTAACTAAGTAAAGATGGTTCGTTGCTTAGTTACGTAATAACAATAACATTACGTACTCCATCTATTCAACCTATTTTTTTGATATTTTACTTACATAAAGTGCTTCTCAAACTTTCCAGACTCTACTATGAAATAATTACAGCCGCACGGGTCGATCGATCAGTTTAAGCTACGCTTGCCACGGTTGGTCCGTGGATGGGTGACCATCTTTACATACCGAGACCCCTCCGTACCTCGGAAAGCACGTTAAGCCGTTGGTCTCGGCTGTCATTTGTGGATCTTTGACAGTCGTTACGGGTCGTCAGAAGCCCGAAAGTCTGACAACCTGTCTTACCAATGGGTAATCGTATTACCCAGTAACTGGTTGTGGAGGTCAGATAGGCAGTCGCTCCATGTAAAATACTGGTACTCAGGTGCATCTGGTGAGACTGGAAGCCGACCCCAACATAGTTGAAAAAAGGCTAGGCAGATGATGATGATGCGTAAAAGGATGTATACAGGGTGGCATGGCAGGGACATAGACGCGCAACCTGTTAACATTGATTCAGTACTTGATTCTGAAACCCCAGACCCCCTAGCGTTGAAAATTTTCATCAAACCTCAGACCCGTTTAAATATTTCGCAGGTTACCAAAAAAAATTGCTGTTCTATGCAGCAGATTTTTTTTTACGAAAAATTTCTACGCTATGGTCGTCTAGAATCATGTGATGAATGACATAATAAACAGCATGATTTTGATCCAATTTTTTATTCTGTTTGTTTTAGCTGTAAGTCACCCATAGTAAATAAATAAATTATAGTTAAGGTGTCGATCCCCCTGCCACCCTGTATTACCTACTCAAAGTAAAATCTTTATCATTCCTGAAACTATCTAAGAAAAGCCTTTGGAACGAAAGTGCCTAGCGGGAGCTTAAAATACTAGTAGGCCTGTATTCCCAAATCTTATCGAATGTGACGTGCTCTGTAAATATATCTTTGTTTACAACAATCAAAATTATTTATGAATTTATATGTTAAATTCTTGTTACTCCGACCCACCCCGTCGCATCGCATCGCCTGCCCGCGCTATTACTTCGTTTTTGCTTAGCGTTCTTTCGGACTCTTATTCGTTTTGCTCGGCTCCTAAAGGTCATAGCGTGATGTTAAATAGCCAATAGCCTTCCTCAAGAATTGGGCTATCAAATGCAAAAAGAATTTTTCAAATCCGACTGGTAGTTCCAGAGATTAGCGCGTTCAACCAAACAGACTCTTCAGCTTTATAATATTAGTATAGATATGTAGTATAGATAATGTAGTATAGAAGTATAGATATAGATAGTATAGATAAGCCAGTCCAAATCGATTATACAGGGTTATTGGTAAAACATTAACAACCTCTTAAGAGGTCATTGTACTCATCATTATGAACAACTTTTACTGTGGGACCAAACCCGAATTCGCGAAAAAAAACTGCTGTTCCCTACATTTTAACAAGTTATAAGAACATAAATGTAGGAAACAGCAGATTTTTTTTTCGCGATTTCAGGTTTGGTGCCACAGTAAAAGTTGTTCATAATGATTAGTACAATGACCTCTCAAGAAGTTGTTAATGTTTTACCAATAACCCTGTACATCAAATTAATGATGTAACTATAAACTATAACTGTGCACACCAAAGAAAAGTTTGAGGATTGCTGAACATCTCGCATAAGAACATAATATAAAAGTCCAAATTCGTACATGCTCGTATCAGAAGTTGGTCCTCACGTTACAAGTAATAACGTGGAACAATGACGACGAAAGTACAAATAAAACAAGGCGTGCTTGTGGGCGCGAGAAGGAAAACTCAAAACGGTTTCGAATACGATGATTTTCTTAATATACCCTACGCCAGACCTCCTGTAGGAGTCTTGAGATTTAAAGTGAGATGTGCTCCTTATTATGTAAATAAAATATGCAGCCTAAGAATGGCATGTATTGATTTACCAATTTCCATTTATTTCAGAGTCCCCAACCACCTGAACCATGGATTGGAGAAAGAAATAGCACAATATACAACGAGTCAAACCTCTGCATACAGTTTGATCTATTCAAGAGAAGACAGCGAGGCAGTGAGGACTGCCTCTACGTCAATGTCTCCACACCGAAGGTATCCACTGCCGGACTGCTAATGCACTTGCTTCCTGTGATGGTCTTCATCCATGGCGGAGGTTTCTTTTTTGGCAACGGTCTTGCAAAGTTTGAAAATGGCCCCGACTATCTAATAGAACATAACGTTGTGGTTGTGACTATGAACTACAGACTCAGTGCGCTTGGATTCCTTTCTTTGGATATGCCTGAAGCAGCTGGAAATATGGGATTGAAAGATCAGACCATGGCGTTGAGATGGGTTCAAGAGAATATTGAAGATTTCGGAGGGGACAGAAATGACGTCACTATTTTCGGAATTGGTGCAGGAGCCGCCTCCGTGGAATATCACATGCTCTCTCAATTAAGCAATGGCCTCTTTCATAGGGCTATCATGCAATCGGGTTCAGTTCTCAATCCTTGGGCGATAGAGACTCCGGTTAGGATTAAAGATCTTGCTTGGAAGCTGGCACGAGAACTCAGGTATCAGGGAGCACCTAATGACTATCGAGCGATACACAATCATCTGATCAATACTCCAGCGGAATACATAGTAGTAGCCACTTACAAAATACCTGAACTAATAATGGCAAAAGGACTATACTACGGTTTTGTTCCCACTATTGAAAGGGATTTCGGAACGGGAGATGCATTTTTGACAGAAATCCCATACGAATTATTAAAATCTGGAAGATTTAACAAGGTTCCGGTTCTCAGAGGATTTACAGATTCTGAAGGATTCATCATAGCTGGTTTAAAAGCTCAGGATATCAAAGAAATAACTATGTCCAAGAACTATGCTGATTATTGGAGATTTCCGTTAAATAGTACTGATGCATATTATTATAACGAAAGACTGCGATATGCTTACGACGACACCTACAGTGGAAATGACACCGACAGGCCTGCTATCGACTTTTTTGGAGACTTCGAATTTGTCGGAGGCATAATTGCTAGCTCAAAATTAATGGTTAAAAACGCAGTACCGCTGTACATGTATGAATTTTCATATGACGGCACACTGAACCTTATAAAAGCTGCAAGCCGTGTCAGTAAAAAAGGAGCAGGACATGCGGATGATACAGCTTATGTCATACAAATAGAACCACTTCGGAATCTTACGCAAGACGATATTACAGTACGAGACAGAATTTCGACGATGTGGACCAATTTCGCCAAAACTTCGTGAGTACATATTTAGATCACCAATACTTTAATATCTATTAAATACTGTACAAATTCTTTGGTAAAGTTGTTGTTGTAGGCGATATAAAATTGTTTAAAAAAAGCTTAACATTCCTTCATAGCCTTTGTAGATGGCATGGATTTTATCTTTGATATTGCATGGATCCTGTAAGTTTAAACTCAAACTTATGAACGCCACCATCACCATCACATTTAATTATAATTAGGTACCTAGGTATTTATTGCCTGGTTTAAATTAAAACGTTTGCTCAATTGTTTTTTTTTTTCAGAAACCCCACACCGATCACCAGCTCCCTCCTGCCGGTATACTGGCCTCCCTACAGCATCAGTGAGCAGTTCTTCATCGTGATAAACAAGAATCTGTCATTGTGTTCCCAATATGGCGGAGAACGAATACCTATATTCGAAGAAATTACGAGAAAATATCATAGATAGATTTAAAGTATTATTGTTCATTCATTCAAAAACCACCCAGCTCTGTTTACCTGTTCTTATTTCTATCTTTTAGTTAGGTAATGTTTCTTTTCCATTATTTTTCTTGCGTTCGTCATTAATCGAGCCATTTTGCAATAAGTTCGATTATGTTAAATGATTAGATAACAACCGTTCTCTCGGGCGATTATTGAACATTCGTCAATTTATCGTCATAAAATTTACTAAGTATGTACACTACACTTACATTTTTAACTAATAGTTAATCGAATGACTGGCCATTTTTTTTGTGAATGTACGTGGTAATAATTAGGTAAGCCATGTGTACTTACTACTTATTCCTTTTTCTTTCTGCCTTAGATAAACTTAAAAGCGGGTAATAGCTGATAAATTCGAGTAAAGTAGATATTGCAGTAACTACCGGCTTGTAGCTGTCGCTGGTAAATGCTAAGTAAAATGCGGGTTTCAAAAAAAAAACTGACTGTAATATCTATTGACCCATTGCCTCTATCTGCAGCCTGCAGCACCCACAGGTAGATCAGGGAGCCTAAAAGGCCACTTTGGCAGAATCGTAAAAGGATAACGTTATGAATCATAATATGGCGAAGACAGGTCCGTGTTTTTCTTTTTTTCGCTGCACTACGTAGGTATAATCAAAGAGAATAGGGATTGGATTTGGATTGAACTGATTAGTATTTTAGCACAGACAAAAAAAAAATAACTGAAAAATCATTCATCGATTAACTTAACAGTTAACTGTCCATTACGATTTATAATGTTATCCTTTTATGATTCGCCAGTGGCCTTTTGAGGCCCCCTGGTCACAGGTATGCCTTTGTCATTAAAAGTCCGCCTCCTCTATTTTTTTGTGTACGCATGGCTACACATCAAGCTATACATAACCAGTAGAAGCTGACTTCTGATTGTACGAAAAACTTATATCTACAATGCGAGGTCTGCTAAAACTGGAATGTATCTAAAGCTTGATGTGTCGCCGCGCCGTGTGTACAACAGTAAATAAATAAATTAAATTTATGATTGTTTTTTTTTGCATTTTAAGAAAAGTGAGAAGTTGTTATGAAATACTTGAACATTTTACAAACAATTGTTATAATTTATGTTCATTTATTTCATTTTTATTTGTTTATGAAAGCGCCATCTACCATTACTTCAACGTATTAAAAATCATGTACTGTTTAATTGGTATTACTACTCGTCACTAGAGTTCATTGCTTTAACGTTAAAAATTATATATTTTCATGTTATTACCATCACATGTGAGTATTAACTTATTGATCATAATTTAATTTCAGGTTTAATAGGTGCTCATTAAGTAGGTATTAGTTTTTTTTTACTAATGCAAAATCAATCGAAATTCAAAAATCCAAACTATTTTTAAATTAGGCAACCCTGTAAACACATGGATATGAGATGAATGAACTATTGTCTATGTCTTGTCAAAATTGTACGGTTGCCGGTCGGTTCGAGAGCTCGAATATTCTAGACTAGAATCTGTGAGGAAGTATCACAATTCACAATCAATTTCTTCATTTGTTTCTGAGCAATTTTTGACAGCAGCCAACATGAGCGTAATAAAAAACCTGATTCCTCTGCTCGACCGCGTCCTTATCAAAAGGGCTGAAGCGATTACAAAAACCGCTGGCGGCATCGTCATCCCCGAGAAGGCGCAGACCAAAGTCCTTCATGGAGAAGTAGTTGCCGTGGGTCCTGGCTCCAGAAAAGAAAATGGTGACTTCATTCCTATATTAGTCAAGGTTGGCGACAAAGTACTTCTTCCAGAATACGGTGGTACCAAAGTATCCCTAGAAAATGATGAAAAGGAGTACCACCTCTTCCGGGAGTCCGACATTCTGGCGAAGATCGACAACTGAATTTAGTGCTAGTTTTAATTTTATGATTCTGATTCTGTTTACTTGTTAGTTTTAAATTAGAACATTGTAGTGAATGGACATTTGTGATTGTGTAATATGCTACTGTTGTGAGATGGGGTACAGGATGTTATCTCCTTTGCATTTCTTATTATAAATTTGTTACTGAAAACTTGTTCTGTTTCATTTTAAAATCCCAAGTTTCATCATTGACTTCAGACATAACCTAAAAAGCTTTGCAAAATGCCATACCCATTCCTTATTCAAGTTAACATAATCTTGAAACTATTTTATCAATAGTACCTAACTTGTCACAGTTCTACACCTGGAACAAAGTGCATATTACCATTTGAGATAACTTGCTTTAAGATTTAAGATCTAATAAGCTGATAACAAGTGATAATCAATGTATGGGAAATTAGGAATCATAGATCTTGGGAATGGTCTACTTTCTGATAGCTATTCAACATTCCAGACACCTACTTCATTTAATAAATTATAACAGCTGCAAATTTTATTTTACCCTAATTTTACACCTAAATGGTACAGATTTGCATTGGTTCTGTTATCAAAATTAGTTTACAAGAGAGAAAAATTTGATTTGCTATCTCTTTGTCATGCATGTCTCCAAAACTTCTGTACTAAGTTTAGTTTAAGTGTAAGTAACTTCAAGGCTTTGTATGCATAGTCACTTGATAATTAATAGTATAATTAATAGCACTACAATAACTTGCATACTAATGTTTCTGAGTAGTGAGCAAGAGCAAGTGATTTACAAGTTGTAGGTCATAGGTTCGAGCCCAGACAGACTGTGTAAACTATTTCATCACCACTGCTCTCAAAACGGTGAAGAAAAATATCATGAAGAAACTGGCATGTCCTATAACCAAAAAATAAGTTTAAAAACTAAAACCCAACTTCTGAAAAGGATGAAACAATAAGTACCTTCCCGTGGTGGCATGCCGCTGTACTAACATACTTATAAGCTATGGTAGTGTGCAACCACATAGGTACTTTCGTTTCATCCTTTTCAGTAGTCTGGTTTTAGTTTTTAAGCTTACTTTTTATTTAATTACTTTGGGACTTATTTCAGTAATATTTATATTTTTGAAATGTACTAATTAAGCCCTTTCATTTGCACCATCCCAAAATATATATTTTTAAATTCATTACTTTATACTCCTCTAGAGGGCGCCATATTGAATTTAGTGTGACATAACTAGCGGATGGTCAAGATGCTTCTAACGATACCTCATTTGAAGTTATGAGGGAACAGATGAACATACATACCGGTCAAAATCATAACCCTCCTCTTTGCTTCGCCGTAGTCGGGTAAAAATTGGAAGACATGTGACATCTACCAACCAGCACTGGGCCCTCAAGATTAGCCCACTCCCTCTCGAAGAGAGATGGCCTGTGTCCCAGCAGTGGGATATAATTATAGGCTGCAGTAGCGAAGGCTCCATACAACTCGATTCCTACCGGTTTCCCTTTGAAAAGGCCAAGTCAGTATTCTATAGACACATAATATGATCGCATTAAAGATATCTACTCCGGCTTACCTCTTACAAAAAGTGACCCTTCGCTACTGATAGACTAATATGTATTATGTACATGTAATGATTCTGTGCACAATAAGTATGACACAACTACCAGTATTATAAAATAAAATATATTTCGAACAAGTCACATTTTTTGTACAACTTGAATACATTTTCTACTAAATTTAAATCACAGTAAATACAGTATCTGGACAGCCAGTTTACATGACAATCTTGTTTATTTATTTTATTAGGATACTATAATGTTCATGTAGTAAATTATCAAGATTATCTACTTGTTCATCCAATAAGTTTACATGATTAATTAATTAGGTTATTCTATTTATCCATCCTAAGGAAATGCATGTCTGAGTATCCACGCTTGGCCAAGTTGGATTAACGGAATTTAAAGGCTTTTTTTTCTTTCATGATGGGAAATCATAAAATGACCCCTCCGGCTCTGGTTGGAGCGGAAGGGAGTGTCAGACTCTTTAGGATATCCATCCTAAAGAGTCTGACACTCCCTCTGAGAATCCTTTCAGACATGCGTTTCAGTGTATCCACCTTAGGTTGGATAAACAGAACAAGGCAACTAATCTCTTTCTATATAAAACACAAAACTTGTGTTTTACTTTGAGTGTTAGAAAAATGATTGAATACATTTACATAATCATGGCAAGCTTTAAAATAACATGTTAATAGGTACATTGCTAAGCATATTGGTTACTTATCCCCTTACTAATAAACATGATTAGTTACACACTGATTTCTCTCTTTCAATCGTCAGTAATTTGACTTTCGATGGAAGAAGACAAAGCATTGTGTAACTATACGAATGCTATACAATGTTTATTAGTAAGGGGATTAATGTTGTGACTAATCACTGTACAGAGATTAAAGTTCATACTAAGTTAAAATCAGATATCGAATCTTAATAACTAGGTACTTATTCGACTTATTTATATGCAACATAGCATGCTTACAACAAAAAAGGTACATTATAATGGCATATCAGTACATCATTAAAATGCATAATCTATTGTAAAGATATGGCAGTGCGTCTAACTGCGGCAGACAATGCCGGGTTTGGGTCTGGAGGCTCTGTCAGAAGCTGGACTGATGTCCAACAGCCATCCTCATTAGACTGACGTAGAGCCTCCATAGTCGCTTGGACTCTTTGTCCATCTTCAAATGTTGCTGCAGCCTTTACTGGTTCTTTCACCCAGTCCATCTGTTCTTTGACTGGTAAAAAAGCTTCCTTCAAGGCACTTATCATCTTACAGAGTCCTTTTATGTATGGTTTAGGAACAACACTGGAGGCACAACTCAAATCTTCAACATCAACATAAATTACTTCTTCTTTATCTTGAGGCCTCTTTCCTTCGTCCTCTGTGGGCTTAACATCAGGTTTATGTAATTTACCATGCAGGTCTCCGCCCTTCACAACCAAGTATCCTTTCTTGCTACAAACATAGATCTCTTGATTAAAGCATGGTCCAGGTAAGTGGTTGTTCAATGTAGCTGTGACTAACAAACCCTTATCCATTTGTAATTGGAATGTGCAAAAGTCTGGGGCAGTAATCTTCCTTATTCCATTCACTTTGCTCGTTTCTTCTACAAAAGTCCTCAAAACTCCATGTACTTTGACAACTTTCTGAGCGGTCAGGTATGACACTAGATCTATAACATGACTACCAACTAATGTAAGTGTTCCTCCTCCCATGGTATCATCACATAACCAGTTATAGGTGTCACTAATCAGCGGGCCCATCTGGACTCTTACATCTACTAAAGTCAATTCATCAGGGTTGCCCAAGTAGCCTTCTTGGATAGACTTCTTCATATGACTGAAAGCTGGCAAGAACCGCAAAGAATGATTTACTATGGATATCAGAGTTGGGTAGTACTGAGCAGCACGCACCATTTTCAAGGCTTCAGCCTGGCAGAGCCCAGCCGGCTTGTCGCAAACAACATGCTTGCCTATGCCCAGTGCCTTTACGGATATCTGTGCGTGTAAGTTAGGCGCACATACAATAAATACAAGGCTCACATTCTTCTTCAACAATACGTCATCGATTTTGTTCGTAAAAAATGGGATCTTCAGCTCCTTAGCGGCTATTTCAGCTTCCTGCAGAGTCACTCCCCATATCGCTTCGACCGGAAAACCTTTTTCTCTTAAAAATGGCACTAATACCTTAGCGATAGCCCCAGTTCCAAAAACCCCAATTCCCGGTAACATTGTTAATTTGCAGACAAGCGGCTGGTTTCGCAATAATTAATTAAACTACTAAAGCCAAACAATCTCTAGTTTCCCACGTAACATAGTCACAAGTTGCAATATCGTTATTAGATTTTATAAACACACAAAAACCAATACGCGACAAACAATCAAGTTTGTTTCGTATTCGATGAAAATTACAGATAGTGATGTACTATTGTACATGTAAATAAATGTCGATAATATTAAAACGGATAAATATCCATGTTGAGCTTGTTGAGGAGTATATTCAAAAGAAATGAATTTTATGTTTTGGTTTTTATTAACTTGCTACTTTAGAAGTGTGCTTACTTTTATTTTAAATTTAACAATTCATTAATCTGCTTAATAAAATTGCCATTTCACAAAATAACTATGGTTGTCAAAACCAACAAGCTTAAAGATAAAAGTGGAGGCATCGCTCTAAATACCAAAGTAAAGACTACTGTGGTCGGACACTCTCTTTTTAAATACATACATATGACAAAGAAAACACATATCACTGTCTCGTTCTTATTTGTGTATTTAGAAAGAGAGTGTCCTACCACAGTCGTCTTCACTTAGGTATTAAGAGTGTCGCCTCAACTTTTATCTGTACGCTTCATAGTCAAAACCAAGAACTCGAACTTTTACTTCGCTCGATAAATCGACATCGGTAATTTAATCCAAGCGGTCTACGCCCAACACTAATGTCAGCTGTCTTGATGCCAAATTTGACGTTTAGACTAGTATGTTGCCATATTTAATTGCATCCATTCGTTTTTTCATGTGGTAATTAAAATATCTAAGTTTCGCGGTGAGTAGGAGTAGGATAAAGAGTTAAAAGAGTCTAAAGGATGGTACTCAAAAGTCAGATTATGCTATGGTCTAGATAATAATAATATAATCAAAAATTTGCGATGGTGGGCCAAAAACCGAGCAATCGCACACAGGACGACACATTTCCAGTATAAGCTGACGTCGCATTGTTTAGGTTTGCCGTATAATGATTTGAAAAGTCAGCTTAAAACCTTATAAGCCGCCAGGTGAGCTCGGGCTAGCGCTAGCTTTTCACAAATCATACTATTTACATGAGCATTATCTAGGATTCATCTTCATGATTAAATTGGCTATGGATTACGGCCCCCTCCCTCTCACAGAGAGGAGGTCTGTGTTCCAGCAGTGAGAACGATATAGGCTGATTATGCATGCATGCATGCAAATAAGCAGTTAGAGTTAACTACCTGCTTACCCATAAGGTAGTTATGTGTAAAAAAAAAAATGTTGTCCGTCACAATGATTTTGTAGCACTTAACTGGTGCCTGATATAGATTTCACGACAAAAGGGGCCAAAGGGTGTGTGACGAGTGGTGGTGAATGTGTAGGTGAATCCTTTTTATCTACCAATCCGCAACCAGGTGCGGTCGTAGCCCAAGATTTTAGGGGGTCACCGTGGGTGCCGAGGAATATTTTAAGGGAGGTACAGACGCCAGCACATCAAGCTACCCGAAACTGTCAAATTTTCCCAATCAACTTTGAACCTTATGCTTTAGCGATAAAGTTAAAAATCTATTAAAGAAATTTGACAGATTGTAGTAACTTGATGTGCTGGCGTCTGTACATCTCCTCGTTGGTCTAGTGGTCGCAAGCGTTACTGCTGAGGATCAGGTCCTGGGTTTGAATCCCAGGTCGGGAAAAATGGTACATAATTTTTTTATCAGGAATTTCTCCGAAGTAGCCTGAAGTCTGGATTTGTGCCCGGTTGGTGGCAGTAGGCTCGCCCCTACATGTGACTTAAACATGACTGGTGAAATTTGGGTGTAAGTACTATTATTATGTAGGTACACTTGGTATACTTCTGCCTAACCCTCCAGGAATTAAAAACGCGTTATGTTAATGTGCAGACGCCAGCACATCAAGCTACCCGAAACTGTTAAATTTTCTCAATCAACCTTGAACCTTATGCTTTAGCGATAAAGTTGAAAATCTATTAAAGATATTTGACAGATTGTAGTAGCTTGATGTGCTTGCGTCTGTACACGGACATCTCCAGCTCCACATCACTTATATGGACGCAGCTTTTACATGGGATAGTTACCTAATAATACTGCTAAATTGGTCGCAGCATTTTCGATTTGATAAAATTCCCTAATAAATAGTAGGTATTATAACCGTAAACTCTGTACGGTGAGAAGAGTAGTGAGCGAAGCGAGCTCTAAAAGTAAAAACCCGGTTCGGTTAGGTTAGGTTTTGTTTTAATTATTCAAACAGAAATAGGAGTTACATTGTCGACTTATGCAGGAAAGCCTAAGCAACTATGAGAATGTATAAATGCAAAGAGAGCGAATCGAGCTCGAAAATTTTGCACACCGTTAAATTTTGTTTTCGATAATTCCAAAAGAACTAGGAATTACTTGCATTGTCGACTTATGAAGAAAAGCTCAAGAATTAAGAGAATGTAGAATGCAAGAGCGAGCGAAGCGGGCCTGAAAATTTTACCACCTACTTTGACTATGTTCAATTTTCTTTTGACCATTTTACAGAATGAGAACGTACTTTGTCGAGTTATGAAGAAAAGCTTAAACTCGTTTTACAGTAGTAGCTTACCTAGCTTAGCCTTTCGAACCTTACGTACGGGTGGGGTGCCCCAATTCCAGAATATGCTTCGCTCGCTCTTGCATCCTAGATTCTATATTTTTTGGAAGTTTTTTGAAGTACTTAAAAACTGCGTAGGGAAACATCTTATGGGTTCGCATCACCGAAATGCTAATGCTAACAGTATACCTGTGTATCCTGACTCTGACAGCGCCTGCCCGCAACGGGCCTGCGTGGTGGGTTACCGCCCACTCCCTCTCATAGCATGGAGGGTGTGCTGTGTCCCAGTAGGTATCGGAAATAATATAGGCTGATTATGCGTAGGTGAATGGTAATTATTTGAATAGGTAGAAGTGTAGAGCCTTAGGAGCAAACTATGTATATCGAAATTTGTCTGTGAATGAGATTTGTTTAATTGATTGGAGCAATTTCTCTGTGTCTTAAGAAAGAGTTTTCAAGACATCAGTAAAGTTTTGCTTACAGCTAGGGGTTTGTATAGGTAGTGAATAAATATCTGACCACGAGACGAACGGGGTAGTCAAGTTGATGCAATATCAATATGCGACTGACACAACAAGGCATAGTAGACCGTCTTGATGATGCGAGTTAGAACTTTGTTTACCAACCAACACATAAATTATTTACAATCTTCTTTCAGAGATAGGTATCGTTATATTAATTGTATGCGTGTAAGTGGAACAAAGAATAATATTAGTAGAGTAAACAGTAGCATCGTAAGTCACACTGTATGGCGCTTAATACAAATCACTTCGTCGGAGCGGTTAAATTCAATGCTTTGATATCCGCCACCTGGACTCGTAGGGTTGTTACAGAGACTTACGAGAACAAAATATTTCTAAACTCGGTTCGTCGTTCTTGTGAAACTTCTGAATAATGTTTTATTTTTAAGAATGCATATTAGGTACCTACGAGTACTTATCTGTAGGTTGGTACGTCCATTATTTTGAACATTTCATCAATTTTTAACAGCATACCTGCCTGCGAGCGTGCGAAGATACCGTGGTAGGTACCTACCTGAAGATGTAATTTGTACCTACACATGTGTGCTGATGAGACCTGTTTATTATCTGCTAACTCAAACCTTAACTTAGCCGCAGATTGCTTGCAAAAAGATTTTACTTCTATGTCTAAGTGGGCCCATGATATGGGTCTTGTTTTGAATCCACAAAAAACTAAAGTTATACACGTACACTCAAGTCACATAAGTACCTCCCATCCCTTTCAAATCATAGCCCATAGTCATGATTGTTTACATAAAAACATGCCAGACTGCCACTGCTCGCCTATAGAACAAGTCCCATATCATACCTATTTGGGATTGGTAATTGATAATCGATTCAACTGGAGTTACCAGGTGGAATCGGTTTGCGGCAGGTTGCGTGCGATACTCACCAAATTTTCCATTATAAAGCGCAATGTACCGTACAGAACCCTCCTTCAAATGTACACAGCTCTTGCTGAATCGGTAATATCCTATGGACTCACCAGCTACGGACGCACATTTAAAACATACCTAGACAAAATACATAATTTGCAAACACGTTTGTTGAAACTTGTAGTACCAAACTATGTAAAAAATGAATACCAAGACAATTACACAGGGTTATTTAAACACTGCAAAGTATTGCCTGTTCTAGCGCGCGCTGAGTATATGCTCCTCATAGAACATTTTGATAACAGTGATATTCAAATTCCAGTTAAATATGACGTGAATACACGACAAGTTAAATCAAAATTATTTCAAGTGCCACGCAAAAATAACTTTTATGGTAGGCGTACTGCTTCCTTCACAATACCCAATTTGCTAAACCAAATACCTGTAGACATTAGAGACTCAATGAATAGTAAAAACATAAAGCTTAAGTTGAAAGAACATTACATCAACTCGATTTTAACCTAACTGATAATAGCGCGTTGGTCAAATCTCAGGCCATGGCATGCTAGGACAGACCCCAGAGGTCTAATTGTGTGCCTTGTTTAAGTATAAGTAAGTAACTGTAATTTATAAAATAAATAAATAAATAAAATAAATAAATGTAATACCAATACGTCAAATCAGCAATAGGTACACCAAGGTAATTAGGTAACTAAATAGTGTTTGTAAGTATAGGTTTATGAGAGAACGTTTTATTTTTGTTCTCATTAGAAATCCTGTCGTAGCAACCCTACCTGCATCCTATTTGCAGCAATTCGTCTAACACCTCGCAGTTGGAAGCCGCCGCCGATCATCTCCACAATTAGGGCTGACTGACGAGCTCGAACTAATATTAAATACTACCCTAAATTAGAGATAACGCCATCATCATCGGATGTCTGTACCTTCTTATTCATTTTTCGGATGGGAACATTGAAAATTGCACTGGATGCTGTTTCACCTATCTCAGATAAGTACCTACATTTTTCATTATCTAATTGCGTAACACACTATCAGTAATGACTTTCATTTCAACAACATTCATTGCGTTATTTACGTTGTTGAGCAGACAATTTTTTAGAACATTTGAAGCAATGGATTAGCTATATCCTTCAAAATTATTAAGATTGGACGTGATTAGTGTGTTACGCAAGTAGGGTGCTGGTTTCAAAACAGCTAGATGAGGTGCCCACTGTGTCCAGTAGGAAGGCACTCGTAATCCGTATGTCTCATACGAGTAGGTACCTACTGGACACAGTTGGTCACCCGACACAGTGTTACATCCTGACTGAAGTACCTACCAAGACAATATTTTTATTTTTTATGCTAAGACCAATTACCTACTTTTAATCACCACCGAATTGCTTTAGCTAACTTCTTATACTGCCATAATAATGTAAGAGCTCAACAGCGTAGGTACTTACAGCTAGGTTCACTCACAGACGTCATTGATGAATATAAGAAAAAGTTTTATTCACAGAGCACGGAGACGCCTCGTTCGGTCCCTACATGTTCCATACAAACCAAGCGTTTCACCTTTTGCTAACACTACGACAAATTGAAGTATAGAAACTAAAGGGTTTGAACGGCAATGAAGATGGAAGTGTTGCGTTCAACGCACTTTCGACGCCACGGAGTTTTATTAGTGCTACCGACCCTGCCGGTAGCGCCGCGCGATGTTCACAATCTTGTCAAAAATGTAGGGAAATTAGAGGTAGTTTTGACAGATTGAGACTGATTGTGAACGTTCTTAAAATTACGAGTAGGTAGGTATTGCTCTCAGATGTGCACAGGCATACCTTAAAGTGCTGCAGTGCGATTCTGTAACCATCTCACCGTCAAAACTTAGGTGAAGTGAGCGTGGAGTGAGCTGTCAATAGTGTCAATTCCTAGCAAAAACAAACTCACTTCACTTTAGTTTTCACGGTGAGATTTTTACAGAATCGACCGGCTGAAACTTTAATTTCAACATGTTTAGACCAGCCACTTAATATCCTAATTCCTACTACGTATAAATTCTTTTATATTATTCTAACTAATCTTTTTCTTTTTTCTGTTCTAAAGTGACGCAAGGGTTCATTCCAGGGTGTAGCTGTGTAGCACGTGTGTGTGACAGGGTGAAGTTGGTCGGAAAGTATTGAGTGTCGCGGAAGTGTGATCCGCGCGGCTTTCTGTCACACTTTTTGTAGGAACACTTCGACGGCGCTAATTGCTTCACACTTTTGTGGGTTTGATTTCATACTCATTTTAGAATCGCTGTTTTTTTCGGAAGACACTTATTGTCCCTTCGAAATACTTTTCTTTTCTTGGTTGATTGTACTAAACTTTATTTTTAAATGCAACTCTTGGACTGAAGACTATTATTACTTTACTATACCTACATCTCTATATCTGTAGGATGTAACAATGCCTCGCAGTAAACGTCTACCACAAGCTGAAAGCTTGCACCGCAGACCGGTGACTTCAAATCGCAAACAGCAAACAAGCAACTCTACCAAAAGGATCTCTAGTCTTTACTAAAATCTACTTAAATTCCTAGGACCATCTTGCTTATTAATGCGTTTACTGAAATCACAGTAATTTATTTAAAAAACACACCTTCAACAAAGCCAGTGTTTCACAACCATGGGCTATTTAGAAGTATACAAAAACATACCAAAACGAAGAGCTATGTATTTCTTGCGTAAACCATCGTTCATTAGTCGAGGAGTAATCCTGGAGTTTGTTCGGGAGGGGCGAGTGTTGGCGCCGCCCAACGAGCCATGCCGCCCGCCTTGCGCCCGCGCCGCTCAAATGATCAACGTCACGCCGGTAGACAAGTGAGCACAAACCCTGTAACCACCCTTAAAATTCTTTATGACATTTTGACCAAACTCCTTGAATTAAAAATAAAAAAACGACTGTTTGAAGTTTGAAAAATGTGCTAGTGTAGTGAAAGTGATATAAATTAGTGCAATATTAAAAATGCCTAGAAAACGTGTGAATCGGTCCCCGCCTGTTGAGAAACGGACAGACGATGCGGATGATGATGATTTCTTCTTTGATGATACTCAATCAAACTCAGGTTGGTGGATTTTATTTTTAAATAATTATAAATACACAACAAAGTTAAGTACCTACCTATTGGGCGCTTCAGGATACCCTTTATCTACCATTGTTATTGGATACTGCTTTTAATATTAAAAATACTTAATTTTATTTACATTTTTAAATCATAGCTCAGGAGGTAAGTTTAGCGTTACCATCCTCCTTCCAGAGTAATAACTAGGTACTTACAAAAATATGTACCTAATGTGATTTTTTTTCGGATTTATATAATTTCAACGGTAAAGTAGGATTTAAAGATAGCATGTTCAACACTTGGTAGTTGGTAAACATGCGACCCGAATTAATTTTTTTAATTTTTTTTTTTAATCTTTTTTTAATTCAAATTTATTATGATGGACATAAAATTAATACATCATCATCAGCCTACAGCAGTCCACTGGACGTTGTCTGCTGGCCTCTCCTATTTGCACGCCATTTAACTCGATTTTCGGCAACTCCCATCCAGCTGCTACCAGACAATCCAGCCACCCTGTGAAGATCATCGCTCCACCTAGCTTCAATACATACATAACTGTTTAATTAGAAAATTAATTAGTTACTAACTTTGAGAAGGCGTGGCATTTTGCCTACGGCTTTTGAGAGATAAGAGCACTCGTATGAGGAAGTTCTGGCAGATTACCTACTATTCACTAAAAGCTGTCGCTTTTAGTGAATAGTAGGTAATCTGCCAGAAACGATATCTGCATCGACACGTTCGTTGTGTCCAACGAACGTGTCGATGCAGATATCGTATTCCTTACACACGTAACATTACCAATTTTAATTCATAGAAGCCTAGCCTAGTGGAAGCCTTCTTGTCACTGCATGACGTGCAGCCGTCGACTGTTTCTGCTTTGTGCTCGTGTTTACAGTTATATTTTGTTTTTATTTTTCCTTATTATCAGAATTACGTTTTTGTATGCACGTGTTTCTGTGACAAATAGGTAAACCTATTTTTCTATCATTCCTTTTTCCTTTCATAGTGTAGGCCTCAGCTCTTCGAGAGTGCGGGTTGGTAGATGTTAAGATGTCACATATCTTCGAATTCTTGCTTCTAGAACATGTCGGTTAATTCCTTACCATATATGTGTTCCTTCACCGTTTTGAGAGCAATGGTGATGAAATTATTTACACAAAGTAAAGCGCCTGGCCGCCCGGGTTCGAACCCACGACCTACTCTCGTAAGATGGGGGCATTACCACTGTGCCATCACTGCTCTCATACAGTTCACCTACACTTTACTAGTATAATTAATCGATTACCTACACTGTGTAGGTAATCGATTAATCATACTAGTAAGGTGAGGTACGGTCAGCATCAACAGTCGATTAACACTTCAGTTTTTTTAATCTTAGTTATTAAGCAAAACATTAACACTTCAGTTTTTTTTTAATCTCAGTTATTGAGCAAAATATTTGTTGAAAATTGCATCGTACTTCTGCTGCAATTTTGAATGAATATTTTGCAAATAACTGAGATTAAAAAAACTGAAGTGTTAATCGACTTTTGATGCTGACCGTACCTACATAAAATTTTCGTTTGCAGGTAGGAGTTCACAAGAACCACAACATAGAAACGCGGCCAACGCACGAGAGCGAGCCAGAATGAGAGTTCTCTCTAAAGCATTTTGCAGGTAACAATATCGAAATTAATTGCGTCATCACTATCGTATCGTGAACCAAACTATCCATTAAATATCTCACTAATAGATCACACAGCCTCCTCCTTTGCTGAGTAGGTACTCGTAGATATATGTATCTAAGGGTTATCACATGCCGAAGATGCCTCATTACGATACCTCACGAAGTCACGCGATTGCAATTTAACTCGCTACCTGGACGTTACCTCCATGTAAAACAAATTCTTGCTAATAAACACATGCCGAAGAATACCTCATTGCAATATACATCGCGGGCTGCTCGGCTCGGGGTTTAGTTCGATGCCTACGTGAAAACAAAATATTTTTCACTTCAGTAGCTCAAACAAGTAGGTTTTGCTGCGTGAAATCAGTGAGCAAAATGCGATTTTGCTCACTGAGTGAGACAAAGTAACTTTTTAATTTTTTTTTTATTCTACTTTGGGTTAATCATACAATTCGAAACATTCACACTCTATCTCTTTCCCGCCATTAGAAAGAGAGAGAGACAAAGACCAGCCCTTTCGAAGTTCGGATTTTGAATTCGACCTCAAAGACAAACACGTTCGGAATTTCGTACTAACTAAAGAAATTTTGCAAAAAGAAAATTATGTCTTTTAATGTAATTTATTGAATTTTTAACTTATTGTTTTATTTAAACGAAAATAATTATTTACTGCAAATAAAACTGATATTTAAATTGTAAATATTTACTGCTAGTTTCAATAAATGTTAGGTACTTACGTAATATATTTTGAATAATAAAATATCATGGGTGCTATTTCCGAACACGCCTTAATTTAAATAAAAGAGCGGGAATAAAATTTCGTGACTGGCGTACAGAGTTGAATAAGTTAAAAAATATTAAAATAATCGTAAAATATGAGTGAAACTAGCGACGAGAACAGTAATTTAACACCGGAAGAGTTAAAACAACAAGTTATTAATGCAGAATTAAGTTTCCTACCTGAGAAGTCTCGCGAGAAATATCTGAAAGCATACCATGTCTTCAATGAATGGAGACTTACAAAGGGCGCAAGCAGTTTTTCGGAGAAGGTGTTGCTATCTTATTTTTTAGATTTTATAGAATTGGTATCTACCTACAATGTTAATTATTTTGATTCACAATAAATAGTTATTTCAATCTATTCCTGTTTATTATTTTATCTCCTAAAGTGTTCTCGCTGCTGAAGTGAAAAGTTATGTGTGTTACACGAGAGCAAAGTTTTTTTGCATCTCGTGCCTTTGAATCCCTCGCCACACTCAGGATTCAACTTTAGAATCACTCGCTACGCTCGTGATTCAATCGTTGAATCCTTCGCTTGCTCGGGATTCAAAATCAGCACTCGCAGCAAAAAACTACTTTGCTCTCTTGTTGCACAAATAACTATTGTACACATCGCGGTCGACGGCAAGCATCGATGTGATCTGGCTCATGATTGGTCAAATTATTCTTCTGGAGTAATTAGAGTACAGCACAAACACAGGACCGAGCAACTGAGCTTTCAGATGCAATTGAACCGACGTGTTAGCACTGCCCATCCATGTAGAAATAGCGAGTATCGACATTGAGGAATCGAGATAGCGACCGCGATCGCGAACATCTATGGCATGTCACTCAGCAAAGGCATCGCCAATATGAAGGTCACAAGTATGAAGTACCATTGCAATTAAAGATCCTCTAGGCTGCGGTTGAATCCATAGGCAAAAGAACAGCTGATTTTGCAAAAACGTTATTATCTTTGAAGAAATAGGTATATCTCTAAAATTAAGCACAGCCTTTTTGGATACTAAAATTATGAAACAATCTCTGATAAGAAACCTTTCATCGTGTTCTTAACCGACATTCCTTCTCCAGACTGAAAACCACACTACCCTGGGTACCGGCGGACACAAAACTGTCCAAACTGGACACGTTACGATTAGCAGCATCGTACATCGCGCACCTACGGGCTTTGCTACACGAGCCGAGATCTGCGCATACGCCACCGCATCCACTTAGCCTGGTACGACCCTAAAATTACGTACTTATATTTAGTTTTTATATCTTTTAAGGCTGTAACGACGGTAAAAGCATTGGAAGTAGGTACTTATTGGTTGACACCAGTGTTAGGGCTCATATACACGAGCGGCGCGCGCCAACGGTAGAGGCGCGCCGCCGCCCATCGAGACTCGTTGGCGGCAGCCGGCTGCAGAGGCCTCTACTGTTAGGCCGCTCGTGTATATTATGAGAACTAATATGGACGCACTGCAGTGCATCACCTGAGTGACGTTCTCGTAGAATAAATTCGTAGCACCTCTACGAGATGCTACGCGACCCGTGAACACGCATAACCTGCTACACAGTCGTCGCTTTCACTCAACCGGGAAACTGTATAGTTAGACTGTATAACACAACATGATTTGAATTGAAGAAAAGATATCTCCCACCTATTTAGGATAGAGGGATACCTTCGTCGTAGATGGGCGTAGTAGGCTACCCATTCGTAGAACAACAGCTGCGAGACTTGCTACGAATATTGTAATCGGTTAGCTCATCGTGATCTCTGATTAATTAAATGACATATAAAATACATAAAAATATACAGTGTGAAGAAACTTAAAGGCCACACGGGCCACCAGCCACCGCTAAAATTCGGCACAGAATACAAAAAAAAACGCTTTTTTTTTTTTAAAGTTCATGACCCACGGTTTTAAACATACTAGTTTTTAAATCTAAAGTAGCATAGTAAAAGACATGAAAAGACCGTTTTGAACACATACGAGTAAGTGTTTAAATTGAACATGTAACTGCTGGTGTTCTAGTACCGACATTTCCCACCTGTGCGCATTTTGCGTTCGTAGTATTCACGCATCTAAGTATATTTTTAGCAAATGTTTCTCCTCCTCAAAATTTATCTTAATATTCATTTATGTAATTGGATACGTAAGAATGTTCCACAACTTGCAAAAATCCGCATCAATTCCGTAGTAGGTAGGTACCTACCTATTATAGGTACTTTAACAGAGATAGGTCTTTAAAAAAAAACAAAGTAGTAGGAAAGTACGGTCAGCAAAAAAGTCGATTAGGTAACACTTCAGTTTTTTTTTATCTCAGTTATTGAGCAAAATATTTGTTCGAAATTGCAGCAGTAATACAAAGCAATTTTGAACAAATATTTTGCTCAATAAATGAGATTAAAAAACTGAAGTGTTAATATTTTGCTCAATAACTGAGATTAAAAAAACTGAAGTGTTAATCGACTTTTGTTGCTGACTGTACCTACCTATTTTATTTTTTCATAAAACCAGATAGGTACTTAAATAAGTACCTGGTTTTTTAAATTGTTTCTTCAAAATACTTAACGACAGCACCAGCCAAACAAACAACAAACCGCCTAAACATTCATCAACGTTGTTGTGGCGACAAGTTGAAACTACAAAAAGTTAGCACCCGTCCATTTATCAGAGCCGTGAATCTCATAATTGTTCTCAATTTATTCCCTGTCATGGCTGTCATCCCCTTAATCGTGCGGGCACGAAATTCGGCCGCAATGAATTACTGACGGGCTCACGGGCTCTCACTCTCAGGCCTAAAATGCATAAATTGCCAAACGCCGAAGCGCGAGCGCTGTCGTCGGAGGATTAGTGACACGTTCCACGAAGGTCGCATACTTGATCGATGGCCGGATTAACGGTTTGTGAAAGAAAGAACACTTTTCAAAATAAGAAAAATTCATTTTACCTCCTTCATTTTTTTTTTTTTAATTATTCTAATAATATATTATTTACACACTAACTCTATAATAGAAATAAAAATATTTACAAGTATCAAAAAGGGTTACAGGGCGTCGAAAAATTCGTCCACATCGCTGTCAACAGGAAAAGTGCCCAAAAGGCTGGCAGCATTGCCACGTTGGATAGCAATGCTGATTCTTTGGGCAAAAAATAGGCCCGCCCTCTGGTCACGTGAAGAGTCGACCAACCGTTTGGCGATTTCCCGAAATACTAGGTGGGCACTCGGGCCCCATGGCCCTAGAGTTTCAACCCCAAACGGTTCAAAGAAGAATAAAATTGTTGAAACAAATGAGAAACAATATTGCTCTATTTGGCGACATGATCTATGGTTTAATTCCAATTCCGTCAGGTGGATAGGCAAGATTTGGTTGAGCTAACTGTACTATCGTAAATGCGGTTAGAGCTGTTATATCTATCAGCTATCTAACTAAAATTTTTAGTAGGCTCGATTCGATATTGTTACGATCAGGAATTCAGGACCTACGAAAAAATAACTGCTTGTTTAACTAAACAAGTTTTTTTTCGTAGTTTTCGTTGCTAATGCAAATCTTAAACAAGTATAGGTAACTAAACTTGCTTAAGATTTGCATTGGTAGCGGTACAATCTTCGTGTGTGTTCCATAGAGGACATGCAAAATAAATACTTCCTTTTTTCGGGTAAAAAAACTCCAAGACTCACTTTTCCGACCCTTCCGTCGGAATACAAACAACAAAAAAGTATATCGGTACAAGTGGAGCGAAGAAACATAGAAACAAAAAGGTTATAACAATAAACAGGAGAGTTTTACGCTGCGCACACGAGCTGACCAAAAGTTTGCAGCTGTTACGGGTATAAATAAAGTTTATCTCCGGACGTTAAAGAGATGCTCCAGTTTTATTGTTCCCTGGCTGTTCCTTTGTCTTATTTACTGCTTCATTACGAACAGAAGGTTGTGTTTTATATGCATGTTGTCTATTTCAGAAAGTTACATTTTACATGATTACATTGCCAATAAATAAGTAGGTATCTATTATTTGTTAAGACAACTTTTCTCAATTCCTATTGATGATCATCATATGCATATCATATGCCTAGCTGTTTCCCTACTATTTTGAGATCGGCTTCCAGACTAACTTTGATAATGCGCTATTGTTTTTATAAAATCTTTAGGCATTAGATACCTAGGCATTTTGGATAGACTAAACTCGTTCATAAATCCACTGTCCATATGAAATTGCTACGTTTTTTTTTCTCCGGTTCGATGCATGTGTTCAAAGAACCGACTTTGTTTGTTTGAACATAAAAAGTGTGGTTACGTTATGATCTTGCAAAGTCGCAATAAACAGATCATTAAATATCACAGCTAATTGGGTGGTCTTATTCCATAATTCAGTGGGAGCTCTAACTCTAATCATAACTGAATTGTTGATTCACTAGGTAGGAAGGTACATCACCCTTGATGATATCGCGTGGAGCCTCATTCATGGGGCATAGCATTTTTTGTATTCGTAGACGATAGAATTCCCAAAGCTTGGCTCTACGCCCCAACACAGTTCATTTAAAGAACCAAACTAACATCCACCCTTATTTCCAGGCATGGCCCTTCGCCTTCCAGCACGGAGGTACTCTCAGCTGCGCAATATCACAACGATGGAACGTCAACCCGCCAAACAACGACTCTTCGACCTGCCGAAACGCCCAGCCTCCTAGAGAGAACGTGCAAGACAACTGCGAGGGGTACCAAGAGTATCCCGACAATGAATATGAAGAACGGTGCTATGAAGAAATAACCACGAACGAATCTTGCGCACCTACGCAGTACTGCAATTATGGTTACAAGGATAATTATTATGAAATGAGAAATGACATGAGGAATTCATACGCTTCTGATAGTATGATGAATTGATGTAAAATAATAATTATAGGAGACTTTTGACCAAAGAATTTTTAATTAAATATTTCTACTTGATTTTTTTGTTATGGTGGAATTCCTATCTACTTAGGTAGGTAGATACTTATTTAATAATTGATTGGGCATTTTTATAAGAATTTATTTAATAAAGAAACTCATTAGACCTACTTCATTAGTTTGATTATGTTTTTCTTAATTTTACGAAAATTAGGAATATTCCAAATTGTTCATCATTCATTTCATGTAGGTAAGTAGATCAAAATTGCCCTTTATTATCATCATTTCAGCCGAAAGACGTCCACTGCTGGACATAGGCCTCCCCCAGGCCTATGTCCAGCAGTGGACGTCTTTGACCATGACCATGACCACCACTTCGACCGGTTCTGTGCTTCTCGCATCCAATGGGTTCCTGCGGCCTTCACAAGGTCGTCGGAACACCTTGTGGGAGGCCTTCCAACGCTACGTCTTCAGGTACGCGGTCGCCACTTCAAAACCTTTCGGCCCCATCGGCCATCTGTTCTGCGAGGAATGTGCCCTGCCCACTGCTACTTAAGTTTGGCAATTCTTCGGGCTATGTCGGTTACCTTGGTTCTCCTGCGGATCTACTTATTCCTGATTCGATCAGGCAGGGAAACACGAAGCATAGCCCTCTTAAAAAAAAAAGAAAGAGGGTTATCCATTGCCCTTTGGGTGACTTTTAGCCTTCTTATAAGGCCCATTGTGAGCGACCACGTTTCAGTGCCATAAGTCATCACTGGCAACGCGCACTGATGGTCAAAGACTTTCGTCTTGAGTCACTGCGGTATGTGGGACGAGAAGATATTACGTAGCTTCCCGAACGCTGCCCAGCCGAGTCAGAATCGACGATTGACCTCTATCTTGAAGTTAGACCTCTGGACAGTTTGTTCTAGGTAAACGTACTCGTCCACGACTTCGAGTGTAGCGTCTCCGATCTTTATGGGAGTGGGTCTTACATGGGCATTTGACATGACCTTCGTTTTGTCCATGTTCCAAATTGTTACCTACATTCAATTAAAGTCAGCCTGTCACGATGTAATTCATCAACTTTTGTCATACCTATCTAATGAGGCAGTAAATCATGTTCTAAGAAATCGTTTGACGGTAAATTAAGAAATTCAACACACACCCAACACAGCGAACTTCAAAGCAAAAAAAGGATAGTGTCACAAGCGTATCAGCTTACCCACATTGCAAAATTGAACTTTTGAGTATACCTCGGAATTTATTCGTCGAGAAGGATACCTATAGGGTGACTGGTGACCCCAATCACCCCAATAGAGTATAGAGTAGGTACCTAACAAGAATATTACCAAGTTTTGCCACCATCAGCTGTAATTTAATTTAGTTACTAATCCCTTTTAAACAAAACTATTCCACTTTTACCATACTTAGACTTTTTCATTTACGGAGCGCGTGCGCGGTTCTATTAGGCTGATTAGGGTCCTTCGAAAATAAAAATAAAATTGTTTGTTTGTAAAGTTGTTTTTTGTGATGAGTACAATCATAGTCACTAATTACCAGTCACCCTTTATAAGTTGCAGTTCGCGTAAACTAAGTTTTCTGTTAAAAAAATAATGTACCTAATTCATAGATATCCTAACATCCCGCATGCATCCCCCAAAGGGGCACTCAGGGGTGTGTGTAGGTGGTTATGCCTGATTTCACCAGCTGGTACTTTTTCAGTTGTTGTCTTTATGTCCCATTTGAAAACCAAGGAAAGAACAGAAACGCAGTTATTGCTAATAAATTACGGTAACAAAATTTTGTTAAGGTCCCACTAGTCGATATTTTTTCCATACAAATTTTGGGAGAGTATTACTCCACTGTTTGACATTGTGCACCCAAAGTTAAACATGATATCGTTTTGACTTATTAATTGTGTCTATACGGAAACAGAATAGTAAAATAAAAATAACATTAAAAGTTATAAGCTAACAAAGATTCGTTTTTCTTGCTATTTTTAACGTAACTTTGGGTGTAAATAAGTAATAAAACAACTGTAAAATATTCATATCCAAGTCCGTACCGACAAAGCTCAGTTTTCGAAGAGTTCAATAAACTTTATTTATAATTTATATATGCTGTGGTTTTTTCATTAAACTCGATTTTCCAAAGCATTTTTCAATTTTTTTTTATGCGCCTGTCAGTTTGGAACGGTGTTTCTGTGCGTGAGAACTAGACGTTGTGCGTGTAGACTAGCGTCTAACTGCTCATCACTGTTATTAACTCTGTCAGACACGAAGTCGGGTGAGACAGCGTGCTTTTTGGTCATGACAACCAGTGAGTTCGAACACTTAAGAGTAAAGAGGGGCAATTCTACTAATTTTAACAACGTTCACAGTCTGATCTCAGTCTCAATCTGTCAAAAAATACTTCAAAATTCCCTACATTTTGACAAGTTTTTGACATTTCTTTGTCGCTGAGATGAGACTGCGACTAGATTTTGAACGTTTTAAATTACGAGAATTGGCCTTCAGGTCGCGAGCTCGAGCTCGCGACTAGTTTACTTTTAAGTGTAGCAGTCGGGAAATAATTTAATAAGCAAATTGACTACAAATTTAAATTGTCCGTCTATTCAAATCAACTGTTATTCTTTAACAGTAATTGTATAAAATTACTATAACACGGTATATTGACGTAGCGCGTAGGTACTGATTACATACAATAGGTGTCCAACACCTAACGTTTTTAATAAATCAGTGTAGGTAACTATACAAAATTAGTTTTCCGTTATAAAATAAAATGCATCAGTTACACTAGTTCCAAACCGGAACGCGTTAGTCATTTGAGGTAAAGTGGTAACCTGATATTGAACTAAGTAGACGTCGAGAGCGACATCGCTTCGAACCTGACAAAACAAACTCGAAAATAGTCGCTGCCAGAAAAAATATTTCCATGCGGAAACCGCTTGTGGTTTTTGCTTTTGATTTTGTGAAGGAAGATTTAAGTATTGGTACCAATTTCATTAGATATAATAAAAACGTTTTAATTAAATATTCATGATCGATGCGCCACTTCTCCCCAGCGAAAGCACAGGAAGTGGTGAAGGGCGGGCGTTTTGGGGGAGTGTCTTTTGTAATTTTGACTTTCGAAAAGTGCTGATTCTTAGCCTAATTTGAATAAAAAACTTTTGATTTTGATAATATTAATTTAAAAAATGTTACGTACCAAAAATGATAACCTAAAGGTGCATTCTGCATCCACTTCGGAGTTACTTTTGGCAGAGCAACGTTTACAAGTGTTAGTGGGCAACAATGGATAACAAAAAAGTTACAACCAAATCAGCAAACGGAGAAAGATGCATTGCGAAGTGTTGCTATACAAAAAAAACCGGGCAAGAGCGAGTTGGACTCGCGCACCGTGGGTTCCGTACTATCAATTATGTTTTCAAATTTTCATCGGCAAGCCTATATTCGTCAGAGAATTTGTTCAGCGCCATCTCTTGACCGATAATGGAACTAATGTAACTTTTGTTGATGATTTCTGAAAGTGTGCTATTTAGAGACTTCGTTTTATTTTTCCTGTAATCTTTACATAAACTTCTATCACATAGAATAATTTCAGATTTTTGTCTTTGCAAACTTCGGAGATAAGGGGGAACGGTATTTTTTTACATTTTTCATCAAAAGTCGAAAACTATGCGGCCTAAAAAAAAAGAAAAAATGTTTGAGAATGTGCAAACTGCGTTCTATCATATGATATCCCACATGCCCTAGTAGCCGCACTTCGAATTTTTCAGACCCCCTTTCAGTCCCTGGTGCAAAAAATAAACTTATATTTTTATTTCTTTCTTATTTGCAAAATAGTTGGGCCAACGTCATCTAAACCTATTCAAAATTTCAAGTTGATAGCATTAGTAGTTCTTGAAACATACAGACAGACTGAGTCTCACCATAAGGGTTCCGTTTTACCATTTTCGTACGAAACCCTAATTAACTTCGGTGAGGATACAGCTTAAGGTTCAAGCCGAATACCAAACTTGCCCTGTATTTATCCATTTTTCTATCATTTGTGCAGGTTAATGAAAAGTTAATGTTAGCAGGTGAAAAGTTTATTTTGTAAGTATTCATAGGTAGGTATGTATTATGCCAGAGCACACTACAAATATTATCGTTTTACTTATTTACAACAAAATAAATGTAAAACTTAAGCGAGGCATGTTTTGGTAAAATTTGTTGAAATAATTACACTAAATTTACAACTAAAGCGAATAATTATGTTAATTGATTTCAAATGATCTTTAAAATATTATAACTTACGTATATGGGTAAGCGGCAGTAACACATCGATTAGCTTACAAAGCTAAAACATACATTAAAATAAAATTGTACATTATCTAGGAAACATTTAAATTGCTTTTTGTGGCTTATTATTCTCTAATTCATTTTAACGCTTTCGTTTTTCTATAAATTATTACTAAATCTACGGCTATTCTGATACGAAAATTGCTATACGATAGTATAAATTACACACGATTCAGTATTGAACGTAGTCTAAGTTATTTGCTCATTAAATTTATGTTTTGGACATTAGCTTACGTGTCAATAAATGGTAGAACACGATTACATGATAGTGATTTTGATAAGTATCCTAATTCTAACTTTAGTCCTAGTCAGACACTCGTACTACACTTGCACGCAACACGCATGAAGATGAATTATATTCATTCCTCGCACTATCTGTACTAAAGCATTTTTGCCTGTAATGATAGTCAGATACAGTATACATTACAGTAAAATATTATCTCTACCATATTTTTGGTAGCCTCCTAGCTATGAATTCACGCTAAATTTAAACTAAATCTTTTCAAGTTCAATTTTCATAACACTCCATTCGAAGTGTTCCGATCCTCAATCGTAATTTATGCCTAATTTCATTAAAAATATTATTTTTATTTTCTCGATGTTACTCTAATCAAGCAGGTAGCTAGACATTTGGAAAGGTCCTTAACAATATGAGTATGTAACTAAAGGTATTGTTTGTCTTGACAATATTGAGTACTAATAAAATTATATTTACTATAGTTTTCTAGAAAGGCAATGTTTTTCTTAAAACATTAGACTAATTATAGTTTTATTAATTACATATTTCATACGTGGAGGTGTCGTTACGCGAGTCCTGTTGCTTTCCAATCGATTTTGACTAAATATTTTATTATAACTGTGTAAAATTAAAATTCATTAACTTTTTCTTCAAAAAAAATTTTTTTTGATGAAATTAATTCTTAGAAATAATCTTTTATCCGTAAAATTCATTACCTCTTAATCCTCCGTCTAAGCAGCTGAAATAGTCTAATTTCCTATTGCGATATGTCCACACTTAATTTTAAGTCGAATTAACTAATTTCTTTTGAAACAGCCAGGTTAATAACTATTTCAGAATGTAACTAGTATTTTTTTTCTGCAATTAGTTAACGTTTTTTAAACACTATTGCTTACATAGGTAATTATACCAATTATTTCACACGAAAACTTTCTAACACATTCACAACTCCGCTCAAAGCCTACCTCTCCCGAGACTACCATTATAGAAAAATATATATAAGAACATACATCAGAGTATTCGTTAAGCCTAAACGCTATATTTTTCTCACGTTATTGCATTGCTAGTTGCATTACATACTATGTATAATATTGTTGCATGTTATACGCTTTACATAAGTAATACAATATAATTTATACTTTATGTAAGAATATTATACGGTTCATTTTGCTTGCGAGATTTTCTCTGATCGCAGTACCTTTTAACAGAACCACTGTGACTGAACTTTCCTTATAATATAGGTATTGGATATTGCGACACAATTCCTCGAGATGGATTTATCTGTACCTACATTGCGACAAAACATGCTTCGACAAATAATTCTAGTCGTAATAAAACAGTCAAGAATTTCCTACAATTTTACGCGCAATGATTACGTCTATATTGAGCAAATCGGTTACAAACTGCACAACTTGTAGAGAAATTAAACTTAGAAAATAAAAATATCATCGTCTGTCTGTCGCTAGAACAATAACATTTAGTAATAATACATAATTGGTTAGGTTCAATGCACACTCCATCAGACTTCACCGTGTTTTCTCTACTTAAACTATCAGCGGTGCTATTCTGAAAAAAACATCACCGTGATAACTACCTGATGCTAGGGATTGAAAATATTGACAGCTCACTATAAGTTCACTTCACTTAGGTTTTCACGGTGACATTTTTACAGAATAGCATTACAGAATAAACTTTTTTCGATTTCCTCGACAACACACACATTTTGATTGAATAACTCTCAATGCTCAATCGTAAAGCTAATTATATTTATCTGAATGCAGCAGTAAGTATTAAAGAAAAAATACGTGTTGCTTGGAAGAATGTGCTTTGATCCCAAATTCATTAATAATATTACAGATAAAATCAGTAAGTCTTGTAAAATATATAGGTATACTTACAACATACAGTATCACCCATCACTTGTGTCGCTTACAGAGTATCAATATTACATAATTTTGAACGCTATGTATGCATACGGGGCGAACAATTACAAAGTACCTATAATGTACCTCGTTATAATCTTATACATAAATGCAATATACGATGCAAGTCATATATACGTTTCTTATAAAGTCTATGTGATGGGAATACCACAAGGAACCGAGTGTAATAGTGTTATTGAAAAAAAAAATACCAATTCATATTTTTATTACCTCTGTTACAATACCTACGTATGGGTCACAAGGTGATGGCTGAACACACTTGCTCATAACAGTTGTACAAGCGCGGGACAACCAACCCCAGCGGGATTCCCCTGTGTGTAGCTTAATAAAAAAAAAAAACAGAATTATGGTCGTAGCGAAAAAGCATTCCAATTTTAAAGCCTCTAAGTAATATGGCTTTCTTTTCAGTTCCTTGTGGTATTCCATTACAATACTTGTTAACACTTACACACCATATAGAAAGTCCCTGTAGAATGTCTTTTACCATGATTAAGAGAGCTTTGTTGTAATTTTCACGTTACACTAATTACAAATGTATTGATATATTTAGTTATATTACAAGCTACAAGTTATCATAACTACATTATTGGTTATTACATTGATATTTTGTGCGTACCGCCATGATATAAAATAACGTCAAATGAAAAACACACTTTATTAACTTACAAAATAAACACAATTATCTATATAATTAATTATGACTTAAATTATCGATTCAAATCCTTCATTGCATTAAAGACAATAAATTAAAAAGAAATTGTATACATTTAGATTACACCGCTCAAATCCTTATAATAATTGTATAATAATTAAAACATTGCATCAGCGTAATTAAATAATGGATAAAACGATTAAAAAATCATTTAATCAAAAAAAAAATATTGTATTTACAAGAGTCGTCATAAAATAAGTCTTAATTATTAAAATAATTCTAGAGAATTTTTAATAATAATAATTTAATTATTTAGCAGTCGTAAGACGTATCCGTAACGTAGGTAGCGTGTAAAGCGGGCGACGACGTGGGTATCGTCGGACTTACTCTCGTGTAAGCTAGAAGTGGTAGGGGTTGCATGCTGCGACGGATACCGACTACCTGCCTGAGAATATGCTGATCGAGTTCGACGCGGTGCGCTTGCGGACCAGGGTGGCCTCGACTGCAAAGAAGAAAAACAAAACTATTTAAAAAATACCGAAGAAGTTATCCTATTCATGATTATATGAACCCATAAATAAACATCACCGAATAAGTCGTCTTCACCGTATCTGGGGGTCTACTTTTAAAGTTCGTCAACGAAAATACGGGCCCGTCCGAAAGTAGTTGACCCATCAAAACAAGTGACAAATTCATTTTTTTCGGACGGGCAAATACATATATCGGAAGTAAGGACAACTTGTCAATTCCGGCTGTCATTCATTCTTAGGAGTTCATGCTTTGGGAGTAGACCCAATGGTGACAGCGACTCAAACTAATTTTCCTTGCTTTCGGAATAATGAAAGCATATGGCCATAATCAGCACATCCCCACGTTTGGCAAACCAATGCAATCGCAATATGACTTATGAAAGCTGCTGCCCAATAACCACTTTTTGCAAACATTGAATACCAGAACTTACTCCAAGTTATTCCTGGCTAATAATAATCCATCGCTTCCTGCGGAGGCTGTAATAAGCGTCTAGGCGTTGTTGTCAAGTGCTTGGACCAGAGAGTGCGCCTGGTCCCCATCAGCATTGGGCCTGCCAAATTTTAATCTGATGAATCTGATGATTATGGAATTTTGAGACTAGAGTACATTCGGATGCTTTCAAAGCTCTAGCTAAACAACTAATGCATGAATTGATCCTTTCTGGAGACAAAGCTGCTCTTGGAATGGCTCTTTACTGAGATTTGTTTTTAAAGCGCACATCTCTTAATACCATATTAATCAAATGTGGCGCACATCACCGCACTAGTGCGGTGATATAATGTCAAAAGCACACGTGCTTAATAAACTGCATTATAAACCTAAAAGTGGTGCAATAAGACCCACTATAAAAGCAAGAGTGTTCAAAAAACATTGACTGATATTCAGTCGGTACTTAGGCTGTAAGTCGACCCAAGTAAGGTAGCTGAGAAAAGGCCAGATAATGGAATTTTGAGATGATTAGCAGACAACGTTGTCAATGACGTCATTCAATATGTATTTACCATGGATATCAGAGGTATGGTGAACAATACCTACAGTTTAATGGCCTAGAAGTGATCAATCATGATTGTAGGTCACGTTCAGGAGTGACGTAGAATACGACGTAGGTGTAAAATAGTTACCACCACGCCTCCTTAGGAACACTTAACTCATTACTCACGGGTAGTAGGTACTAGGTACCTGTCCTAACAGTACCTACAGGTTAATATGGTAGACGTGATCCGTCACGATTGTTGGTAGGTCATGTTCAGGTGTGACGTTGGAGTACATAAACTACGTGAAATAGTTGCCACCGTCTCCTTAGCAACATCTTACGTAGAATGTTCAAAGTGACGACACTTTGAATTTGAACATCCTACGTAAGATGTTGCTTGTTGAGATTGTTGGCTTATTAAATTGAATGAAGCTGTAAAAGTATTATTTTAGCCAATTTGCAATAATAAGTAATGTATCATTTACATATGTAAGTAGGTATCTTAGAGCAAGTAAAACTCTTGTTCACAATTATTTAAATGGTGGTCGGGCATAGATAAAAATTCTTTCAGGTATTCCTGATATTCCTTCTACGAAATGGTTGAGCAGCAACATCTTAAAAACTGTTTGCCAAACGTGGTAACACCCGAATCATAGATAGTCTATTTTTAAAAGGCTTTGAGGGTCCGTGGCATATCTACCAGCTACCTATCGATTTATATAAATTTCGGCGTGGTAGCAATTTTGAAAAAAAAAACGGTGGACATATAGTTATGCCAGGCTCCTTAAAAAATCTTCAATCCCCTTTCGGGCTGATAAAATATGACAAACAACAATAAATGAAGTATGTTCACTTCAATATCTATGGACCAAACTAGTAGCTAGTCAAAATACGCTTCTTCATTACTACGTCACAATCAACCGTGACGAGTATCTATTATTTGTTTAAATATTACAATATTGCACAACTATAGTCATGTTATCGTCATTTACGGAATCTTCGTAGTCTTTGGTTAGTGATTACCTTTATTTGATGTACAGTCAAGGCCAAAAACATATACACCTAGCAAAATTGAAAGAGAGTAGAGTACCTATCGATTCAAATCATCAAAATCACTTTAATCATAAGCAAACTTTGTACGAGTAAGTGCTGTGCAGACTGTGCACACCTTTAAGTGACAAGTTTGCTGTAGTTCTTATTGTGTTGTACATTTAGACTAAGCTCTAGTTGTCATTGTATAGGCATGTGATACGGAGGAATAAGGAAAATGTCGTGAGGAAAGTTTTTTGAGTATTGATGTCGATAACTAGTATAAGAGTAGGGAAAGACCAAACAAACGATGGATGGAGTGTGTGAGTGATGATATGGTTAGAAAGGGGGTGACTACCGAAATGAGAGAAGTATGGAAAAAAAATATTGCGCCGACCCCAAATATATTGGGATAAGGGCAGAAGAACGATGATGATATTTAGACTAAGTTCTCTGTTAATATTTTTGTCGTTGGGAGTGCTATAATAAATAGATAAATGATGTTATATGTGATATAATGCATAGAATTATATGAGCGAAATCATATATTCAATATTTTTTTTTCTCAGTGTAGTCATACATAAGTATTGCCCTTGACTGTACCTACGCACTTCCATGACTTGCAAAATTGTATAACACTAATGTATACTGTTATAAGTCATTGACCCGTTTGATTATTATATTTTTGCGTCAGAGCAGAAGTTCAACTAGCACATCATGAATCATGTAATTGTGGGGAATTTTGCAGAATATAAGTCTGATTCATGGAAGGAATCAAGTAGCTACCTACGTCAGACCGCTCTCTAAAACCGCTTTCACGTTTAGGTGACTGGCAGCGCAGTCAGTTTTTCGTATAATAAACAGAAGCGCGGGGGCCGCACTTAGTCGGCGATGAGCTGGAGGAGCAACAATATTTCCCCGTCGGAATCCATTTTTGAAATGAAGTGCTCCACACTGATAATGGCAGCGCGGCTGCCGCGCCGCAGCCGCGCTGCCATCGCGCGGCTATTCTTATATTGTGAAGGCATCTGCTTCTGCTGCGCTACTATCGCGCTGCTAACGTCCTAATGTGAAAGAGGGTTCAGAGTAGATATGAGCGCCGATGGCCAATACCACGGCGGCGGCGTGGCCTTAAAATTTCCACGGCGGCGGCGGCGTCGCGGCGGCGCGACGTGGCCGGCCGTGGGCCTTAGAATTTTTTTTATCAGGGAAAGATTTCTTAAAAAAAACTTAAAGAAAACCGTATTAAAAAGCTTTACCTATATTTTTTAATAATTATTAATATAATTTTAGTCTTTTAAATAAAATTGGAGATCACGTTTACTTACTGAATAATAATCATTTCAATGTTTTCTAGTGACCGACCGAAAGTTCGGTTTCGGTTTCGGCCAGTTTCGGCCAAATCAACTAGTTTCGGCCTAAGTTTCGGTTTCGGCCAGGAAATGGCCGAAACTTTCGGCCGCGCCGAAACTTGAGTGTTCATGAATTATCGTCCATCGTTCGGCGAACTTCGCGGCTAGCTCGTGCTCGCTCGTCGCGTCGCCCGCGCCGGCCCAGTTCGCCGCCGTCCATCGTTAATCGCATGGAGTTGAGGTTGTGTTTTGCACATACGAGGGCGGTCCCATAATGAATTGGCCTAACTATGAACTAATGAAGGAAATGAAACGAAACCAATTTTATTTTTCAATATAATCACCATGAATACTACTAACACACTTCTGACATCTGTGAATCAACATCTCTTAACCTTTATAAAAATAATCACAATTTTTAGCCTCAAAATGACCGAAGACGGCCGCTTGCAACTCTTCATCGCTTGAAATTTTTCTTCCTCTTAAGTCTCGCTTTAAATTTGGAAATAAATAATAGTCAGACGGGGCCATGTCTGGACTGTGAGGTGGATGTTCAACTTCTGTGAACCCGCATTGACGAACTGCATCCTTCGAAACACCAGCGGTATGAACAGGGGCGTTGTCATGGAGCAACAGGACACCTTTAGACAGTTTGCCTCTTCGTTTTTCCTTTATCTTGTCTCGTAATTTATATATTAAAGAAGCATAATATTAGCCGTTCACGACTGTATTACGTTCTTTAAAATCCACCATCAATATGCCTTGAAAATCCCAAAAGATTGTGTACATCATTTTTTTAGCCGATTGTTGCATCTTTGCCTTTCTAAGGGGCTTTTCACCCTTATAACGCCATCCCATTGATTCGCGCTTGCTTTGTGGGTCATAATACAAGATCATAGTTTCATCACCAGTCACTAGCCGCTCGATCACAGTCTTAGAATTTTCGACACAAAGATCCAAAAACTCCGAAGCGCAGCGCAATCTTTCCTGTCTCTGTACCGCTGAAAGAAGTTTCGGTACCCATCTTGCACTCACTTTTTTCATGTGAAGATGTTTATGGATCGCACGAATACGTACTTTCAGAGAGCCCAAGCCTAGCTGCAACTTCTCTAATCTTCAAACGGCGGTCACTCAGAACCTCCTCTTCGATAAGAGCAATCGTTTCGGGAGTGAGCACTTCCACAGGTCGACCGTCGTGGCAAATGTCTTCGACGGTTTCTCTTCCGAGGCGAAACTCTTTCACCCAATTTTTCACTGTGCTATAGGAGGGGGCAGACTCCTTATACACGTCATCCAATCGTTCTTTTATTTGGGCAGGGTATAAACCTTCTTTAAACAAAAACTTTATGACACTTCGATACTCAGTTGTCGACATTTTGAAAAAATACGCGACTCTCGTTATGCTAATGCCTGCTAAACTAAGACTAAGCATTTCATGTCGATGCGCATTTCTTATATTAAGTGCACGATAAACGTACTATTTAATGCAACACAACATGTAGCGACATGTCGCGTAGAACTATATCAGGCCAGTTCATTATGGGACCGACCTCGTAAATGATTAGGTAAGTATTCAACTGTCTGTATGTATAATATACATTGTATATTCAAATAAATGTGTAAAAAACACACCAGATTTCTGTATACGATAGAAATTTTAAATATGTTTAAGTAAGTTTCGGTTTCGGTTTCGGCCGAAACTAAGAGCAAGGACGAAAGTTCGGTTTCGGTTTCGGTTTCGGCTGAAAAACCTGTTTCGGTCGGACACTATTTTTTTTAATGAGAAACAGCCATTTTAAGTTAATACACGTTCACTCAGTGAAATATTCGACTCGACTGAGTGTGAGCGACGAGCGAGCGTAGCCTCGCGAGGCGACTAGGCGAACTAATACGGCCGGGCCGCGCGTGCGAGCGGTAGAGCAAGTTGCGACTCGTCGCGACGGCGCGCCGCGTGTTTCACTCGGCGACGACGCGTCGACATGAACTCACGGCGACGGCGGCGCGCCGGCGCGGCGCTCATATCTAGTTCAGAGTACTCCTTCGGAGATCAAAGCATAAGTTACTAAGTATTTTTTTAACAATTATTTTAATTTTTAACTCGGGCCAATAAGATGTGGACTTTGGAGTTTGTCTCTTATAGTTGGTTACTTATTTAATTTTTAGTCCAAAAAACAAAGTTTCAAAGTTCTCCTTATTAGCTTTTTTCAATTTTAAAAGCATCGTTTTTCCAGCCAATTATAATAGGAAGACTAATTAACTATTAACTTATTATAATTATTATAGATTTGGTTTTTATAAATAATTGTATTTTAATTGTGTGCTAATTACGTGATCAATAAAAATGTGTGCAGTCGAGGGACCCGTCCAAAACGAAGTCCCTTAGGCGATAACGCGATACTCGCACGCACACACACACTCGTAATAATAAAAATAGACAGATAGAGAGAAAGGACTTTTTAAGTGTGACCATTTCTACCAGTCAACTCCTACCGCAAGCCGCGTTAAGGAACTTTATTTCAACGAGAATGCGACTTTTGATCAAAGTTTCCATGTCCTACAATAGGTACTTACTTTAGTCAGTCCTTTGACTGAAACAAAACCTAATGCAGTAATTTTTTAATCTTACTTCAGTGTGAGAAAGAGATGAAGCTATACAGGACATATAGCTCCATCTCTTTCCCAGTGATAAATACTATTAAAATAATACTGCTAAGGTAGAGGTAAATACCGCTTATCTTTGAAATACGTGATTAAAGTATCAAAAGTAACAAAATAAAATATCAATCCGGCTCAGGAGTCATCAACCTTTTACCTTCTTATAAACGTCGCGGTTCTCGTGCGTGGTGGCGGCGAGGTAGTACGCCCTGTCGGGAGTCACCAACTGGAGGGAACTTTGTATCTAGATTTAAGTTAAAAGACACTCACTTGTAGAATCCTGCGGCGTGACCGGCCTCTTGATAGTCTGCTGTAAGACAGCGAGCCAGCCGTCGCGGTCCTCGTGCGTGGTGGCGGCGAGGCAGTACGTCCTGTCAGGAGTCACCAGCTGGAAAGGGAACCGCGCGTCCTTGCATCCGTTGCCTGTGTTGGATACTTTGATGCAGTAGCCGTTGGATTCCTGGCCTGAGGAAAATAAAAAATATCGGTGATCAAAAAGGTGTATCGATTCAATATTTGATTCAATATTCATAAATAATGTTTTTTAAAATCATTTTCTACAAATAAAAAAAGATACTGCTACAAGGCTCTTTTAGGCGCTCGAATGACGTTGACAGGGGGGCGCTGTTTATAAACATTTGCGCAATTGTTTTGTGAAATGAATTGAAAAACAAAATGGCGGCGTTAGTTCGGATATTGGCCAAGTGCTAAAAGAACTGTAGCACTATGGTCTATTAAAAATATACACGTTTTAGTTTATTCTTTCCAATTATCGGGGTTTCGATGACTTCTGAAATCGAATCTTAACAAAAGTAACTCGTATTGAACAGTGAACAGGAGCAGTGGTGGTTCGGTGGTATCGGCCCCGACTTATGAGTTGCAGGTCGTGGGTTCGAACGCAGCCAGGCGCTTTACTTTGTGTAAATAATTTCATCACCACTGCTCTCAAAACGGTGAAGAAAAACATCGTGAGGAAACCGGCATGTCCTAGCTAGAACCAAAAATTGAAGACAATACAAGTGACATTCACTAAGCCGCTCTGGGCCTGCGCCAGTCCACTGTCTTTCAAAAAGACGAGGCCTGTTTCCCAGCATTGGGAAAATCATAGGCTGATTATGCTTATAGTATCTGCTTACCAACAAAAATCTCGCCCTTCGGGTAAGCGTCGAGTGCCTCATCATGGTACATCAGCTTCCTATTGTCCAACGTGAACCATCGACGCCTATGAGCATCTGAGGGTCTTGGACCAGTCTTCCACAGCCAGCCTTCACGTGTAAAGTCTTTGGGGAGACGGAGAACCAGGTCGGATTGTGGCATTGATGGAAACGCGACCTGGAGAAGGTGCAATTGGGCGCAGCGGATTGCTGTGTACCTGTGGATGAGGGAAATTAAGTAATGAATAGTAATACAGTCGTTTGGTTGTTTGGAAATGTTAAGGGCACTAATGATGGGCTAGTGTTGATAGACTATTTGGAGGATTTAATTAAAAGTCCATGAAAGTTGATTTAAGATTTAAATGATAAATTATTTTATATCTGTAGGTTTGTACCTCAGACCAAATAAAAAGTCAAGTCATAGCGCTGCGAACAATACAGTGAAGCATGCAAAAACTACACCTCCGCAAGCCGCGTTAAAGAACTTCGTTCCAAAAATGCTAGAAAATGTAGGTGGGTCAATGACCGCTATTGTCATGCTAAAACGCGATTACTATAGTAGCTAGACTATTCGAGCTAGTTAAAGAATAAACAAGGGAAGGTGTAGGAAGGGTTTATTGCAAGTTTAAGGTTCATAATACACGTGGAAAACTTAATTATTGGAACAAAGAAATAAAAATAATATATGCGCATACACATTATACATGTTTATATGCTTTCATAACAAGCACTTTCAGAGTACGATTACTTATTATGATAATTCTACTAAGTGTGGTAGGTAGGTGTCTGTGTGTACGCATACTCCTTCCCTCCCATATCTGGTCGCGTAAAAAGTATAATTTATTGTAACTATTTGTAACGTTTACTATATTTACATAATAAGATCATAAAAAATATGGGAATTCCTCGAAGTACTCTCTCAAGGTTGGGGCGAATTTCCATAATTATTTAAATATTAGATTTTAGGTTTCGTTTTTTTTTTGCCTGATGGATCCATAGATGTCACTTTTTACTTTTTTATCCAGATGTAGTGTCCATTTAGTCACGCTTAATTAGTGCTATTTTCTGATGCTAAAAAGTGTAGAGACCGTTTTGTTTGTCTTAATTAACTTTCTCTACTGCATAAGCACAAATTAACATAATTTGTGATGAAACAATAATAAATAAAAATTATTTAAATTCCACTAAGGCACCTTTCGCATTTTACCAACCAACGCTAGATGCGAAGACACCCTTAGTTACACATTGTGCTTAAATGTTGCGAAAGTCAGTTGTTACAATGTCAAAAAAGTCTTTCTGCGAATGATTATGTCTTTTTGGGAATAGTATTCAATAGTAATAATAATATAAAGCAATAGTTTAATTCTTTCTTTTCCAAAGGGCGTTGTACCACTGATGCCGGTGTCACCCTAATAAAGAACATTTTTAATGCCTGGGAAGACACACATGATGCCACTGGAATCTTTTGCGACCTCTCTAAGGCGTTCGATTGCGTAAACCATGAGACACTTCTGCTGAAACTTGAGCAATGTGGGATTAGGAATTTAGATCTTGATTTACTAAAATCATACCTAAAAGATAGAAAGCTTAAAGTTCAAGTAAACGGCGTAAACTCATTAGAGTCTGACATAGCAATGGCGATGGGCGTTCTTCAAGGTTCGATATTGGGTTCTTTCCTCTTTTTAGTTTACATTAATGATTTATCCCAATTACTTCAAAATCAACCGAAGATGGTGTTATTTGCAGATGACACCTCATTGATCTTTAAGATAGACACACGGGCACAAAATCTTGAAGATGTGAATAACTCTATTCTTCAGGTTGAAGATTGGTTTACGGTAAATAATTTGGTACTAAATGAAAAGAAGTAGCGAATGTGACATCATACTGAATGGAGAAAAACTGGAATTTGTTGATCAAACGGTTTTTCTGGGAATCACGCTAGACGAGACATTACAATGAGGACCTCACATAACATCTCTTGCGGGGCGGCTTAGCTCGGCAGCTTATACTGTTAGAAAGATAAGACTGATGTAGGAACCGCGCGTTTAGTCTGTTTCACCTACTTTTACAGGACTATGTCGTACCTACGGCATTTTACTATGGGGTCGAGCTGCTGACATTGAATCCATCTTTATTTTGCAAAAGAGAGCTGTCAGAGACATTTATAATCTACGTCGCCGCGAATTTCTCAGGGAACTTTTTAAAAGGATAAATATTATGATGGTACAGACGCCAGCATATCAAGTTACTACAATCTGTCAAATTTCTTTAATAGATTTTCAACTTTATCGCTAAAGCATAAGGTTCAAAGTTGATTGGGAAAATTTAACAGTTTCGGGTAGCTTGATGTGCTGGCGTCTGTACCTTGCCAATTCATTTATGAAAATATTATGTATGTCAGAAACAATCTACATCTTTTTAAATTGCCTAAATGTGAAAGCGGTCTTACTGACTTCGACTCGAAAATTGACGCCACAGACGGAAATCCTATCCTAACTAATATTATAAATGCGAAAGTAAGTTTGTTTGTTACCTTTTCACGCCTAAACTACTGAACCGATCATCCTGAAATTTTGCATATACGTTGTCAGGTGTACAGAAACGGACATAGGGTACTTTCATCCCAAAAAAAAGGGCTGTTCCCGAGGAAACAACAATAACGGTATTATGATAATAGATGGCGCCACGTGTCGTTTGAACGGGATCGACACTTAAGCAGGTGAAACCGCGGGGCGCTGCTAGTCACACTAATCACACTTCACACTAATATTATAAAGGCGAAAGTTTTTGAGTGTGTGTGTGTTTATATGTTTGTTATTTCTTTACGCTCAAACGGCTAGACCAATTTTGATAAAATTTTGTATGGAGGTAGCTGGCACCCTGAATTTACATATAGGCTACTTTTATTCCGATATTCCCACGGGATCGACACTAATGCGGGTGAATCCGCGGGACGCAGCTAGTGTAAGATATTTCTAACCAAAGTAAGACTTACCAATTGCTAATAACTTCAGGGTCCTCATGATACACGTAAATGTGCCGTGTAGACCCGTCCTTCATAAACGTCAGTTGCATTGAATTCGTGTGTCCGATCTTAGTCGGCGCGAACGCAACATTTAGTTCCGACAGTTTGAGCACACCCTTAGGTTCCTTGTTCTCTCTTACGTGGTATCTGGAGATAAGAAAAATATTATCTTAATATATTTATACGGTTTATACACTTTATACATAGTTGCACCAAATAATCAATTCCCTTTTTATTAAACACGGGTGCTTGAAGAAGTCTACAAGAATTTATCAAAGTCCCAAATATAAAAAAATCCTAGATTTAATTAAATATTTCGAAGCCTAGATTTAATTTTCCACAATTACTGAACCTTTCAATAGAAAAGAGTGCATGAAATATGTTACACAAGGTTGAAAGTTGATCGAGGTTTAGTCACAAAATCAATCAGACTCCCTTTCACCTGTGACACTTTTACTTCAAGAAAGAAATATTCTGAGGGCGGGAAGAGATTCGGCATGCATGACATTATTTGACCACAGACTAGCCTACGTCGCTTTCATTAAAAAATACAAATATTTAATTTATTTACCAGTAAGTATTCAAGAAAGAAATATTCTGAAGGTGGGACGAGATTCGGCATGCATGACATTATTTGACCACAGCCCAGCCTACCTCTCTTTTATTCAAATATACAAATATCTAATTTATTTACCAGTAAGTATTCAAGAAAGAAATATTCTGAAGGCGGGAAGAGATTCGGCATGCATGACATTATTTGACTACAGCCTAGCCTACCTCTCTTTTATTAAAAAATACAAATATTTAATTTATTTACCAGTAAGTATTTTTATTTTATTATTAGTTAATCTTTAAGTCAGTTTCTTTTTTCAGTATTACAAAAAATAACGTTTGTGGCATGCCTACGCTAGAAATATAGTAAGGTGACCATCTAACCATTTAATCAATTAATTGTTTACAAAATAACGGCATTCGCAAATCAACCTAATGAACTTTGTAACCAAGTGACGGGCCGTGACGATTGTTTGTTCGACTTGTTTACACTAGGCGAATCCAGTACTTGTTAGTCTCGCGAACACAATAGAACTACGTCACTCTATGTACCAAAATACGGTTTTTGCTTCACTAAAAACTACCGAAAATACGTCACCTTTACGGTAACATAATGTGGTGCAATAAAGGCCGAATATATTCTCGCTTTGAACTTTCCGTTTCAACCCTGCAACTGCCTCAGTCGAAAACTTTCGGCGACGAAAATACGTATACATTTCAAAATAGAGTCGACGAAAAAATCGGACACAAATGTTTTGCAATAAGCACACATAGTTAAACACAGAAAAGGCAGGCATTAAACATTTAACAATTAAATCAAATAGATACTATCCACGTGCATATAGACATATCTTAATTTCATAAAATACATACATATTTACGTCGCCATAATTGATACAGCCATCTCCAACCATGAAAACCAGAACATGACTACATGCAACATAGATGGTACTGATTTGATGGTAATTCTGCATATGAAAATGGCCTTAACATGGGGTGATAGAGATTGACGTTTGTGTAACAAATCAACTCTTGCCTACATTCGAGATTGACGTAAAGTTTTGAATACTGGAATTTTCGTTTAAATTTCGCTTTCGTTCTTACCTCAAAGGACCAAGGTTTTTGACGCGGAGACGATCGATTAACCGATCGAGACAACCAGTCGTACGGCCGCAGCCGTCAGTAGCGGGATGATACCTAAGAACCAGTCCGGATATGTTTAAGCTAAACTACTTCGAACAAACTAGCTTTAGTGCTCGTTCGGACAAACTGCATCAAACTCGGATAAATACTTGGGTGGAGTCTACTGTTTAATTCCAAATATTCGTGACAAATTTTAATTGGTATTTGTCACAATATTTTTTCTTCCCGTAGCTTACACATATTTACTAATTAATTAGATTACTATTGCAATACTTTTTGGTGTAAACAAGCGTCAGGGAATTACCCACCGTCGATTGGAGCAAAGGAATGCGATATGTCAGCATACTAAAAACCAAGTAACGAGGTAAATTACACGATTGTAGTGTAGTACTTAATGTAGGTACTTTCAATCTGTTTTGATAAAGTGTTTTTCCTATTATGACCAAATCATCATGGGTCTCATTTGACCAAGCCTTTTATACATTTAATCATCTCTGCGTCTGCATGACAATAGTTTTACTTTTCTTTAATCATTTGGGTACACGGTCAAGTAGCTTTATTTAATTTATTCTACGCCCAATTATGCCTAATACTATGTACTTTATTACCATCTAATTATGTACAAATTGTTTAAGTACACGGGCACTAACAAACAACCCACCGAAGTCGAATAATCTAATAACGCAAAGTGAAGGATATCTTTCATCGCAATGTCAATATTCAGTGACGTGTAGTCTGATCACGACATGGTAACTGTCCATTAAATAAGGCACAGCTTCACATAAGCTCCGTCACACAATCATGAAATTAATAAATTCATGATATATCACAATAGTTTTAGCTTTTATCTGGAGTGTGAAAATGCAGGAGAGCATTCAACGTGGCAAACAATTTGGCGAGCTCATAATTACGTAGTAGGTCAACATTTGTTTAAGACTTGACGTAGGATTGCAATAAGAGGTGTGGAACTTTTCGTGCGTGTACGTCACAAATTCACCACAAGTTTTCTACGAAACCCATTTTATCTCACTTTATCGTCTATCTGGAGATAAAGAAGCGCGCCGTCACCGAGTTGGGACATTTTCTTTAAGTATTTCATCAACCAGTGACAGTTTTATTATGTTGTTAACTTAACACATTTACAAATAACGTATTGTGCATAAAAAGTACAAAAATAGCACATTATTTGATTACTGTGTAATTAGATTTTGCGTCATTTGAGATTCTAGACAAATATCTATTTATGAAAGTAACTATTGTCCTGAAACAGCGTTATTTGGGAATGGTTTTTTCAGCTTTGTTTGGTGGAATACACCTGCCTAGTTAGGAAAAAAAATATATTGTAAATTAGGTAACAGGAAAACTAAAGGCACATTGAAATAGCCTTTGCTGAATTAGATATACAGCTCTCATATAGTATGTGCTATCAATAATTTACAACTCATCGACTCAAAAATCCTTTTGACTGTTTGCTACTAGACAACTAATAGGAAAATACTGACAAATTGTTACATAAATATTTATAAATGTTTACATTTTTGTAATTCTGCCTGACGGCTATATGGCCGTTCATTTTCCTGTTTTGATAATGTAGTTTTAATTGCAACGATTTTCCGGTTAAGACAGAATACAGTACCTATTATGAGAATAATTACTAAAATATTACGTTGACCGTTGAACGATTCATGAGGGAAGAGATATGTTGAGTTTGAACGAACTTTATATGAATGCAGCAGTGCGATTCTGTAACCATCTCACCGTGAAAACTTAAGTGAAGTGAGCGTGGAGTGAGATGTCAATAGTGTCAATTCCTAGCAAAAACAAACTCACATCACCTAAGTTTTCACGGTGAGATTTTTACAGAATCGACCGGCAGATATCGAATTTGACAATGATTTAAGCCAATGTGTAAGCTGATGTAGGTATGAGAAATATTAAGTATTTATAGAAATATAAACAGGCAGACATAAATATTGGAACAAAAATGTGACCAGCACGAATTATATTATGATTATTGAATTCATGTCGTTCACGAGCGTTATTTGATTAGTAACTAAATGCGACGCAACTGGTTATTTTTCACATGAAGGTTTTATAGTGAACATGGGGATTGCACTTGGTCATTTTGACCGCATTCTGTCGACAACTAGAATATAACGTAACTGAATGCGTGATGTTACGCGTCCTTATTTAAAGCTAGTGAACGCGAGCAACAGCGATAGCACGAGCAGGGTTAAGTGTTTCGGCGAATCTATGTTCGAATGCGGCCAACGACCAAATGTAATTGTGTCATTATGTTCAGTTAACGATAAATTTTGACTCACTTAAGGGTGTCCTCATTCTCACTTAAGACGAACTTCCTCAGCTGGTAGCGGCTGTCCTCTTTGCCCCGCTTCATGAGGAACCCTTCCATAGTGCCAGATAGATAACTTTGACGTTCTGGATGGCAAAATTCTTCACGTTCATATTTTGCTCGGATCCACTGCTCAATCAGTACTCTGAAAAGTATTGGCAATATGTTGGGTAAAACCATATATTATAAGGTATACTTCAGATATAGTATTACAACCCAGTAACTGGGTTGTGGAGGTCAGTTAGGCTGTCGCTTCATGTAAAATACTGGTATTCATCTACACTCGATTAGACTGGAAGCCGACCCCAGCATGCTAGGCAGATGATGATGATATTGGGAGGTCCGATTCATAAGGGGAAGACCATTAAAACGATGGATAGAATGTGTGAAAGATGATATAGCTAGAGAGGGGATGAATATTGAGATGACGACTAATAAATAAGTATGGAAGAAGAATTGCTGCGCCAAATAAACTGAGAGAAGTGCAAAAGAATAATGAGACCAATTTATACGTAACATGTTTTATGTAGGTACCTGAAGTACCTTCAGGAAAACAATATAAAATTAAATGTGAAAGCCCACATTTCCTTGAAACACATACAATATAAGTAAACTGCCTGTAATTTTAGGTTAAACGATATCTACCTATTTACTTGACCAGCGGTGCTATTCTATAAAAATCTCACCGTGAAAACTTAGGTGAAGTGAGCTGTCAATAGTGTCAATTCCTAGCAAAAACAAACTCACTTCACCTAAGTTTTCACGGTGAGATTTTTACAGAATCGACTGGCAGTATTCAACTTCAACTTTTCACAATTTCTAAACTTTATTTACAAGTCCAGAATAAACATTTTGTGAACAGTTTATTTCCGGCCTATCATTTATGTTATGGGAGGGAGATAAAACGATGTAGGTCAAGTTTTGATATTATTGATAAGTCATGTTATGATTTACGATTCTTGGCAATAATATGGTCTATATAGAGAACTAAATATACTATGTATAACGGAACGGTAACGCCTATATTTCTTGAACAAATAGACAGAAATGTGCACATATTTTTTTGAGATTTTTACTTGTGCCATTTTTGTGGTTGTATTTTGTTACTGTAGCGTACCGTAGGGAAGCTCCTTGCAATAGTTTTAAGGACCTATTACACCAGTATTGTATAAGTCTGTCTTAAGGTGAAAGCGACAGGGTAGCCCGCGAAATAGAATTTTTCTTACGCTATGCATAATGCAGTCATGCGAAAAATATGGCATTTGAATCGAAAAAAATCAAACGTTGAAAATCAATTCACACAAATAATCTAAATTCCGAAGTCTGAATCATCGTTAATTAATATAACGATTCTCTTTAAATAATAATCATTATGGAATCATTCGAACTATTTCGTAACTACTAATGGTGTTGGAAACTTGTAAATACAGGATTATTGGAATAACAACAACAACCTCTTATGAGGTCATTGTACTCATCATTATGAACAACTTTTACTATGGGACCAAACCTGAAATCGCGAAAAAAGATCTGCTGTTCGTTCCCTACATTTTGACGAGTTATAAGAACATAAATTATTTATTTTTATTTTTTTACAACCTAACAAAAATGAGCACTTTAAAGCAATATTTTATACAAACGGATCCCTGAATCGATAAATTGTTTTCACAAACCCGCAATATTTTTGAAAGACCTATCCAACGATATCCCACACCACGGGGTAGACGAGAAAAAAACATCCCCACTTTATGTGTAGAGCTAAGTAGGTACTGAAAAAATCTTTTTTTCATGATTGTACTTTACCACTTTGTCGGCGTGATTAATATGTATATCCATGCCAAATTATAGCTTTCTAAGTAGGTCTCTGAGCTAAACCGCGGATGGACAGACGGACATGGCGAAACTATGAGGGTTCCGGTTACGGAACCCTAAAAAGTTACAAATTTTACATAGTTATACAATGGGCGGTCTTATCCCTAAAAGCGATCTTTTAGTATGGTGGTATATCAATAAAACAGGTAATAATTTCGGTAGCTAGGCTTTAGGATTAGTGTTTATCTCTCATGCCAGGAATACTGCATAACCGGCTAATTAGGAATGTGTATTTTCTAGGCCCGTAGCTAAATAATAACAGCCGCACCTGACAGGTCGATCGATCAGATTATGCTACGCTTCCCGCGGTTGGTCTGTGGACGGGTGACCATCTTTACATCCTCTGACCCCTCCGTGCTTCGGAAAGCACGTTAAGCCGTTGGTCCCAGCTGTCATTCGTGGATCTTTGACAGTCGTTACGGGTAGTCCGAAGCCCGAAAGTCTGACAACCAGTCTTACCAAGGGGTATCGTATTACCCAGTAACTGGGTTGTGCTTATGGAGGTCAGGTAGGCAGTTGCTCCATGTAAAATACTGGTACTCAGCTGCATCCGGTTAGACTGGAAGCCGACCCCAACATCGTTGGGAAAAGACTAGGCAGATGATGAGAAGGCCATAAACGATAAATACTGTTTCACCATACCATTATTTATTTGTTTATTATTGGTTCCAGCCTTTAATTAGAATAGGAATTCCTAAAGAGTATTAAAGTAGGTACTTAATTACATACTTTTGTGAGCAGTTCTTGCGGCGTTTCTGTAGCTAATTAAGGCAAAATATGCCGTCAATGTTGTTGTTTTATTTTTGAAGTGAAAACTTCTTTAGCGGCGTTGTACACTTTTTTTGTAATGGGTAAAAAATGTTAAACTCGCGTCAGGACACGTGACCTGATCGAAATTTCGTAAGACGGATGGCCGTAGCCGGTACCGCGCGTGTTTTGTTTATAAGACGATTCACAAAATACTCACGTAATTGTTCAAGTTTTCGCTTCTGTCGGCACTCCCGGAGTGCCACACAGTTTTTGAAGTGAAAACTTCTTTAGCGGCGCTGTGTACTTTTTTTGGAATGGGTAAAAACTTCTAAATTCGCGTCAGGTCACGTGACCCTGATCGTAAGATTCGTAAGACGTAAAACGAAAGACGCGCGTTGTTGAGGACAGCGCCATCTATGCACATCGGGAAGAACTACGAGGGCCTCGCGTACTAACTACGTAGTTCATCCAACAACGACGAGATGGCGCTGAACCACGGATATATAACTGACGACGAGCTCCATGGGCTTGCTTCTCTTACCACTGCCGCGACCAACACCACGAACTGAAGTCGAAGAACTGAAGTGTGCTTATTTGTAAATCTGAATAAATTCCTTTCACGAGAAGAATAAACCAGTCACTTTGGTCATCATACCTGATTTGCAAAAAAACCCTATAAAATAAGGAACACACCTTAACACGCGTGTTTTGTTTATAAGACGATTCACAAAATACACTCGTAATTGTTCAAGTTTTCACTTCTGTCGGCACTACCGGAGTGCCAGTTTTTATTTTTAAACTAGCTTCGTTCGCGTGAAATTTCTTGTTCCCCGAACCACCCTGAAGAATCGCGCACTTCGTTTTCGCTGAGCGTGTTGACTTTTTATCTTCCTGCTCGGCTCCTAAGTCCTAGCGTGAATTTTAATGCAAAAATATTTTTTCAAATCCGACACCAGCAGTTCCAGAGATTAGCGCGTTCAAACAAACTCCTTCAGATTTATTATTAGTAGGTACTAGCCTCTGCCCGCGACTTCCTCCGCGTAAAATTTCTTGTTCTCCAGACTCACCCCGTCACATCACATCGTCTGCCCGCGTTATTACTTCGTTTTCGGCTAGCGTTCTGTCTGGCTTTTTTTTCTTTTTGCTCGGCTCCAAAGTGTCATAGCGTGATGTTAAATAGATTTCCTCAAGAATTGGGCTATCAAATGCAAAAATATTTTTCCAAATCCGACTGTTAGTTCCAGAGATTAGCGTATTCAAACGAACAAACAAACTCCTTCAGCTTTATTAATAGTATCAAGTAATATACTATAAGACAATGATTACCTAGTATAGATAAATAAATACAGTAGTACCTAACCTAACCTAACTTTGTAATTAGACCTACGTAAGTCATCCGATACCCGACTATTATTAGCAAAACCGCAATAGAATCCTTCTAGATAATGTAATTACTAACAGTAAATAGTATGTTAAGTAAGTCATATAATTTATAAGTTTTAATTCATCATCAACTGCCTAGCCTTTTTCCAACGATGTTGGGGTCGGCTTCCAGTTTGACCGGATGCAGCTGAATACCAGTATTTTACATGGAGCGACTGCTAATCTGACCTCCACAACTCATACCCCAGGAATTCGCTTGGTAAGACTGGTTGTCAGACCTTCGGGCTTCTGACGACCCGTAACGACTGTCAAAGATCAACGAATAACAGCCGGGACCAAAGGCTTAACGTGCTTTCCGAGGCACGGAGGGGTCACCCATCCACGGACAACCGCGGCAAGCGTAGCTTAACCTGATCGATCGAACCGTGCGGCTGTTATAACTTAGCCACAAGCCCCTCTATGAGAATGAACAACTGTAAGTTTGAATTCAGCACATGACTCTTAGACATTTTTCGTCAGTATCTGCTGTTTCGTAAAAAAATGCAATACCTACGCTACGCCACAGATTACTTACTGCTACGCGGTCAAAATGGCACAGCAATTTTGTTTTTTTAAACCGGCGTGAAATTTTTACGTTCTGAATCACGGAACAGAAAAAACAGTGGAAGTGCAAAGTAGGCGTGGCACGCGTGCCACAAATAAGCGCTGTTACGCTTACTTGAATACTTGGTCCCAGTCGTGTTCTAACCTCGCGTCGAGTTACTAGTCTCGCGATAAATTTATTTTTCCGTAGCTATGCCGTATTGTTCCATTTTGGAGTGCAAAAATGATAGTAGGAGAAAAAATCTTAAAAATGGAGGTGTTTCGTACCATCGGTAAGTACTTATTATATTTGTTTTCTAATAAAATCTTAATTAATTTCAATTTACTAATAATTTAATAGAACGTCTAGTTAAAATCAACCTTATACGATTAAAATAAAGTTTATTTTGTATTGATTGTATTCACTGGTATTCACTATTTCGTTCTCGAAAGTTCTTCGCTACTCAATTAGTGATGTGGTTGGGTCGGATGTTGGTTTTATCGATAGATATCGATTAAAGAAAAATAGTAATAATAATTTCTTCTGTTCATTGTTTTATTCGTATTGTTTTCAATTGTATTATTTTGGTTTCAGCCGCAAAATGTTAATGTAGCCACTGCAGGTTCTTCAAAAAGACGAAATGATTCGGAGAGCTCTGAGTGTAAGTCACAGCCATAAAAGAAGAGTCGACTTCATAAAGGTTTCGTGGATACCACACACATAGTTGAACAAAATTTTATACAGAAAGGAGATGACGTGATTCCTGTGCAGTTTCATTGCGCACACAGTTCAGTTCAGTTCGAAGGAGAAACAGTTAAAAATATAGATGTATATGTAATACATATACAGAGTTGATATGACAGAGGGGCATTAAATTACACTACGTATACTATACGTGTATAGTATTAATTCGATACAGTACAAAAATAGAAAGCGCCAAAAATGAGATTTTTTTTTTTTCAAACAAACTAAATAGCTTAAAGTCAGAGTGAAACGCAACCACCCTTTATAAATAAATTTGACTGACCTTAGTTAGATGCCTAGGTAACAAAGTCGCGCAGGAGCGCGTGTGCGTGTGTGTTATCTCTCTTGGCGGGGGCGCGGGGGGCGGGCGGTTTAGACCGCTCGCGCCGTCCGCGCCCGGCTGGTTGTTAAGTACGCGCACACACAAAAACACAAAATTTTTAAATTCTCGATGTGTCCTCGATTCATATTAATGCACAAATTATACCGACGGAGAATATTGTTATTTATTAAATCACTGTCCGTCGCTAAGCACTTTAATTCCCGTAATCTTTGTACTGCCAATTGTATGGTGCCGGCGCGCGGCGTTCCTAGGGCTATTGCGCCGGTCACCATACCTTTCTCGGTATGTTCGCAGAGCTAAATCTGCGTTTCCACGGCATTCACCGTAAATTAAAATCATGTAAGTGTATTCTGACGCCGTGTAAGTTACACGAGGCATTGCTGAACACTTTAATGATTACACACACACACAACCAACGTTTAATTACGTATCCTATCACAATAAAAACAGTCAAACACAAAAAAACACTAACACTAAATAATAATATTCCCAAGTTAAACTTATTTAGTGTCTATCACAATAACAAAACAAAATCACAATTATTGTCAGCGAGTTCGACAAAACATAAAGGCGCGGCGGCGGGGGGCTCCCGTATTACGTAACGTACGTCCCGAGTGGATGACGCTTGCGCACTGTCCACTGAAAGAAAGTTTTTTAGCAAATTCCCAAGGATCTAGAATGCAATAGCAACATACTGACCTATTTCTATTCCTTTTACGCGCGGGAAAAAGGCGCGGGGGTTTTGCTATGATTGTCACTCTCATAGTGAAAGTGCAAGTGTGTGTGTATTTATTGCTTCGTGAAATATTTGGTTGTACTTGTGCGGCAACAATGTATCTTATACTCAGATTATCGTTTTAAGGTGCATGACCTATGCGTATGAGATAATCAGCTGTTAGGAAATATACATCGTGTTCAAACGTAGCAAAAACTTCAAAAATCATTTGTGACTAAACTACTGCTCCTATTTAATTGATTTTTGGTACAGAGCTTGAAAATGGTATCTAGTATAGGCAGTTTAAAGAAAAGCCCCTCTGTCGTATCAACTTTGTATATGTTATACGTTTTATTTCAAGGGCAATAAATAAAAAATCAAAATAACGTATTTTTAATTCTACCCCAAGTATATAAGATGATTTGCACAATTTATTCAGTATTGCGCATTTAATTGTTATCACCCGTGAATTTTTTTCGTGCAAACTGTGAAAACATTTAGCAGGTAAGTATTTATCGATTTGGGATTTATTATTTATGTAAAACACATATATATAAAGCAAGTTGTTTAATATACAAACCCCCAAAACCAATACCATCAGGCACCGCTGCCGCTGGTACGAATATGTACCAGAACGAACAAGCTAAAAAATACTCTTTCGTATTAGGAAAAGAGTATTTTTTACTGATTCATATTATTTCGTACCAGCGTGCAGCGGTGCCTAACAGTTACCGTCTTTGAGTCCGACTGGTCAGTGACTGATGTAGTTAAGTATATATTTTATTTTAAATAAAACTACGTCATTCTTCCTACAGTTTTACTGAACTCCCAGCAAGTCTTTATTTTTTGGAATTAAACAAGAAATCGGGTATCTATCGATATCGATAATGTAATTCTAAATTCAATGTGTTCTGCACTGGTCGAGTAGCAATAGATATCAACCTATGACGCGAATGTCAACCTTATGGCTTAGGCAATTAAATATATAATTGCTACCAATGAGAATACCGCCATCTATGGTCGACTAGCGGAATTTACTCGGCAATCGAAACTAGTTTGACTTTAGATTACAAAACGTCGTAAATACTTTCTGCACTAAAGCAAAACAAATCTTATCTATAGAGTGTGAAGGTTTATTTCCAGATGTACGATCTGTGACTTATGCTAGTTTTGACTAAAATTAAATCGACAAATCAAACGGATTTTCTTTTTGTAGTGCATTATATGACTATCGCTTTATTTGTGTGAGTTTGGCGACAACGGTTCCTATAGTAATGTTGTTGCATTGCACTTCCACTGTTTTTTCTGTTCCGTGTTCTGAATCATGTACTGAAGTACTATGTCAAAAGATGCCTCTTTCTTTACTTACGGTGGATCATTCCTATAGGGTCTTCTGTAGCACGGTGGGACTCTTTCCTCGTATTTATTCTTGGCGGTATTGTTGCCGACCTCCTTCATTCTTTGCACCTGAGAATCCTCCCAGCGATCCAGCTTCAGGTGCTTTACTTTGCTTATGTGTGCCCCCATGCTGCGATGGATTCCGGCACATCGCATGCATATGAATATGCCGAGGTTGTATGAAGCCCAATCGGGATCTGAAAATAAAAACATTAAATGTCACCTATGACATTGACTAAAAAACATAAAATGTCACATAATTATGCCCACATTATGCCACGTAATGGGGAATGTAAAAGTGATATCCTTAAAAAACATTTCAATGATGTTTACAACCTTTTAAGCACTTGTATTCTTACTTGCTATGACAAGAGAATACGCGAACTGATAAGATAAATGTTCATTTATTACGTAATTTAAACAGTTACGCTACACTGTGCTGTGTTGCTGTTTATTTTGTTTATTTGTACGGTCACCAACAAAAGTTGATTAACATGGTTCTTAGGTTAGGCTTAGTGATAAAATTTTGCGATTAAAAGTGTTCTTCGACGTTCGTCGACTTTCGTCACTGACGGTACATGTCATGCATGTCAGCATGGTCCCATTTCCACGTAAATCTGGAATGAACGAAAACGATTTCGAAAAGGATAAAGGGTCAGAGGTAGGGCTGAAATCACCTAAATTGCGGACCTCAGATAAAAACATCAAAAACCCCCGACATTTGGGTGAAATAAAATTTTTTACCCGGACTCCCTTGGATAAAAAATTATAATAAAATATAAACATTGTTACGTATAATTTTTTTTCTTATTTATAAAAAATCAACTTAAACCTCAACAATACAAATGAAACTCTTAATTTACTAATCAATTATACATTATTTTCTGTGAGAGGTATTCTGGTAACAAAAATAATTAGGAACGCTCTTATTTTTGGCTTCAATGAAAATTAAAAAAAAAATGTAAATCAAAAGTAAATTATGAATTGTCACGTGCGCACGGGTATATTTGCCGCGCGGCGAATTTTTTACTATGATTTATGCTTTAATTTATTGCAAATCGTTCAAATTCGGATTTCCCCTAGGCCCTAATACAGAAAGTATCCGGGTTTCCCCCGGACACTATTTAAAAACCCCGCCCGGATGCTCCCCGAACTAGGACAAAATCCGGGTAAACCCGGACGGATGGCAGCCCTAGTCAGAGGGTCATCTTGAGGGCGGGTTTTTTATAAATTAATCTAAACAATGGCCATAGCCCTTCTTCTTTCATACGAGTAGCTGCCACCTGGACATGAGTTATCTTGGGTAACCTGGAAGTGTGACTCCGGACCCAGGTTGGTCGAAGCAAGGAAAACCTGTTCAGGTGAAGATTCATAGACAACTGTGAAGAGTCATAAACGCTGATGATGGCGCCAAACAAGTAGCCGAATTCTGGACAGACTCCATTTAGATTCCAGAGTTAAACAGCATAGACCATGTAAGAATAGACACATCATCGAATATAATAAATCTTTACCCCATTTACATACGAGAAATACATTTAAATAGACTACGAAATACGTGGAAACAGCTAGAACAGTTTCACATTGTTTGTCTGTTTGAAAACGTCATTCTTTAAACTGTACGGGTGAATGACTTTCACTGTAGTAAGGGCGTTTGTGCACTACAAGGATTGTACTGTCCGGCGCGGCATGCGGCAGTCCGATTTTTAAGGGGGAAGCGCTAAGGTAGCCCGCGAAAATCAAATTTTCTTACGTTTTTTGCAATTTGCTGGTCAGTACTTATTAAGTTGTACGTCGATCAAAATATGATTCGCGGCCATAACAAATATGTATTCACAGAATTATAATCATTAAAGTCATCAACACAACTCTCTAAGACCACGTAACTCCAAAGAATGATGATTTCCATGAAACAGTTATTCTTTGGAGTTACGTGGTCTTATAGAGTTGTATTGATGACTTTAATGATTATAATTCTATAAAAACATATTTCTTACGGCCGCGATTCATATATTAATCAACGTACAACTTAATACTGACCAGCAAATTCCAAAAAACCTAAAAAAAATTGAATTTCGCGGGCTACCCTGGCGCTTTCGCCTTAACTAAGTTCACAAACTAGTATATATACATTTATGGCCATATGGGACCGTAAAAAATCGGACTGGTGGACAGTAAAATTCCTTGTAGTGCACAAACGTCCTAACAGTTCTTAGAGGTAAACAAACAAGGTACCTACCTATACCTACTTACTATAGTTTGTGTTTACGTATTGACTACGTCGTAGGCGCCAGTAGGTAGATAGATCTGATAGATTTCCTAATAAAAAATAAAAAAATACCCCACTGCAATAAAAAATATTTTAGTTGTGTCTGTGATTTGTTTTTATGTTTTCATTTATTAAAATCAATCCAGCCTTTAGGATGGTTCAAGGGTGTAAAAAACCAATATACTCGCGAAAACATAACCTTGTCTTTCCTGTCGCCCAGTCGGGTAAAAATGGGTGAAGCTCTAGCCATCTACAAGAAGCTTCTGTATCCTGGATTTTAGTCTGTCCTGCTTTGAAAACCTTTATGTGGAAATTTGATGAGAAAGAATATAGTAGACGAAGCTCACTAGCGTATGCCCTAGGTACCTAACCAAGTCTAATCCTAGTCCAGCGGAGTACCTAATTGCGGACCACACTAACAGTAAGAATTGACAGCTCACCACCATTCATTGGGTTGTGTTGTCTATGATTTTCATACTAGTGACTTTGACGGCACCACAATTACGTGTCACACTTTCTATCACAATCGAAAAACGAATTTTCTTCAAAATCCTCTTACAAATCAAGCTTTTATATGACCTGTACTGTTAAAAACCGTATTTTTCAATTGCTGTAAACCGTAATTTTCAACCATTATTGTGCATTACAGTTTCAGTGCATGAGCTTGAGCATCCACGGTTAATTATCTATACTTTTTTGTCTCCTTTACTCTTTCACACGCTGTCTACACATCTCTTTATCTATTGTCCTATCGCAGGTATGCTGGAAGAGATTTCTTATGAAATAAGCATCGCCTTTGTACCTATTTTTCTTTCTTCTGATTTTTTTTCTTGTCTGATTATACACGGCCGACAAAAATTTTACCCAGAAACCAGACTATACTTTTCCGAAGCATTTTGACGCGCTGAATTCGAATCTGGCCTCAAAATTGCTCTATCACGTCAGGGTTTCGAGATATCCTAACCTAAAAGTGCAAAAAATACCGTTTTTTCTCATTTTTGAGGTTATGTAGCACGGCCGATCCTATTTTATTTCAAAAATTATTAATAGCATCTCAAAGGACTAGTCTTCCTCTTTAAAATGACGTTGAGTTTACTCAAATATCTTTTTTTTTCGCCGAGATATCGCATTTTGAAATTTTCGTGTACGTAGATTGTTCTATGTTTGAGAATTCATACACATACAATCTATTGGAAATTTTCAAAATGCAATTTCTCAGCGAAAAAAAAAAGATATTTAAGATTTTAAGATATTTAAAGAGGAAGACTAGTCCTTTGAGATGCTATTAATAATTTTTGAAATAAAATAGGATCGGCCGTGCTACATAACCTCAAAAATGAGAAAAAACTGTATTTTTTGCACTTTTAGGTCAGGATATCTCGAAACCCTGACGTGATAGAGCAATTTTGAGGCCGGATTCGAATTCAGCGCGTCAAAATCCTTCGAAAAAGTATAGTCTGGTTTCTGTTACAGAGTGTTCGTCAAATTTTGTCGACCTGTGTTATATGTGTGTTGTATATACATATAAATGGTTAATATAAAAACATATATACTCTATAAGTACTTACTACTACTACACACTATAAAGCCACCTACCATATTATACAATAATAAATTCATTTATTTCAGGTAACAGGTAACACCCATACATATTATGTATACCAAATATGTGGCAATAGTTGCCGCGCCGATACGATAAGAATTCTGAAAATCGTCACACCATAGATTAGGCCCAATGACGTATATGTATTGTGCGCATTGTGCATAACAGCGCAACAAGCTATTATGTATCCGTGAGTGACGCCAAACCTCCGGAACTTGCACTCATAAAATATAAGTAAATATCAGATAGGTACCGATTAGGAGCTACCCTTCTATCGGTACCTACTTAAATACCTACCTAAATTCGTCATTCTGCGTCATTAGCCAATATGCACGTAGACACCTATGAATGAAATGATTACGTGTCGCGTACCTCTCTCTGCGAAGTCCCCACCACTAAAACCGTACTTCGCGATGGTCGAACTTTAAATAGAACTTGATCCCCGCAAAGTTGGTGAGTGTGGGCGCTATAAAATTTAAACTTTCGATTGTTAATTGTTGAAAGCTTTTTATTGTGGAAATAGGCGTTTCCACGATTAAGTTTGGCATCACATCCGTGTTTATAAGCATACACAACACACCGACACGACGTCACGCGGCCGCACTCACACATCCACATTTGGCCTCTGCGCCACTCGTAAATAACATAACGCTATGTCACAAGACTTGGGATACCTGTTAGATACGAATCACCTTTGTTTCATTCTTGTAATTAACGTTTACTTTAACTTAGAGAAATTGCCCAGTTAACAGGTACCTAAGCATACACTAAGCCTGCGTCACCCTTTAAATGAAAGAAGCGTAAAGACACTTAGGACATGCTATCTATTTACAGCATAAATGGACTTGTCTCAACGCTCATTAATCAACCAAGGTTATCGTTATATTACTTAAGTAATAAAGTTTATATTTATGTTAAAATAAGCGCATATCTATCTACTTGCCTAGTGTTATTTTTATACGTTTTGTAACTGTTTTTTAATAAATAAATAAATATTAATTAAAGTTAGTTAAAGAGTTTAACGTACATTAGCTACTACTTGCTAATTAGTGAATAACAAGCTAAACTTTATTTATGCTGTAATTTAAATATGCTCTGAATTAAATTCGTCGAACTTTGGGGCTTACAGGACCTAAACACAAAAAACGCAAGTTTTAGAAACAATAAAGTATATGATCGACTACAGTAAACAAAATCAAAATACATACATGATATTCTTCAGGATATTATGCTAGGTAGATAGTGTATTGAAAACATAAACATCTAATTTGATACGATAGAAAATAAAACATGAAGATACCTCTAAAAGCTTTTAAAGCTCTTAAAGCTTACAATCATTCGATTTTTTGTCAGATTACTTATTCTACAAGCAACATACTAAAATATTAGTGTTTTAATTTTTTAGTCCAAACAATAGATTTTTTGTAATTAAATAATTGCTTGATATTTTGCAATAAATTATATCAGCGTTGTGTCATCGCGCTTCTCTTTCTTTTCTATGCAGTCCGACAGTGACCGCGCTTTAGGTCATGTAAGCCCCTTAATTCGTTTGTTTTGTTTCATTTTACCCACCCACCCGCAGCAGAATTAGTCATTGGCCAAAAATTAATATTCCCCTTTCGTTCATTCGTTCTAACTCGAATTCTGCTAAACCTTAGGCATTTAATACATGAAATGGAGCCCCTTTTTCCAGAACAACTATCTGTTTCCGTACCAAATAGAATTAAAATTGTTGATGAGATTGAGATGTCACATGTCTTCGAATTTTTTGTTCTAGGACATGCCACTTAGTTAGTAGGCCTAATTGAATTACCTAAGTGTTTCTTATTTTCAAAACTTAACCTTGAAAAGCATGTTTCCTCACAAAGCAAATAACAAAACAACAATCTACTGCCAATAATGCCATCCTAATGATCCTAAAAAATCTACTCTAAATAAGTAATTTCAACTTAACTATCTACTTACCCCAAATACCTAATTACAACGTACTTTCACTACCCAGACACAAAACAAAACAAACTTCAACTAAAATGGAAATTAATTCTACAAGTATAAACAAATTTTTCGTCAAAATAATGTTTTAAACATGAATTGTCAATAAAATTGTAATGATGTCCGATGTCCGAACTTCGTCCCGATTGTATTAGGAAGTTCCACGAAACCGACCGAATGGCTTATGGCGATATTGCTCCATCTCGTTCACGCGCACGCATTTACACTCGTATAACCCGATCTTTTTCGACAAATTTATTTTTTTGTTGGGAAAGAAAGTCAAAATAGGCGTTTTGCAATGTTTTAATTTTATGGTATATTAAATACCTACACTGTAGGTATTTAATATACCATAAAATTGTAGGTCCTACAGAATGATGTGATTATATTTCAATGATGAATTGACTATAGAGAGGTTGTGTTCTGAATTTTTGAAGGGAAGCCGATGGGAATCGGCTTGTATGTAACCTTCGCCAAATCGCCACGTTGGCAGGTATCGATACACTTCAGCCGAGGACAGTTGAAATAGAGCAGTAAAAAGAAAGAAGAACAAAGAAGCTACTCTACACATCTACACAATTAATTTGACTGTTCCCATTTTTATAGCCTTGAGAAGTTGCGATCAAATGTGTCGATTTTTAGTTAGTTTTTTCGAAATCCATCTTTTTAAACAAGGAAAGTGTCTTGATATTGTAATATCACGAAACTTTGCTTGTTTCGAAATATGTAATACCTTCATAAATTAAAGTTTTTTAGATGGAATTTAATTAAGTAACTACTTAGTTATTTTATTGCGTTAATACAGGCTTACTGGTAACTCGACGTATTCCTTGCAGGACGTCATAGTAGGGTTAAAATGCAGCAAATTAAGTAACCAATTAATGTTCTACTGAAGTTCGGTAGTTTTTGAGTTAGTTAGATTTTTTATCTAAAATCCTAGATTAAATCATTTGGAGCCAATTTAAAAATGATTTACGGCGCGACTGTACTGAAATTTAAGTTAATATTATAGTTGATGCCGTGGCAGATCTTTTTTAATAAGTAATTAAAAGTTCAAAAATGCCTAAAACCTTGGCAAATATCACTAACCAAACATTTAATTTTTAGTTTTTTTTTGCTATTACTCCATAAAAAATGTTGCCTAGTGCAAAAAAAAATAACTACGCCTGATGTACAAATCACTAGGAAAATATCCTTGTCTTATCAGCTATTTAGAAAGGTATGATTGTCAATACTTTTGCATGTGAAGGGAAGGTTTTATTGGGAACAGGTAAAATTGCGAGATGGTCAACCTATTGTTTCATATTCGTATTATTCGTAGTTTTACCTGCGCTTGAACTCCAAAAACTTGGCAAGCTTTGTGATTCTGTCACTATTGTTCTCTCGGCATGACACGGGATGCCACTTTGCAAAATCTGGTCGTCAGCGTCAGTTACTTTTGTTTAGCTAGTGTTTTGTTATCTGGCTATTTCCCTAACTGTTGCCGCGTATCTTGCTCTTATGCTGTGCTGTGCCTTGATAAGTGCTGACTATGGCTGCATAATGTACTGTTACGGACTTAGTGACGGTAACGCTACTCAGGCGCGGAGAGAATATCAACTTCGCTTTCCCAACCGCCGACTCCCACACGTTAGTGTTTTTGGATGTACTTATCGGCGATTATCTGAAACTGGCAGCGTCCAAAGAAGCAGGCAAATTGACACTGGTCGTTCTCGGAGATACACGGCTAAGGACGAGGAGCTGATTCTTCAAAGTTTTTTTTGTCGACCCCAACATATAGACAAACATCGTTGCGTGTGAGCTTGGTATGTCACAGTGGAAAGTCTGGTCTGTAGTTCACTTGTCAGGCCGACATCCATACCACTATCAACCTGACCAGTCATTAGAAGAGGGAGATCCACCGAGACGGCTTGAATATTGTCGTTTTATGCTAAGTGCCGACGCGAAGGCGAAAACTTTTTAAAAAACATTCTGTGGAGTCATGTTTTGACCGTGATGGTATCACAAATTACCACAACTTCCATTACTGGGCACCGAAGGCAGAAGCAAATCCTAAGAAACTGAAACCAACGGCATCCAGCGTAGGTTCTCGCTTAATGTTTGGATGGGTATTATCAACGACAAATTAACTGGCCCAAATTTTTTACCCCGAACACTAAATGGGGAACTTTATGAAGATTTCCTAAGAAATCATTTAATGCCACTGCTCACGGATTTACTGGAAGACAGAAGAGCAAAAATGATTTATCAACATGACTGATGTCCAGCCCACTTCCGAATCACAATCCAACAATTGCTGGATGAAACCTATCCAAACCGATGCACAGGGCGCGGTGGGCCAATTCCGTGGCCTGCACGAAGCCCTGATCTTACGCCGCTAGACTTTTACGTCTGGGGTCATATGAAAGACCTAGTTTATGTGACCCCAGTAAATTCAATTGAAGAACTAAGGTAGAGAATAACAGATGCAGCGGACCAGATGAGGGCAACAATCACACCAAGAATCACAAAAACTGAAGTAAGGAAGCGAATAAGAACATGTATTCGAAACCGAGGGCAGCACATCGAACAAGACGTGTGAAAGTGTAATTAAAGTTTTTAAACTGATATTGATTAAAAATAATGCTAATATTCACGAAATTGTTTTATTTGATTTTCCGAATAATCACTTTTTTGTGAGACGCACATAATGTAGTCCATAACTTTGTATTAACTTTCATACCTTTTTGGATAGCTGATAAGACAAGGATATTTTCTTAGTAATTTGTACATCAGGCGAGTTATTTTATTTGCACTACTTAAATTTCAGTACAGTCGCGCCGTAAATCATTTTTAAATTGGCTCCAAATGATTTAATCTAGGATTTTTCATAAAAAAACAAAAATCTAACTAACTCAAAAACTACTGAACTGCAGTAGAACATTTGGTGGCTTAATTTGCTGCATTTTAACCCTACTATTACGTCCTGCAAGGAATACGTCGAGTTATATACCAGTAAGCCTGTATTAACGCAATAAAATAACTAAGCAGTTACTTAATTAAATTCCATCTAAAAAAACTTTAATTTATGAAAGTATTATTTCGAAACAAGCAAAGTTTTGTGATATTACAATATCAAGAAACTTTCCTTGTTTAAAAAGATGGATTTCGAAAAACTAACTAATAATCGACGCATTTGATCGCAACTTCTCAAGGCTATAAAACATGGGAACAGTCAAATTAATTGTATAGATGTGTAGAGTAGTCTTTGTTCTTCATTCATTTCACTGCTCTATTTCATAGCCCATTTCAACTGTACACAGTTCTCATCGTCTGAAGTGTATCGATACCTGCCTACGCTTTTTTTTTTTTTCCTGATGGGAAATCATCAAATGACTCCTCCCGCTCTGGGTGGAGCGGAAGGGAGTGTCAGACTCTTACTGACTAAAACCCACCCGTGTTCCTTCCTTCGCCCTTTATGTTCCGGGCCAGCGGTAACCCTTTCGGACAATCCCGCTGATCCGGCAGGCTTCGGCCCTTGCGGGCCCCTTCCCTTGATGCTGACATCTCTTTGAGGCGCGCGTGGAACACGTACGCGCCGTCCGGCACGGGCCTGGTCCTGATCGGACGGTGAGCTACCCATTACTCTCCGCCCGCAGGCCCGCGCCTACGGTGGCCGGGAGTCGTCGCGCGGCTCCCGACGCCCGGAGCGTCTCCCGCGGCGGCTGGGACCGGAGGCTCTCTCCTTCAGCCGTCCCGCCGCCTCCTTCGCTAGCATGACTGCTTCGCAGAAGAGGGCGACTGCCCCCCACTCCCTCTCGCCCCGGACCATGGCTTGAACCAGGCCCGACGCGAGAGGTCGCCGCCGCTGCCGATCGCCTCTACGAGGACACTGCGGTGCTCCGCCCAAGCGGGGCAGACCTCCACCGTGTGCTCCACCGTGTCCTGTGGGCGATCCTGGCAATGGTGACACCCGGGCGTTTCCTCCCGCCTGATTATGTGCAGGAACCTCCCGAAACTTCCGTGTCCGGTGAGGACCTGCGTCAGGCGGTAGGTGAGGGCGCCGTGACGCCTCTCTAGCAACTCCTCAAAGAGGGGTCTTACCGCCGCTATCGTGGCGTGCCCTATACCTGCCTACGCTGACGAACAGATTTTGTAAAGTCGCACCCCGTGTCATGCCGAGAGAACAATAGTGACAGAATCACAAAGCTTGCCGAGTGTTTTGAGTTAAAGCGCAGGTAAAAACTACGAATAATACGAATACGAAACAATAGGTTGACCGTCTCGCAATTTTACCTGCTCCCCATAAAACTCTTCCCTTCCCTTCACATGCAAAAGTATTGACAATCATACCTTTCTAAATTACTAGAAAAATATCCTTGTCTTATCAGTTGATAAGACAAGGATATTTTCCTAGTAATTTGTACATCAGGCGTAGTATTTTTTTTTTTGCACTAGACAACATTTTTTGTGGTTAATAGCAAAAATTAAATGTTTGATTAGTGACATTTGCCAAGGTTTTAGGCAGTTTTGAACTTTTAATTATTAAAAAAGATCTGCTATGGCATCAACTATGATATTAACTTAAATTTCAGTACAGTCGCGCCGTAAATCATTTTTAAATTGGCTCCAAGTGATTTAATCTGGGATTTTTCATTAAAAAACTAATAATCTAACTCAAAAACTACTGAACTTCGGTAGAACATTTGTTGGCTTAATTTGTTACATTTTAACCCTACTATGACGTCCTGCAAGGAATACGTCGAGTTACCAGTAACCCTGTATATTTAGGATACCAAGTTATTAATTCTAGCAAATTACTACTAGAACAAAGAACCAACACAGAATATCTCCCTGTCGATGGGCTAGTGTTTTTTTTTACCCACATGCGTTGCTGAAATCGTGTAGGATTTTTATGGTCGAATTAATATCATGAATTATTTTTATCTGACGTAACAGCCAGTTAAACTAAGAAATAATTTAAAAAATAGAATTAAACACAATCAAATTATGAAAGACAATAACTATATAACTTTTCTAATTAAAAAAAAAAAAAAATTCCACTTTGGCTGTGCCCTTTTTTCACTTAGGTACAGCGGGTAATGGCGTAACCCGCTTACAATGGCAATTTTTTTCTTCCATTTTGACAGTATAATAAAATTCATTGCTTTATTTAGATTGTTGAGCGGACGAATTTTTCAAACATATGAAGCAATAGATTAGCAATATCCTTCAAAATCTTTCGGATTGTGATTGAAATGTAAACAGTGTTACGCATTTGGGGGCAACCTGGTCCATGAACTACCAACATTATCTATTTTATGCTGATACTTCCAGGTACATTTATGATCTAAAGGACATGTTAGGTTTTTGTATGGAGGCTGGGCTTTTATTCGAAGCTACTGTGAACAGGGAAGAGATCATATTTTTATGAAAGTACATAAATTAAGGAGACTTTGTATATTTTTTAAATTTTTTTTGAAAGCACCTTTGCTTTAATTATTATACATTTTAATAATCATTATTTAAAAAATAAATTGCAACCCACAGTAATTATTGATTTTGGCAACACTTTTCGGTTAGATGTCATTATTACCATTAACGTCAATCAAGTGTCAAATTCAATTCAATTTTGACCTGTGTACTGACAGCTGACAAGTATGACAACCTTACTGGCACAGGGAATATTTTCATAGATTCCATTAGAAGGCAAAGGAATTAATGCCATACATACAAATCATGGAGTTGGTTTTATTTTAAGCCATCTAATATTATTTTAGAATATTTTAAATAACAATAAGGTGTATAATTTGCTTTAAAAAATTATATTTGACCATTTTTTCTTTGTTTCAATGTGCAAAAATAATATTATGACACCAAAAATATTTGAATTTAAAATATGTATTTATTCAATAACGGTGCTTTTAATATTTTTTCTGTTTTTGTCAGGCCATCCTGAATAAGTTTCCCTATCAGAAAAACCATACATGATAGCTGTTCAAAAAAATTTTTATTTTAAGCCCATTTCATAACATGTCCTTTAAACAAAATTGTTGGACCCACTTCTGTTTAAAATTTCATATATGTACTAATATTTAGAAGTTATTAATTAATCATCTGCCTTTTTCTCTATGTTGGAGTCAGCATCCAGTTTAACCAAATGCAGCATAATTCCTACCAGTATTTTACTTGGAGCGACTGCCTATCTGACCTCACACAACCCAGTTACCTACTTATAACTTATTATGTAGGTATTATTGCACGACTCATAATGCGAAGTATTAGAGAGTGCTTTACGATCGAAAAAAATGTTTGCCTCCTTTCTGCAACTGTTTCTATTGTTATACTCCTGCTAGTACACAGAACCTAATTAATTTATATACCATTGTATAGATAATTTAATGGATATTAATTCTGTATGTTTAATAAATTAATTTAATGCAGTAGATATCAAAACATTTCTAAAAAAAATCCCGCCAATCAAGTGTAAAACCTGAAAACATTGTACGTACTTAGCTTGAGAAAAAATCAATTAACTAAGTATTTTTTTTTTAAATAGATTCGTTTTTACCTAATGGAGGAACCTATTGAAAATGGCTCTTTTATTCAAAGTAGTTTAATTATAATTAACAAAAAACTAAATAATATAATATGTATAGACTAAATCTATGGTTTTTTATACGATCAAATGAGCATTATGAGTCGTGCGTGCACCTTTGGATTATCCAATTTTTTATTTTAAATTTGTATATAATATAGGTAACGTTTCTCTTTGGCGTTCAATAACTAAATGACATTCGACTTTCGTTGCTGACTGTACCGAATAAAAAGCTATTTGGTTTACCTACGTATTCCTAAAATTTGTTGGTAGTGGTAGGTTAGGTAACCTAAAATCTGTTATTTAGGTACTATATTTTTTAAAATACTATTTACAGTATTGCCTACTGACTGCAGACCGACTTTCGTTGCTGATATACCTACCTACTTTCATCAATAAAATAAGGCGCCAGAATAGGTATATTTTTTTGACCTGAATCACATTCCACATATTATTATGATAAGGTAAGGTTGCATCACTAGCACGAAATGTGCAAAATAATTAACTTTATCAATTGCAAAAACCCTATACGATCTCAGAGAGAATTTACGAGTTCGAATGATGGAGTTTGGACATACGCCGCGCATTATAGACAGACAGACATTGAAATATAAAAAAATTAGGTCACACACACGAACGCGGACGCTCACATCCTAATTTCTTAGGATAGATTTATAGGTAACATAACACCATAACGATAAACAAAAATCCTTGCGGGTTGGTAGGAATGAAATCAAGGAAAAGTTGTGCAAAAATCGGAGAAATTATCGCTTTGCATGTCAAGGATACGATACGGACCTACCTAGGGCAGAACCTATGAGTCATACTAGTTATGCTATAGCCAGCTATGTAGGTATCTGCAGTATTTATTTTAAAACGTCTATGTACCAAGGTATGGCACTTTAATATTCGTACTTAGTTGTCTATCTTAAATGAAAACAATAATTTTAAACAAGTAAATGTTCATGCAGATAACTTAGGTCTTAGTTAATTTTACTCGTTGCCAATTTGTGCACCAAACATTTTATCACTGCAATATTATGATCCCAGGCTAGAATTGTTTTGTTTTTAATTCTTATCAATCAAATAAGCAAAGTGAATGAAGTAATGAAGCATTTTTGCAAAATAAAACGAATACTGTCTGCAATTTGGTGGTCACATGAAATTAATTTTCAATTAGCATTGATACATTTCATACGTGTGTGATGAACTTCGCACAAACATCACTGATGTATCCTTACTACTGACTTATCTGCATGTTTTGAATCATCGTAAAATGCGCTGGTCGATGATTTGTTTTCATTGAATGCATTTTACGTCGCGGTCACTGAACTCCAAAGCATGGACGCATTTACGCCCCCCGCCTATTCACCACCCCATGAAAATACCACGCACAAGGAAAACACTATCACTAAAATTGTTAAGAATCACTAATAACAACATACCCGGATTTCCACAATCGGCACAAACATTATTTCCACTTTTCTTTTGCAACTCCTGTAACAATTTCTGGTTATGATCTACCATCGTGGAACTTTTGCATCAATAATGAAGACATACACGCTAGCGTACGTCGCCGCTCGAAAGTCGAACGCCTCGAACGAACGCGTTCTCTGCCACTGCGCGAGGGAGCGAGCGAGACTTCGACCGACGCGCGGCGAATCGGTTCAACAAACGCCATTTCGTAGGTGAGGAATGCCATTGCATTCACACACATTTACGTTCGGTTAGCATGAATGAGATAGAAAGAGATGTCTAGTTTCGGTATATGAATGAAACCAGTGTGTAGTGGATGGTAGTGGATACTCGTAAAATCCATTTGTGTGTGTGTATAGCGTAGTAGGTACTAGTACGTGATGCGATCATGCAACGCGAATACAAGCGCCCGTCTCGCGTAAATACGTGTAAATACTGGGTAGGCACCTAGGCAATACGAGTCTGTCTATAAATTACTCTTCGCATAACTAAATAGGAAGGTACATACGTACGATACGGTACTCGTAACGTAGCCGTGTCATTATGCTGGTCGGTCATTGCTTTGCGTCTTGCGAATCAGACAGATAGCACTCGTAATTAAATGCGCTTACATTCTTTTAACCAATTTATAGAAACAGATAGGTACATACCAATGTACCATTCATAGACGATAATATGAATGGTTAGATAAGTAGGTATGCCGTTTCATTTCCGGTCGGGGTCACTTGTATCTTAAACGGTCTTTAGAAATACATTTTAAATTCTCAGTACCTATTTTAAAATTATGTAGGTTTTAGTTCTTGATGTTGTTTAACATAATCACTCTACACAATTCTTTTTAACCGATTTCAAAAAGGAAAGGTTCTCAATTCGACTGTACCGATGTTGTTTTTTTTTGTATCTTTGTCACGCGATATCTCCGGCAAAATCGATATCAAAAATTATTTTTTTAATGGATAGGCCATGCCTCAGGTGTGGTCCCAAATAAACTTTATTAACTTTGCTTGGTTTGGGTATAGTTTTTGAGCTTCAATAATACGTATTTTTGCTACTTATTTTATATGACTAGCTAACCAGGCGAACTTCGTACCGCCACTTGCGTGTCTTGCTTGTGGAGTCTTTGGTTTTATCAAAGTTGAATTATGCGTACACAGTGTATGGTCCACGACTGCTATCAAGAACAGAAAAAATGATCCAAAGACTTCAAAATGCCTGTGCACGCTTTTGCTTTAAAGTTCCGTTTAGGGGACATGTTATGTTACACCCTTCTTCAATGAGCACACGGTGGGCTGAAAATCGGCTTTCATAGACTTACGGATTTCAATTTGCAAGTGCCGAATTCTTTGCCGGATATCGCTTCTATTTGTTATTATTGTATACAAAAATGACACCCGAGTTAATTCTGCAAAAAAACGAAGGAATTATATTTTTTTAAGAAAAATTAAACTTAGTATGAAAAATCTAATTATCTCTTAAACGCCGAGGAAAACCGTACCTAATATCCTTACAGGTGGTTATAGTACTAATTTATATATTGTCATATTCCACCATATCGTTTATCGCTGCTCATTTTTTTTTTTAAATCAACGAAGTTTTTTTTTTTCGGAAAACGGTAGGAACCGGTTCCTTTTAGTGTTTAAGTTGAGGAACACAGACTTTCAACAACACGTAACATAAAATAGCATCACCCCAATATCCCCGAAGGAGTAGGCAGTGGTTTATAGTACACCCACACTTAGACAACTATGTTTGAGCTAGATATTTATCAACACAAAATATGTTTTAAAACTTTGCATACAACCAAAATACCAAATAACAAATTGTTTAATCTTCTAATGAGTCTGAAAACAAGTGATTAAGTAATTAAAATGATTTAGTCGTCTAATAAGTCTGAATAAGTGATTAAATGATTTGCAATATTACGCAACAATGTCAACTATGGACTACATTCACCTTTTTCTGATAAGTAAACTAATATGTTGATTAGTTATGCTCTGAGTTCTAAGAAATGTTTTTGACGATTATAAATTTTCATTAGCACATCTTTTAAAACTCTAATGAGGTTACCGACATTTTACAATAAAAGGGCTAAAATTTTGCTTTATAATTTAGATTGTTCACAACTGTGTAACTGTTAACACTAAATCTTTGCTCTGCGACTATAAAATATTAGAATGGAAAGTTTAATCACCAATTTAGACTTGTTTGTTCTTCTAAAAAGTGAGAGTACTTCATTTAATCATGAAGTATTGTTTGGTACAGTTGGTTGAAGGCCTTCTTCCTGAAGGCAGGCGGAAAACCCGTTCTTAAGGCCCTTCAGAAGCTGTTTGGTTCCGTCATACTCGAGGGTAATCCACCACAGTCATGGAACAGAGGTGTGGTGATACTTTTCTTTAAGAAGGGCGACAATGCCCTTATTAAGAATTATAGGCCCATCTCACTTCTGAGTCATGTCTACAAGCTGTTTTCGAGAGTCATCACGAACCGTCTCGCGCGCAGGTTTGACGACTTCCAGCCTCCTAAACAAGCCGGATTCCGTAAAGGCTGTAGCACCGTAGACCACATAATATATACGCTGCGGCAGGTTATACTCTTCGGTCTTCTGTATAACCATACAGAAGACCGAAGAGTATAACCTGCCTCTCTGTTTAGCGTTTGTGGACTACAAGAAAGCCGTTGATTCGATCGAGACATGGGCTGTGCTGCAGTCTCTTCAACAGTGCCAGATCGACTATCGGTACATCGAGGTGCTGAAGTGTCTGTGCGAAAACACCACTATGTCAGTCCGACTCAAGGATCAGACCTCCAAATCTATCCTTCTGCAGCGAGGTGTGAGACAGGGAGACATTAGCTCTCCGAAACTGTTCACCGCTGCACTGGAGGACGTCTTCAAGGTTCTGGACTGGAAAGGGGCTGGCATTAACATCAATGGCGAGTACATAACTCACCTTCGGTTTGCCGACGATATCGTAGTCATGGCTGAGACTATGGAGGACCTCAGTACAATGCTCGATGACCTCAGTAATAGAGCCTCCAAAAGAGTGGGTCTTAAAATGAACATCGGTCATGTCAAATGCCCATGTATCACTCACTCTCATAAAGATCGGAGATGCTACACTCGAAGTCGTGGACGAGTATACGTATGTTTACCTAAGACAAACTGTCCAGTTAGGTAGGTCTAACTTCGAGAAAGAGGTCATAACCGTCGAATCCGACTCGACTGGGCAGCGTTCGGGAAGCTACGCAATATCTTCTCGTCTCACATGCCGCAGCGTCTCAAGACGATAGTCTTTGACCAGTGCGTGTTGCCAGTGATGACTTATGGCACTGAAACGTGGTCGCTCACAATGGACCTTATAAGAAGGCTAAAAGTCACCCAATTTTAAAGGGCAATGGAGAGGGCTATGCTTGGAGTTTCCCTGCGTGATCGAATCAGGAATGAGGAGATCCGCAGGAGAACCAAGGTAACCGACATAGCCCGAAGAATTGCCAAACTTAAGTGGCTGAGGGCAAGGCACATTGCTCGCACAACACATGGCCGATTGGGCCGAAAGGTTCTGGAGTGGCGACCGCGTACCGGAAGACGTAGCGTTGGAAGGCCTCCCACAAGGTGGTCCGACGACCTTGTGAAGGCCGCAGGAACCCGTTGGATGTGAGAAGCACAGAACTGGTCGAAGTGGAGGTGCTTGGGGGAGGCCTATGTCCAGCAGTGGACGTCTTTCGGCTGAAATGATGATGATGATATCTTCTAAGATTTTAATTTTAATGATATGCCGTAAAGGGCAATTTTGATCTACTTACCTACATGAAATGCACAACGTATCTAATGTATTTAATTGGATAAGGAATAATACCGTATTCTTTAAAATAGCTTGGTAAATATCGATCACTAATATTATAATTATAAGTGATCGATGTTGGTAAATAACTCATATTTTTTTTGTAATATGTAAAAGATAAAAATAGTACCTACCTACTATGGGTTATCCTTACGATATAAACATATACCTACCACGGCGGATTTTTTTTTGATTTTTTAAGATATACAATTCCGTAGTACCTTTTATACCTACATTAATTTGGTCTAATGCCCGTTTTCACCATCGTTCCCTAAATTTAGGGAGGCCCTTAAGAAATTTTAAAAGTGTCACAATGCAAAGTGACAAGCAGGTGCACGTTGGAACACAGCGCACGCGTTCCGCGCGCTGCATGCCGCTTCGATCGATGCATTTTTTAATTTAGATCTCGAAAGTGGAAAGCATTTTGTGGGGTATAAGGGTATTCTCCAAACTGATGAAACCCTTTTAGGAGCAGAATGTTTAATAATGAAAAACGTGCTAAAAGAAAAGGATCGGTCGTGGGATCGCCCGCACTTGGGGATGGGGCCCGCTAGGCATGGCGGGCTGATATCAGTCGACGGTGCGGCGAATGTACAAGTAGGTATCTCTCGGGGCTCTCGGGCTTATGGTAATAGAAGGAACAGTAGGGTTTTTGTCGGTAGGAGTCCGACATAACCCTCCGCGTTCATCCGTTCATACCAGATGGCGGGTTTCCATAAAGATTACCCCCAAAAAAAAAGTTTAAGGGCAAGGCCTCCCACTGGCAAAAAAGCCCTAGATACGCCAATGATAAGCGCACAAAAATATGTTTGTTACGACATCACATTACAAATCTTTGAATTTCTCTACTATAATAGGTATGTATGTATTATACATACAAACCTTCCTCTTGAATCACTCTATCTATTGCTGAAAAATCCGTTGCGGAGTTTAAAAGATCTAAGCTTACAGATAGCGGGAGCGACTTTGTTTTATACTATGTAAAGAAGATGTTATCAGTTATAATGACTTCCTGTCACTGATATTTCACCCAGGGGGGTTAGGGGGGGAGGGGGGGATACTCACTAACAAAAATTTGCACTTTATAGCTTAATATTTCACAAACGGATCCCTGAATCGAAAAATGGCTTTTACAAACCAGCAATATTTTTTAAAGACCTATCTTATATTATGATACCCCACACCATGGGGTTACAGACGAGAAAAAAAACCATCCCCACTTTACGTGTACAGGAGGCACCCTAAAAAATATTTTTTTTTTTATATTATTTTACCAGTTTGTCGGCGTGATTAATATGTATATATGTATTGTATATTCATGCCAAATTACAGCTTTCTGGTACTAAGAGTCTCTGAGCTAAGCTGCGGACGGATGGACAGACAGACGGACATAGCGAAACTATAGGGGTTCCTTGTTGACTACGGAACCCTAAAAAGAAAAAAGTAGTACCTATTGATACGAGTTAACGAGTATCTAATGCTTTACTCACACCGTGGCTTTACTTTATCCTACTTTTAAAAGATGCTGAGGGTTGGATCACTAGTAGTTTAATAATTATTCTAATTTTTTATAAAAGACAAGAGACCTATCAAAAAAAAATGAAATGAAACCAATTGTCTTTTCAGTATTGTAATAAAAATAAGAAGGGTCTACGTGAAGATAATTTTATTATTAATTTTGTGTTAAAAAATTACACTTAAATGACATCGTAATGGGTAAAAAAACTACAGTCCCGAATCACAAAAATATTTAAGAAGTCAATATGTCATCGTGTTGTTTTAGGGGCAGGGGTAGCCAGATACAACTGAAGACGAGGCAGTATGGTCCAAGACATAGCTCACAGAGACAAGACCTTAGACTGCCCGAGTAGGGCGAAGGAAAAAATAAAAAGGGGTAGCCAGATTGGAGTTTACCTACCCCTTAAATTTTGGTTTTTTTGTTGGCAAACATAACATTAGATGACTCGTTTTTACAGAAGTCTGCAGTTGAGATGGTACAAATGGGAATAAAAACTACCACTTGCTCACTTCAGATGTCACTACTATCTATCCAGCGTCAAAGAATTTGACAACTACTGTCACTCCATACATAAGGTATGTGCGTCATGGACCTATAAAAAAATGTGCGTGTTTACATTAAAGATCAATGCTAGAATTAACATCTCAAAAGATTTTCAGTGAGGAAGATCATCCTCGAGTTGGATTTCAACTCCAATTAGATTATTTCTCTCGTACACCGTCTTCAACAAAAAAATAACTTAAAGTCAACAAACAAAATAACCTTTGTAATACATATTATGAAATGTTCTTATCATATTATTGTATTTACTTTTCCACTACAGCTGTTTTTTTTACCAATGGTAGTCGCTTTACGTTTCCTTAGCTCGTCGTTTAATAGTGCTATACTCCAAGTCACATAATATTTATTGTCTAATTTTCGTTTAATTTGTGATTAGCACAAAAGTTAACATAAACAAAACAATTGCGGGTTGTAGACGGTGAATCAGGGTATCATATTTAATTTGTTTTTTATTTAGTAACAATTAGGTAGCAATCTAAGTACTGACGGGTTCGGACAGGTGATTACTATAACATTATTATGATCATTTTATTTTACAAATTTACAGCTAGAATCAGTCAGTTTTTTCCAGTAATTAATAATAATAGAACTACAGGAGGGTTAAATTATCTCTAATTTTGGGAGATTATTATACACTCATCTGGCAACACCTACAATCAGGGTTGCCAACCGTACGAGGTTCCTCGTACAAATACGAGATTTGTGGTCTTCCATACGAGGTACGAGGACACTATCAACCTCGTACAATTATGTACGAGATTTTGATAATATGGCCATACGAACATTTTGCATCACCATTATAATAGTAAGAACTAGTGTCATCTATCAGAACTTGATGGAACTTCATCTTATATCAAAAATTTCATTACCGCATTTACACGATGATTGTCTATGGTGGCTATCCCGTCATCCGGGAAGTCCCCAGCTAATAAAACATTTCTTTCTTCGCATTAATAGTCTCTGTCACACAGCGCAAATTTCTACTTTCTCTGTTCCCTTGTCTTACTGTCCCTACCCCCATGCGAATGCTGACTGCGAGCGGGTTTTTAGTAAAGTCAATTTAATAAAGACATTTTTTTTATTTAACTTTTTTTTTAAATAAGTACAACACAAAATGATGTTTTATTTAGTAGGAAACTTGCAATAGTTTATTTAATTGAGTAAAAAGTCCTAAATCCAGTAGTTAAATATTGGTTTTAGCACTTTTTCGATGTATAATAAATGTACGAGGTTCGAAAGTCAAAATACGAGATTTTTAGCTGCATATGTACGAGGAATTTTTTCTTACGGTTGGCAACCCTGCCTACAATCGTTGTGTCAAAATATCGATAAAGCGTTTGCTCGTTTGGGATTGCTTTCGTTGTATTTTTCGACAATTTCACTATAACCAAGGATTATAACTAGTTAGAAATTAATTATTTAGTTTTAGGTCACTAAAAACCAGCAAAGATGGGTCGCCGATCAATAAATACCACTAAAAGTGGTAAATATATGAATCCCACCGATCAAGCAAGTGAGTATTGGTTATATTTTATTTTTGTACATTTCAAAGAGGCGCGCCGGTATGCTTGCATTATTTTTAGTACATGCTGTTCAAATTGCCCTAATAAGCAACCCAAGGCAACAGCTAGTCTCTGCAATTTTATGTTAAGAAATCACTAACCAATCCTGAATATTGGGAGTGTGTACGGATGGGCCAGAGAGTCAGAGGGAAGCCTGGATGACCACTAAGTCTTGGCATTCCTATTGGTATTCAACACTACAATGATGTAACACAAGCTGCAGGAACAATGTAAAATAACTAGAATGTGAATGAGTACCTACTTAAACATTGTAGCTGCTGAAATATTTACTATCACTATACACTTGTGCTATGTCAAAGTAATGAAGACGTATGTCAAACCATTCTCATCCATTGATTACAAAGACAATACAGATTTGCCAAATAACATACAACATGCCTCACCTTTTCCTAACTATGTTAGGGACGGATTCCAGTCTAACAGGATCCTGCTGACATAAAATATAATTTACAGAATTTAATTTATAGAGATTCAAGGAATGTTTATTACTTCCTTCTTAAAAATACAAACTAGATCAACTCCTGTTCACTTACCAAAGTTTTAGCTTGCATCTGAAAATATGGAGATATTTTGTCAAACAATCAAGTTTAGTGCAGAAAGTAGTTGCAATACCTGTTATGTTCAAATTGTAAAAGTAAACAATGTAGATAGAAGTAAAGATATAGAGGGCCTTCTCTCTGTGTCCCCGGCAGTGGGAACATTAAATACTGATTTTGCTTTTATTTTTTGCTTGGCTTTATTCTGGTTTCTTCAAAATTCTCATCTATATATATATATTTGAAACATAGGTCATCACTATTAAGAATTTTTCATTTATAAGTCATCATCTGCCTAGCCTTTTCCCAACTATGTTGGGGTCGGCTTCTGGTCTAACAGGATGCAGCTGAATACCAGTATTTTACATGGAGCCACTGCCCATCAGACCTCCACAACCCAGTTAATGGGTAATACGATAACCCTTGGTAAGAATGGTTGTCGGACTTTTGGCCTTCTGACTACCTGTAACAACTGTCAAAGATCCACAAATGACAGCCGTGACCAACCGCTTAACATGCTTTCCAAGGCTCGGAGGGGTCTCAGTATGTAAAGATGGTCACTCATCCACAGAGCAACCGTGGCAAGCATAGCTTAACCTGATTGATCAACCTGTGTGGCTGTTATTATTTAGCCACGGGCCCCTCAATTTTTCATTTACTTATAAGTATCAAATTATTTTCATTTAAAAGTTAAAATCTTATACGAAATTACTTTAAAAAAACAGGAAAAGAGGCAAGGAAAAAGGAACTGAAAAAGAACAAACGACAAAGACAAATGGTGAGGGCTGCAGTACTTAAGATGAAGGATCCTAACCAGATCTTGGAGGAGTTGCAGAAAATTGATGAAATGGGTAGGTGATCAAATTGGTTATAGCATTAACCCCTTGTATGCCGGGAGCGTAGATCTACGCGAGACAATGGTTTTTAATTGTTTTCTGTAATTACGGCATACAACCGGTTAAGGGACCTGTCTACTGCGTTATGTCTATTTAAATCAATCAAAATCAAAATATTTTATTTCACATAAACAGGGGTGCTTATGAAATGTCCAGAAGCTAAGTGCACGGTTCCAATTGGTTGTTTCCAATGGAGAAGAGCCAGCAAGAAACTCCACAGTTACTCTTTTAAAAATAATTGGCTTTTACAATGTTTTCAAATTACAGTAGGTATGGGAGGACAGCTTAGGCTTGTCAACAAGTACTAGGTACTTAATTAAAATAAAAAATGATCTACAGATCTAAAGTCTAGTAATATTGTTCGTCTACTACTAGGTTAAGATTCTGTCTGTTCCCACAGTGTCATGATTACACAAAATTATTGAGGAAATATTTGTCTACTGTTGCTTCACAAGCCTTGTCTTTGAAGACAATAATTAATTTTATACAAATGTTTTTAATCCAATAAAACACATCCTACCTTTTAGGCAGATTGATCCTTAAAAATATTGAGAGCCACTGATCAACATATTATAAAAACAAACACTTCTCAACAGAATAAAGATATTTTCTTGAATTTAAATGATGTTAATATTTGAAATGATATTTTTGTTTATTTAGAATACAATGTATTACAACCATCACCCCTGAATGAAAAAGTTTTAAAAGAGAAGAGAAAAAAGTTACGAGAGACTTTTGACAGAGTTCTCAAGATGTATGTAAGTACCAAGTATGAAATAATATTTATATTGATAATGTCAGGATATTTACAAGTCTTTATTTTTACGATACTGCCTGTATTTTTGAATCTGAATATTATTTTAGAGATGGAAACTATTGCAAAATATTTCACAACATTTTGAAACAACAGCCACGCCAGGTCTATTAATATGGTTGTATCTAAATCTGAGTTTAGTGTGCTTGCTTAAAAAGCACACAACTCATAAATTTATAAAATTCTTTTAATAAGGCACTAAACAATCTTGCTATGTGTTATCTTGTCATTCGATGTAACGTTCATGGAAATGTGAACGCAAACATTGCTGAGACATAGGCAAAGTATATGAAATAATGCTTTCGTAGACGTTTACGCTAATGCTACGTCAATGCTACGTACAGTTTCCAATTGACGTCTATGCGACGCTAGCACTATGTATGCATTAACGCAGCGTTTACGCCTATGAGGATGGCCATTCAGTTCGAAGATAAAAATAAATTAGAATCCATTGCTTTTTTTAAAACTTTTTCCATTACGGTATTGTTTGCCTATTCTATTTGTATTTACATCAGGAAAAATAACTAGGAACAATACCACTTGTTTGTCTTCAATTTAAAACCAGTCCAATACTCAATACAAAAAATATTTCTTTTTTGTATTGAGTAACTACCTAATTAAATAGTTTCCATGTTTTATTTTTAGGACAAGGATGATCCAGAAAAATGGGTGGACCTCAAACGTCAAGAAATGGAGTATGAAAAGAGGAGAGCACATTTAATATCATACTATGAATCTGTGAAGCACGCCCAGTCGGTTCAAGTAGATGATATCCCATTGCCTACATTACAAGTAAGTTTATTTATGTAACAGTTTATGTACACATATAAACAGACAATAAGAAAAGAACAGTAAAATATGTACAAAGGCGATGTTTATTTCTAAAGAAATCAGTCAGTTTATTTATTTATTTAATTAACATTATTATTTTTTATTTATTTAACAGTTAATGTACTTACATATAAAAAACTGAAAAATGAAAAATACATACAAGGATGATGCTTATTTCTAAATAATTCTCTTCCAGCATACCTGCAATATGAGAATAGACAAAAAAGAGACAGACAGTAGACACCATGTGTAAGAGTAGAAGAGAAAATAAAAAAATGCAAAAGTACTATTAACTTACAAGTACACAAGTTTCTATCTACGTAATTAATTTATTTTAAGGATAGACTTAATTTTAATGAAAAACAGTGTTTTCATCATTGATGGTAACATGTATGAAGAAGATGAATGCAGGTTTCATAATTATATTACCTATTTCTCCATTTTCTTGGTGAGAAAAGAGTATATATTTTCTTTTAAAGTGTCATTATAATTGATTAGACGACATATGCACGAAAACAACAAATATAAACACTTCTAGCAAAAATAGTAGATTGTACAACTAGTGTATAAAAGAAGCCATTTTACCCCGAGACGTTCCGAGCCGCAGTCGAGGTTGGATAGTTGAGTCGAGGGGTAAAATGGGTCGTTTATGCCAGAGTTGAACACTCTGCTTTTCACTTCGATTGCGAGAAAATGAAACAGACATAAAGTATATAACAGTTTTTAATTAAAATTTCAAGTGAAATTTGTACAATTCGTAATATTAAAAATTTAAAATGTATTGACATTTTTTCGTCACCTGAATATTCCATTGTTTTAGTTTAATCACTCACTGTTCAAAAATATTGCAAAATTGAAGAAGAGAATAGCTAATACCTGTCACGAAAATTTTTAAAAGTTTTACTTTTTATTTTCAACGTGTGTCATTCGACTTGGGTACCTACTTCATACTGCCAAGTCATAAAAACGTTTCTTTGCGTTTTTAAATAATAAATGACAACTATTTTATCTGGTTTTATTAAATTAAAGATAGAAAACACGGACGTGATATAAATTAAAGCAAATGAAATAACTGCGACGTTTTATTGAGCGTGTGGCTGTTGGGCCTGATTAAATAGTCTTAGAAAAAAAATACTTTATGCACTAGAGCATAAAAAGCGACTTTATGTCGCCTACGCACAACAAAGACGAACTTTTAGAGAAAGAGAAAAGAAAAAAAAATTGAAACATTTAATCGTTTACATTGATTAAGAGGCTTTTTTATTTTAATTGCAGGTACCAGACAACTTAATATTTAGCAATGTGCCTTCCCAAATACCTCTGCCAGCCGACGCGGTGCATCCTGTGATTGTCAAACCTATACTGAAGAAAGATTCGGCCTATAAAGTAAGTAGAAGATCTTCTTTAAATATAAAGGATCCAGCAAATCACATCACATTTTTTTAACTGATTTTCAAATTATTAATCAATATTCTCGAAGAATAACTGTCAAATTTTACTAAAATTGACAATTATTATTTATTATTTAGTTGACACACTAGCAGCTAATTAGCTGATGCGTGTGTATCGTATACTGTCCAGTCGATTCTTGAAGCAGTTAGTGTGGGAGCCGTCACAACATTTTCTGGGAGCCTATTCCATGCTGATACAACTCGGTTAGACAAGAATTGCTTCAAGGGTTTTTGATGTGAAACATCTATAGCCGCACGTAAAACAATTTTCTGGCGTGGCGACGCATGCCGTGGCGACTCGTCGCCACGCTATATGATGGTGTATAGATACAGTCACAGTCTTGTGTACTGTGTGGCGACGCGTCGCCATGCGCAATCGACTGCGATTCTCTTCCCACTCGATCCGGCGTTAAGCTATCTCTCTCTCGCCACACAGCTCGGATACCTATAGTGTATACTCCATAGTGTTGTTTACTGCGGTACACATAACCTGTGTTTTACTTGAAAACAAATTTGTTTTTATATTTAATGAAAATAAATGTTTATTAAATAAACAGTCATCATTTTCTGGAAAAAATCGTAATATTTTTTTTTTAATTTAGTTTATATCGCAATCATATTACTTTTACAAAATAATGTTGATGTTTCACATCTGCCAGGCGTCCCGTGACGGCTCACTTTTTTTTATGAATTTTCCCAAAGCTTTAGGGAATGCCCACGCAAATGTTTATTCGCATTCAGTGTGTAAAGTTCTTGAAGGTTGGGCACTTTGTAGTGATCTGTAAGTAGGTATCTTGTATGTCTCAATGAGCCTACCCCTTTGACAATAAATTATAATTTTATGTTATTTTTAGCCGTTAATGTTCCACTGTTGTGCAAAGGCTTTCCTATTCTCTTTCCACCTCTCTCAAATAAATAAATGATAAAGCTTAAAAAAATAACTGCAACTGTCATGTCAACCCTTAGCGGTCTGTGGACTAAACCTTGGAAGAGCTCTTCTGTTTATAGAATCATTATAATTGCAAGATACATAAAGATTTGAGAGTTATTACATACTGCCGAACCTGACAGACATTGTCCTGTCCAAATTTCAATAATTCATACAAAAATCACAAGGAATAAGGAAACATTTTTCTTTCTAGAAAAACCTAATTTAAACTGTTACAAACTATATATATATATATTTCACAATTTTGAAAAGATAATCTTGTAAAAATTCAGTTTGCAATTTTTACTAAATTATTCTTTACCTTTTTACGAAACAACACAATTGTTTCTGGAAACAGATCCCCACAGTTTATGGTTGCACAGTACCCTATCATTCTAGGAGCGTCCAGTTGGCGTGGAACCGCCTGGTGTACCTCCCGGGCCGCCGTGTGACTTCGAGTTCCTAGTGTTGGAGAAAGAGAAGATGGGTGACAAGACCAGCAATAAGGTGTTGAGGTTCTCTGACATGGCTGATGAAGGACCACCTGGTGAATGTGTATGTAGACTACTTTTTTAATATAACATTTTCACTGTATTACCAATACAGTAAGTAGGCTGAGGTGTATAACTGTATAATACACCAACATAATAGGGATGTTGCCTGGGTAAAAATAAATCGATTCGATTTAGTCCCTCAGTAAGATTATTAAAAAATATTGAACACGTATTTTTTGTTTTATCAATTAGATAAAAAATTACAAAGATATATCACATCAAAGTTCAGGAGTGGGGGGCTTTGACGTAATAACGTGCTAAAATTTGTAGCACGGCGTGACGTCATACGAAATTTCCAAGCGCTGTATCTTCGTAATTTTTTGTTTGCCAGACAAAAGAAAAAATACGTATACAATATTTTTTAGTAATCTAACTGATGGACTAAATATATTTTCTTAGTCAACTACCCTATTTGGGTGTACACAGCCAAATGTGAAAGAAAGAAAATAAGTTTATTTGACCCAGATTAAGTAAGGCACACAAAATTTACACAAAAGAAAAAAAAAAACAAAGGCACTCCAGGAGTGCCGACAGAAGTGAAAACTTGAAAAGCATAGTAATTTTATAAATATATATGTTTGAAGGTCATTCTTCCCAAAGAAAATGTACCGCACGTTGATGTCTTTATAATGGCCAAAACTTAAAACAGAGGTGTCGGATACGGTACCAGTGTCGCGAGTAATGTGGGCTACATTTGGCTAGAAAAGTTATAACTTACAGTCAGTCAGCTAGAAAATGCCGGTGTCATCTAGTTTTGAAATATTGACTAACAAAACTTAAAAGTTTAAGGCGAGGTTGTTGCATTTTTAAGTTTTTTGGAGCTATTTATATCTAATTAATGTAAATATTGCGCAATATAAAAATCATTTTAACAAAATTGAACATATGGTCAAGCGCTGACTAAAGACGGAAACGTAATTACTAATAATTGACTCGATAAAAAAAAAATCGCAAAGATGACACTAAACCGATATTTCGAACGTACTTCTTAGCAAAAAATTATATTACGAAACCATCTATGTAATATATCAAAAAATAGGTTTTAATATTTTCTAGCGCTGGGTAAGGAAGATTTTTATTATAAGTGGTTATTTATTTTCGTAAGAACAAAAATCAGACGATATTGAGCAGTTCAAGCGCTCACGCCTGCTAGCCAGTGCCTGCGAGAGAGAGATGCCCCGATACGTATTATGCGGGGAGTGAGGAAACGTTATCATACCTACACACTGCACTACAAGAGGGCCTTAAAAGATTTACATACACAAACCCTTGTAATAAGGTGCCAGCCTATTATCATTAATCAAGTTCAGATCCACATTAGAAAAAGCAAATTACAATTGATTATTGAAAAGAACAATCCCATAAACAACCGATTTAATAACATACACTTATTTTTTTTTTCTTTGCTGAGCATGAGGTCGATTCCTAGGTAAAGAGTTCTTCTCGCCATCAAACTGTAAAGTTTGGCGAGTAAAAAAGTGTAAAAAAATTACTTGTTTTGTGTAACTGATATAATAAATAAAATAAAAAAAAATTATTGGGTTTTTCTGTCTGGAATTTCTCAGTAGCAGCTCGGAGTCCGGATTTGTGCCCAGTTGATGGCAACAGGATCGCCTACTATTACATGGGACTTAAACATAACTGGCGAGACGTGGGTGTATTATAGGTACTTACCAGGGCCGTCTTTACCCGGGGGTGCAAGGGGTGCCCGGCACCCAGACGCAATTACTTAGGGGGCGCAAGCCGATCAGGTCATTACTAATCACTCATAACCGCAACGGTCCAGCGCTGTAACCGCACGTCACCGCCTCGAAAAAATCCCTTGGAAAACATTGGTGGAAGTCATCTTAAAAATGGAACACAAAAATTAAGTTAAATTTCTTTTTGTTGGTAAGGGGGACGCAAGCTGATTTTCGCACCGCGGCGCCCAATATGGTTAAGACTGCCCTGATAGGTACACCTCTGTCTAACCCTTCAGGGAAACAAGCATGATATTATGTGTGTTATAATTTTTAATTCTATCAAAACCAATTTCTACAAAAGATTCGATACAATTTACTTTCTTAGTAAAAGACTGGCAGAGCCCCGCCGTGTTACCCGCATAAGTTTCGATTCCGTGGGAATATCAGGACAAAAAGTAGCCTATGTGTTTATCCAGGGTGTCAGCTACCTCCATAGCAAATTTTATCAAAATTGTTCCAGCCATTTGTGCGTGAAGAAGTAACAAACATACAAACACACTCACAAACGTTTGCCTTTATAATATTAGTGTGATTATAAAAGGATTATTTTATACTACAGGCACAGGCACCATTACCAAAAATACAAGCATCAAAGCCACCTCCTTTAGAAAACATAGACGGAGAAGCTGTAGACGAAGACGCTCCCCCCGCTCAAGGGGTCGCAGCCACACAGGCACCCAAACCGACGTCCTTACAGCAGCGCATGTTGGCGCTGTCTGGACAGAACATAGACGACTTTATGAAAGAGATGGAAGAGGTTCACAGAAAGAGGGAGAGGGACAGAGCTGCAGATCTGAATGCTAGGTATGTTCTTGTGTTATTAATTATAGCTTAATTTGCTTTATTGTTTTTGTGTATTGGAGAAAGCATGTAGTTGCTGCCAAGGAGACACGATAAAGGCAAATAATTTCCGGAAATTGAATTGTGGTTTTAATAAGTAATATGTACATCTTTATAATTATTTAAATAAATATTTATTCCTTATTTTTCACAATTATTATTGCACTTACCACTGTTTGCCTCTGCATTACTCAAAGGTTGACTGGTAGAAAATGCTTATGACATGCATCCCGACTCTGTACATTTGTGTGCTTGAAGAATTAAATAAATTGTCTTGCTCTCACTAGCTGCCGAGTAGTGTGAACACCAGCTTTTTTATTACTAATGTGTCAGCTCTCCTCATAGGTGGTAGGGAACACAGATGGCAGAGAGTACGCTCATTAACTTATTATAAGCTACTTGGAAAGCGCTTACTTGAAAAAAATCTCGAATCAACTCGTCACTATTTTCCGTATTGTAATCTTTCTCATGAAATTATACGTTTTGTCCTCAGGTTAAGTGCCCTAAAGCGACCAGGCGGCGGTCGCGACAGTGACTCAGACAGTGACAACGAAGGGCCGCACCCGCCACTGATGCCGCTGGGCGGACCTCCTGACTTCACGTTGGAGCCTCCTGGCGCTGAGATGAGGCAGATGCCGCCGCCGTTATTACCTCCTGGTAAACAGACATCCTAATCTACTCAATAAAAATATTTAATTCACTCACAGACAACACACAGCCTAAACCGCTGGGTCAATGATATCTTCAAAAGCTAGACTCAATTACACTCACTGTACGGTGCTGATTTCACACTGGATTTGCTTGGCGCCGAGATAAAGTTGATCGATTTAATAATGGTACCTCCAAACTTGATGCAACGTCCGACCGTTTTTAAAATAGTCGCTATCAGCCGAGTCGCCCTTCAAAACAGACCGATTTTGTTATTCTATTCAATAACAATGTTTATCACAACATTAAACTCAGACTGAAGCTCAAAGTATTTATTTCATTTAAACCAATTAAAGGCACTTTTGAACTATCAAGGACTTGGACAGTTAAAAAGATGAAACTAGTTGCTCATTCGAAAGCGTAGTAGGTTTCTATGGAGAAAAACGGGCAAGAAACTCCTTGGACACTCTATTATCTTGGTACTTTTATCTTTCCAGGTCTCCGCCCGCCGCCCCTCCGCGCGCCCATGGCCCCGCCCATGCGCCTGGTGCCGCCCGGGCCGCCCCCCGGCCCTCCGGGGCCCCCGCCTGGACCACCGGGACCACCTTCAGGTAAAATGTCTGAAGTGGACCTTCAGAATTGGTTCAAACAGCTTCATATTCCGGCACTTCATATTTGGTATTCATTCGGCAAATTTCAATACAAGTGAACTTCTGAACACAAACTGAATCAAAAGTGAAAAATGAATGCATTAGTTAATGTATGCTTATGCATTGTCGTATTATCGTCCCCACACGGTGCAGTGCCGTGGTTTTTTTTTATATTTACGTCACCATACAGTAGAAGGTTATAAGCCAGAACATGTCCCGCAGGCCTGCCGGGCCTCCCGCGCGGCATGCTGCGGCCGCCGGGCCCCCCGCCGGGCGCGCCGCCGCGCCTGCTGCGGCCGCTGGGCCCGCCGCCGCCGCCCAAGGCGCACCCGCAGCTGTCCGTGCTGCAGGCTGCGCCGCAGCTCATCTCCAAGAAGGACGCGCAACAAGGTTGGTTGTTTAAGTTTTATCTTAAAATTTTGGAACGGAAACAATGTTTAGGGGAAATTATTCCATATTAGGGTTATTGATGGATCTTCCTGATTACGTATGTAAAAACTTCTATGTCGTGTATTTGATTTCAAAACAGAATAAAATTAATGGGAAGCTTCCAGAACTTAGCCAGTTACCTGTTACATTTTGTACTACACAATTAGGAAATATAATGATTGTTATTCTAAAAAAAAGTAACGCCAGATCAAAGATTTTGAATTTACACCATAAATATAACGAGAAATGGATCATACAGCAATACATCACGATAGCCTATTCTTTGGTGATTTACCAAATCGGTGCTCAAGAAGATGTCAAAATACTGTTGACGATTTTAAATTAATGTTAATCTAGGTACCTCACTAAATCTAAAATAATTCTTCATTCATGTCGAGTCCTGAGCGGCTTTTGACAATTCACGAGATTTTATCCGATCACACACTTTCTTACCTTTCGATGTATTTTGTTCTAGGTGCAACAATCAGTGCCAAACCTCAGATACGAAACCTTTCAGCGGACGTCACAAGATTCGTACCCTCAGCATTGCGAGTCAAACGTGAAGACAAAAAGGCTAAGCCGGGAATCAAATCCGGGGCCATTCAGAGGACGGCTGATATACCTAAACAATTGCCAAGCAAAGATGACGCTTACATGCAGTTTATGAAAGAAATGGAGGGGCTTTTGTAGCGAGTTGTAAGACTTGTATAGGTCAATTATATTTTAATGATCGCTAGGCATATTAGACCATTGTGTTCTTCATGAAAGAGTGAGACAGCAATACTGAAAAGTTGTTCTGTGTACAACCCGATCCAAACTTTATGGCGGCTCTGAAATGCGTTACTCGCTGCACAGTCCCTCACCCCTCACCCCCGCTGACACCTGTCAGCGGGGATGAGGGGTGAGGTATTTGTTACTGCATAGCGACTCACCTTATGTTCCGAGCCGTTATAAAGTTTGAACCGGGCTGTATCTCGTCATGTACAATAACCAAAGTTTCATTGCTACAACGAAATTTTGTAGAAAAGAATAGAATAATCCCTATTAGTCCACTCAACGAACAGGGTGCTTAGGGAGTAAGCATACTAAAAGTCCCCGCGTCTAGGAGGCCAGCCGGAGTGTGTGTGTGTGGGGGGATAAAAGTTCCCACTTTTGAGTTTTTTACTAATATCTTTAAAATGGTGCAGCGTAGAGAAAAAATATCTTCTACGTAATGAGAGCTAATAAAATTTTCTACAGCTTTTATCTTACACTTTTACACGAATTCCTACCCATTTTCGAACTACACGTTCCAGAAAAGTGAAAATTTTCGAAAGCAGCAGCTACAGTTGGATAAAGATCGTTTTTTCGAAAATTTTCACTTTTCCGGAATGTATTGGAGTTCGAAAATGGGTAGCAATTCGAAAAAAGTGTGCAAGATAAAAGTTGTAGAAAGTTTTATTAGCTTTTTTTGCGTAGAATATATTTTTCTCTACGACGCACCGATTTAAAGATATTAGCTAAAAATTCAAAAGTGGGAACTTTTAACCCCCCACTCCGGCTCACCTCCTAGACGAGGGGAATTTTAGTATGTTTACTCCCTAAGCATCCTGAACAACTTTCTGAAGAAATCGCTTAGGGCCCAGCTCACGCACTCTACAACTCCTTTGTTGAGTGGACTATATAGTACTGTAATATAGTACTGTAACTTTTACCAAAAGGTGTTTGAATTATAAGAAAAGTGAAGTGACTAGAATTGGTATCATGCAGAGATGAAATAAATAAAATAAAATTGGTAAGTATGTTCAGTTCAGTACGTTTTAACGCTACTTTTTAGCCTCGCGGTCGAAGTTTGTAAATATTATGTTTAGGTAGTAAGTATGGATTAATAAAGTGATTGAAATGTTTGTGATCTGGGTTTTTTTTGAGCGAAAGCACTAGGAAGTGGTGAAGGGAACTCACTATTTTGAAAAGATATAATAAAACTAATAACTTGCTAGATTGTTCAGTTTTTGATTTTCTAAGAACTTTCAGTGTTACCCTCGTAAGCCAAGTCTCATTGAAACATACCTATTTATTTTTATCGAGTTTAGGGTTTTTTATCTGTAAATTTGCACAAGTTCAATAAACTGATCAGTGTCGATTCGCTATAATCTCCATACCTACCTACATACTCAGAACTGCATTATCTATTTTGATGTTGTAACTTCTGATATATCCAGAAAAACAACTTACATACCTATGTATTCTTACGATAGGTACTCGATTCAGTCGATTCGTAAAAACAAGACGTAGAGAGGCACACTTTAAACTGATGATTATATGTTTTAAAACGTGTCAAATTATCTTAACGTAGCACAAAGTAACTGACCCGTGAAAAATTAAATCTGTTTGGGTTTGGGTTATTGGACATAAAGGAAACTAAACTTTAAAGGAAACCTATAATATTCTATTATAGAATAGTATAATATCAATCAAGTTTGCAGTAGAATCTCCCTGTCCTGCTTTTGTTCCAAATTACTTCTTTAGCCTTCCTCTCCCTCCATCATCATGATCTGCCTAGCCCGGAGTCTGCTTCCAGTCTAACCGGATGAGCTGAGTACCAGTATTTTACATGGAGCGACTGCCTATCTGACCACAACCCAGTTACTGGGTAATTCGAAACCCCATGGAGACTGGTTGTCAGACTTTCGGGCTTCTGCCGACTCGTAACGACTGTCAAAGATCCACGAATGACAGCCGGGACCGATGGCTTAACGTGCTTTCCGACTTGGTATGTAAATATGGTCACCCATTCACAGACCAACCGCGGCAAGCGTAGCTTCTAGCTTAACCTGATGGATTGACAAGCCCCTCTTCCTCTTCCTCTCCATCCATCAAACTTTCATCACTCTTTTAGTCATGTCATATGCGTTTCCTTCTTTTTCATCACGTGCCAATACAAATCCAAACGATTTCCTTTCAAGTTTTCTGTCACTGGCGCCACTTTCAGACTTCGCCTTACCCACTCATTTCTTACTTTATCCGTTTTCGTCACTCCATACATCCATCTGAACATTCTCATCTCCGAAGCATGCTATCAGCCGGTCGATTCTGTAAAAATCTCACCGTGAAAACTTAGGTGAAGTGAGTGTGGTTTTGCTAGGAATTGACACTATTGACAGCTCACTCCACGCTCACCTGAGTTTTCACGGTGAGATTTTTACAGAATAGCACCGCAGAAGGCCAATAAATTCCCGTACCTAATTAAAAACGTTCAAAATCTAGACGCCATCTTAGAGGTATTTTTGACAGATTGAGACTGAGATCTGGGGGCCTAAAAAGGCCACTTTGGCAGAATCCTAAAAGGATAACATTATGAATCATAATATGGCGAACACAGTCCGAGTTTTTCTTGTTTTCGCTGCAATACGTAGGTATAATCAAAGAGAATGAGATTGGATTTGGATTGGATTGATTGGTATTTTAGCACAGAAAAAAAAAATTACTGAAAAATCCTTAACCAATGGGATTTGATATGATTAACTTAAGCAAGTCAACTGTGGGTACTTACCACCTTTATAATATACGCGCCGCACTATTGTTGAAACTCAGATGTGTCTTCTCGACATCCGTGTGTCACTAACGGGATGCAGCAGAATACCAGCGTCAGGTATTGTACCTGGCATATGCTGAGCTGGACTCCCATTTGGTGAAACCATAAGACACACACCGCCCAGTAGTGATCGACGTTATAGATGTTTATGAGCTAGGTGTCTATGGTTCAATTTATCTTTTTAATCTTTATTTTCAATTTTTTTTTTACCTCTTTTGCTGTTTTTAATATCTGTATTGTCTTTTGTTGCACTAAATAAACGTTTTATCTATCTAACTTAACAGTTAACTGTCCATTATTATTCATAATGTTATCCTTTTATGATTCTGCCAAAGTGGCCTTCTTAGGCCCCCAGATTGTGAACGTTCTTAAAATTACGAGAATTGCCCCTCTGTTCTCATTCGTCTCCTTCAAGGCCCAGCATTCGGATCCATCTATATTATTTTGTCGTGGAAACAGCTTTTGAGTAGGTAATCGTATAGGTAGGTACCGTCTAGGTAACGGGGACACGTTGTACGGTTACTAATACGGTCCGTGCTCTGCGTTATCTGACCCCTCTTACAAAGAAGAAGACGGCAAGAGGGGTTGGGTATTGCAGGTCACTGACTGTACTGCTGTTTACTACAGGTCTTGTACTGTATGACGTACAGATTGCTGTTTCCCACAGGTCTTGTACTGTATGACGTACAGACTGCTGTTTCCCACAGGTCTCGTACTGTATGTACAGACTGCTGTTTACCACAGGTCTTGTACTGTATGACGTACAGACTGCTGTTTCCCGCAGGTCTTGTACTGTATGACGTACAGACTACTGTTTCCCACAGGTCTCGTACTGTATGTACAGACTGCTGTTTACCACAGGTCTTGTACTGTATGACGTACAGACTGCTGTTTCCCGCAGGTCTTGTACTGTATGACGTACAGACTGCTGTTTCCCAGAGGTCTTGTACTGTATGACGTACAGACTGCTGTTTCCTGCAGGTCTTGTACTGTATGACGTACAGACTGCTGTTTCCCACAGGTCTTGTACTGTATGACGTACAGACTGCTGTTTCCCACAGGTCTTGTACTGTATGACGTACAGACTGCTGTTTCCCGCAGGTCTTGTACTGTATGACGTACAGACTGCTGTTTCCCACAGGTCTTGTACTGTATGACGTACAGACTGCTGTTTCCCACAGGTCTTGTACTGTATGTACAGACTGCTGTTTCCCACAGGTCTTGTACTGTATGTACAGACTGCTGTTTCCCATAGGTCTTAGAAAACAGCAGTAACCGTATACTACACATTTTTCGGCGAAAGTTTGTGAGTGTGTTTGTATGTTTGTTACTTCTTCACGCAAAAACTACTGAACGGATTTGGATGAAATTTGGCCCACATACTTACAGTTTATAACCAGGAATAACACATAGGATACTTTTATCCCGATATTCCCACGGGGTCGACACTTATGCGGGTGAAACCGCAGGGCGCAGCTAGTACCACATAAAAACTCTTGAATTCCAAAAACTAAAAACACTAGAAACAATTTCTATTATGGGCCTTTATTCGTTAAGCCTTCAAATTCGTGAAACATAAAAGTGGCAAGTTAGTTTTAGGTATGTGCACTCTAGTGTGCACATATCTAAAAATAATAAGACTTCGACTGTAATAATTTGTTACAAATGTGTTCAATAAATAGTTTGCAATTTCGTAAATCGCGGGACTTAAACGTCATGTTTATGATTCCGGAATTTTAGAGGAGGTATTATCCACTCTATGTTATTTACTTCCTCGACGTTTAGTTAAGTATACTCTATTCCAATCTGCAGAGATTGGATTGCGATTCATTGCTCATTGTTAGGCTACTTTATTACTGCTAATAAAGAATCTTTCCTGTTCTAATCATCTGTTTACTACAAGAGTCTAATATGCCTATTAAAAACCAAATTGTTATGATAAAACGGTCCATCCGTCGTAGTAACGGGTTATCAGCTAGAAAAAAATATGTTCCATCTTGTTACGCATAACCGGGTCACGTGCCAAATAACACAACATCACGCCTGTATGTACCGAGGAGGTAGACAGAGGTGGATAGAGCAACCACTTTTCTCAAGGAGTAGGCAGAGTAACTAGTATAGGTCACCCACTTCTCGCCAGATATGTCAAGTCCTAATAATGTAATAGGGGACGGGCATATTGTCATTAAGAGGGGACGGCGCCTGCGAGGAATTTGAAAAATAGGTATAGGTAATACGGGCTGGTGTCCGCAACTCCACGTCAATGCGCGTATTTTGCGTACGGTTGAAGAAACTATTGCTGTCGCCTTACCTCAAGTCTGCCCCCGTAGTGTGTGATAGGGACAGCTGCAGCTCACACCGAAGCTATAACAAAAATTTTGACGAGATCGACGTTTCGGATTCCCTTTTTTTCTCCTCGAAAACTGAGCCGATTCAATTATTTTTTACATTAACATTTTAAGAAAGAGTACTTATGTTTAGGTTCCTAACATTTTTTTTTTTAATATTAAAAACCTGATTTGTCTGTCTCATAACGGCGGTAAAAATAGGGCAATTTTTGTAATTTTTAGAGGGTCATTATTTTCTTTACTAATTAAATAGTTGCTGAAAAAATTAAAATGGCAGGGACGTGTTTACAGCAGACCTTCATTTTATGAAAAAAAAAAAATGCTCTAGAGGCATTATTCAGGAAGAAAAAAGGGGAATACATTTGTATGGAGACGCCCTGTTCCCTCTTAACGGGGCTTGAGTTTTTATCTTACCTACTGAGTTTCCTAATATCGCAAAAATCTAACTACACTTTGCTCGACTAGGCCAGTTACCCTACGGCAAAACCATTATTGCAGAAAGAAACTTGACAAAATTTTATACAATTTGAGCGTAGCTATAGCTACGCTCAAATTGTATAAAATTTTGTCCAGAGATGTGCAAAATAGGTTATAAAATGTATTTAAATGCAAAATGCAAATACTTTTTGTATTTTGTTATTTCAAATACAAAATACAAAATAGTTTTTCATTTTATATTTAAAATACTAAATGCAAAATACGTATTTACAAAATGCTTTATTAAAATAAAATACTTTTAGTTTTAAATTATCTTTATTTTGTTGAAAAGTTTATTTATTTTAGCTAGCTAACAGGCTGGTAAATTTACTTTGATAACTTACTTAAATTAAATTTATTTAACAGATTTTAATAAAATAATTTGCTCAAATACACTGTCGCTCATCTTTCTCCTGTGTGGTCTCATAATCATGCCACCATAAGAAAAAAGCCTCTCTACTGGCGCAGAACTAGGCAAGCAGGTATTATATTTCAAGAATAACATCTTTACTGTAGGATATTTATTTAATGATTGCAGGCTGACATCATTATCCTTCAAATATTGCAATGATTCCAGGTCAATAGTGGTGTTTGCATTTGCACTATCACTAGCTAGTGAGGAATCCGAATCATCATAGAACATGTAGTAGGATTCATTTTTTTCTTTCTTGTGTGATGATTGGGATGTATTATTTAGATCTTTATGATCATTTTTAAGTTTTCTCACTTCTGCAAGGAACAATTCCTTTATATGTTCTCTATTTCCTTTTGGCACCCATTTTAATTTAAAAAAAGGATATGACACCGATGCCAAAATTGCATCTTTAGCTTTAGGATCCTTCAAATCATGAAATTTTCCAAACCTCTTTTCTAAGCTTTTTTTTATTGTCTCTATCAGTACTCCACAGTATATGGGATTGTCCATTTGTAATGAATGCAAGATTTTTTGTATTCTTATTAACTCAGGTAGCAGGCATCCATAAAATGTTTCTTTATCTCCCTCTAAGCTTTTGATAGCTTCTGCTATGGGTTTTGTACAGTTGGTATATTCAATTAGAAACTGCAATTCAATTTCTTTAAAAACCGACAATCCTAGTTTTTTTAAGGTTTCATTTAAAGTTTCCTGAACTTTTAAAAGATCCATAATACAGTTATAATATGAATTCCATCTTGTTGGACATGGACTTGTCGGAGATTTCCCGGTAGTTTCACAATATATTTCAGACGCTTTGGGGGACCTTGAACACAAATTCCAAATTGCTTGGCATTTAGCCATAGCTGCATCATGCAGCTTTTTATATGAAATATTTTGAGATCTTGCCTGAATAATGTCACGAGAGGTAATTAAATGCAATGTGTGGGTGGTACATCTTTCATGGTTAGGCAGTTGATATGTTTCTTCAGGTTTTTGAGATTCAGGAAATTCTTTTAAGAGAAATGTCTCATCATCATCGTCGTCATGTTCATTATTATTATTATGGTCGTCATCATTTTTATTTACTGAAATGTTTTCTATGTCAGATGATGAAAAAAAAATTCCATCAGTAGCGTCCATTCCCAATTCAGATTTTCCATAAATTTTAAATGCTTTTAACATATTTGAGCCATTATCAGTTACAGTTTTTGTTATTTTTGGTACCCTCAAATGATACTCTGTGTGTATGTCAATGATCAGTTCGGCCACTTTGTCAAAGGTATGAGTTCCTTTAAATCTTCTACAAGCAAGAGTAAAACTATTTCTCTCAAATGTGTGAGGATCAATCCAATGAACAGTCATACCTAGGTAACTTCTCCTTGATGATGACCAAACATCTGCTGTCGTACACACATAATCAACGGTTTTTAATTTTATTTTTAGATTTTCCTTATATTCTGCGCACATATCAGCAATTCTCTTGTTACATGTGCGACGGCACATAAATTTTGGTGGGTTTTGTAGTTTTTGAGCACCTTCAATTAGAGTCCTAAATGATTTATTTTCGACAATAGATATTGGTGACATTGTATCAATTATAAAATCTATAACCAACTTGTCTAAATTAATTGACACTGGCAAAGTAGTTGGAATTGGAAGAGTGCTTTGTATCAGTTTTTTCGAAGTACTTGCACTATTTTCATCAGTGTGTGTGCCACATTTTTTCTTTTTGGAGGTTTTGGTTTGGGATTTTAAATTTTCATACTCTGTCAATAGATCACCATGACCTTTTCTCTGAAAAAAAAAGTAATATCATTATACATTCACACATACACAACCAGAATCAGCTATTGCAGTTTGTTTATTTATATACACCTATTGTCTATGTAATTGTAACAAATGAAAAAATATCAAGTTTGATTAGGAAATAAAATTAACATGTTACTCACTTTTATATGATTTAAAAAATTTGTAGTTGAAATTAGACTTCCTTTTAATGTTTTAGAGCATTTCTTGCAAACAGCCGATATATTATTATTCTCACTTCCAGCATCCTTTTTTATATCTTTAAAACAATACTTTAATATCAATGGTAGAGAAATATTATCATCCCTGAAACAAAATAGAAAATATCATGGGGATTAAGCATAAAAATAACATGTATGTATTTTGCAGGTATAGATAAATCAATGTATTAATTAAAGTATTTAACAATCGTTGTTTGTTTTAATATGAAAACATAGGTAATTGTTTATAAATTGGGTTTGGTGGGTAGCGGGTAGCTAATTAAAAATAACATGAGATATAATTATTCATTTTGTGTACTTACATGTTTTCAAATTTAATTCACTGAAAAGATAGTTACCAAGTAATTTATTCAGTAGGTTAGGTTAGGTTACCGGTTAACCGAATTTATGATTAACTTGCAAACAAACTCGAAACAGTTCAATAATTATTTGGTTCACTTTTTTGGTTTCGTTATTATTTTATCGGAAAGCAAGATAACTTTATTAAAAGTGTAAAAAGAGATAATTCGTTCGTTCGGTTCAACACATTTGGCAACCTAAGTGGCTTGCACAGATTACTACTACTATTAGCGTTTTCGGGAACGAAAACTCACCGCACGGTAAGGTGACCGAATAATCCCGAATTCATACGAAAAGAGTCGATAATAAACGAAGCTGATCAGACCAAGTTACATAGTGTTTTTTTATTTACAGTGCTCTTTTATTGTAACAAGATTTTAATTGAAGATTGTAACACATTAATTATTAATTCTTCGATGTTTACAAAACTTAGCAAAGAGTATTTTGCATTTTGCAAATACAAAATATGTCCTAAAAGGTATTTCAAATAAAATATAAAATGCTTTTCTAAAAAAAGTATTTAAATACAAAATGGAAATAGGTATTTTGTATTTTGTATTTTGCATTTCAAATACTGTTATTTTTAAAATGTCACATCTCTGATTTTGTCAAGTCTGTTTTTCTGTCTGTTGATATGTCAAGTTGGTCTGAAGGCCAATTCCCGTAATTACAAAATCTAGTCGCAATCTCAACTCAGCGACAATCAATGTCAAAAATGTAGGGAAATTAAAGGTAGGTATTTTTGACAGATTGAGAGAGAGATCACACTGAACTTTCTTAAAATAACGAGAATAAGATGCTCACAGAACATGTAACCTTTTAAAGAAGCTAATAGAGAAGTATGGAAGAAAAACTTTTGAAAATGGTAGCTTGTCATTTAAAACATCGTAGGTCATCAGAGAGACAATTCAGTTCAAATAATCGTTATTGCAATCCATAATGTACCTAACAGGTGGTATATATTAATCAATAGACACAATTATGGACCCTGTCTGCAGAAGATGTAGACCTTGCGGGGCCCTACTGCAGAAGGGGAAATCTGTGTTTTGCGCAGTATCTACCCACCTCATGCCTACAGATAAACTTACAGTTTTTTTTATATAAATATCTACCATAACAAGTGATAAGAATATGATTCTCTTGTTTTTACATTATGCTGGTGATCGTTACCAAATAGGTATAATATTATGAATGTTTTTTTTAGGTATAAATACAGATGTCAATGATAAATGCCTCATTGACAAACCAAGGTTGAAATAATAGATTAGAATTTTATTAAAACAGTGATTAAAGATTAACTTTTCAAAATAGCTCCATTTCCTGGAGATTTTGGATTTAGGAACATTTCCCAGCAACCTATGAGGGTAGCTCGGGCAAGCCTAACATAAAAAAGACACACGTAGTAGAATAACAATATAATATAATTTGCAATAGCTGCTTAAATTTAAAGTATACATTTTTATTATAACCTTAACATTAATCTTAAAACAATTATAATTAGTTTGGTATAGACTAATTTATGTAAATATTAAAATTGGTGGGTAATGTAATTTAAAGCAGTATTTTCACGGGTAAAAAACTTAACAAGAAGGGGTAATATACATTATAAATAAAGCTTATAATACAAAATGACAGTCAATATAAAGTCGTTCTGCAAACCGACGACATTTAAAAAATATCCCACACGATAGTTTTCTCCAGTGAAAATTCGACTTGACTTCTATGTACCATAGGGGCGATGAATCATGACCGGTCCGAACTTAGTGCAGGAAGCTGCACAACAACATATTTTAGGAACCAAATGGTGACATGAGGCGAGTGGGAATGAGAGAACATTCATTTGTGAAAGTTCGGTGAGCCTATGTTTACACCAGGCCATGATACTCGTACATCGACCGTATTGTAAGGTGCTATCTAATTGGACTAAGAGGTACCTAATTACTGAGTACAAACATATTGTTGGTGATCTAAGGTACTAAGTAGAAAACACATTGATTTTTCAATAGGTACCTACATAAGTTTTTGTCCAATTTTCCAACAGAGCTAACACAAAGAGTTTCATTATTCACTAACTGTAACTATCCCTACTACATTAAATAATTTAACTAATTAACTTATGATAATACGCAATACTTTCTTGCTAACTTAATTAAATATACCTAATGAATAATAATCATGAATTCACTGACAGACAACGCACAGTCTAAACCGCGCAAAGCTAAAAGAGATGAGCACGAAGGAAGGATTATTTGAAAATTCATGCCCTTAAAGTAAATAGGTGATGACAGTTTGTATGGAAGTTTGTCATTTTTGAAGTTAGTAACGTGAAAGTTGGTAGGTACTTAGACTTCTGTTTGTAAGTAAAAGTTAGTTTTATCATCGATTTTTGGAAACTTATCTCCTAAGGCTCCTGAGAATTTGCCGATGGGGAATACCAACGTGCACACGGCTTGTAGGTCATCCAATAAATTAACATATTTTCATTAGTTCTGTTACGGAACATGGTATTGTGCAACATCTCTCTACTAAACTTTCTCTATGTCCCCATTTCTCTACAATCATTTCCTGTGATGGCACGTTGACTTCTTCTGAAAAAGAAAAGAAAAACAAGTTGATTTTTTTGTGAAACTATTCCTAGCCGTAATGTTGAAAAAAGAGGGTCAAAGCTATATACCTATGGATAAGTTAAACCTAGATTGACTACCTATTACAGTCCGGCTGTCGCGTCGAGAGAATGCGTTTCTGACACATGTCACTACGACAATTCTAGTAACTAATAAAGATCAAATTCGCAAAACACGTACTTATTCGTTTGTATGAAACTGCCAGGTGTCAAGAATGCATTCACTCATCGGCCGCAGTATCGAAAACTTAAATTTTTCGTACATTTAAATCACAAATTCACAACTGTCATTCTTTTATAGTTGTATGAAATGGCTATAACACGGCAAATTGACGTAGGGTATCAACTACAACAATAAATTTCCCAGACTGTAGATATTTGTTACGGTCGCGAAAAAACTTTTGGTCAACATAGAATTTACAACCTGACTGACACTGACCTACTAATTGCAACAAACGCATAAAAAAATTGAATTTCGCGGGCTACCTTTACGTATCATGTTTAGCCAAAGAAGCTATCGGGCTGAAGCTAAGGCTAACTCGGTTCGCTACGACGCGCGACGACGCGTAGGCATAGGACTACCAGAACCTCATGGCAAAAAAAAAATAGTGATTTTCATATGGATTGACATTGAGAAAATCACGTTTTTTTATGTCATGAGATTCTGGTAGACCTATAGCGACGCGGCCGAAGCCATAATCTATCATTTCTTTTTGGTAGGTATTTTTTTCGTAAATTAGGGCTATAATAGGTAATAATACGAATTCAATTTTAGGGAATTCTGAATCTACTTACATTATCTTTACCTACTTTACAATAATATCTTAGCATGTGGAATACCTATTTCAGGATCATAGCAGGTGACGTTTTGTAGTTTCTGCCCCATGGGACGAAAGTGGGAGTTTATAATGTAGGTGTAATATATTAGCGAAATCGAATACATAATAATAGTAGATACATAAAATTCTTTGCAGTTATTATAATTTTATTCCATGCGAGTCATTAATAAAAGCTAACATTTATTGTATGTCAGCTTTACACCATTCGTTTGAACTATTCATCATATAAAATCTAGATTAAATCATCGTACTCAAGGTACTGACCTACAAACTACAATATAAATCCTAGAATTTGTTTTTATTCATAGCCAAGTACTTATAATATGAATGATTAAAGTCCCTTTTCGTGTCTGTCTGTGTGACCACGTTGTTATTCAAAACGCCTCATCATCCGCCTAGCCTTCTCCCAACTTTGTTGGGGTCGGCTTCCAGTCTAATCTGATATACCTAAATACCAGTTGTTCTTCAAAACGACGCAACGAATTCTCTTGAGGTTTTTACCATCATTTAGACATTTTATTCCGGATCGTTATAGTTTGTAAGTTACTAGCTTCTGCCCGCGACTTCGTCCGCGTGAAATTTCTTGTTACTCCGACCCACCCCGTCGCATCGCATCGCCTGCCCGCGCTATTACTTCGTTTTTGCTTAGCGTTCTTTCTAACTTTTTTCTTTTTGCTCGGCTCCTAAAGGTCATAGCGTGATGTTAAATAGCCTATAGCCTTCCTCAAGAATTGGGCTATCAAATGCAAAAATAATTTTTCAAATCCGACTGGTAGTTCCAGAGATTAGCGCGTTCAACCAAACAAACAAACTCTTCAGCTTTATAATATTAGTATAGTATAGATACATAAATACTAACTAAAATATACCAAAGAAATCAATGTCAATGTCATGTCAAGTCATAAAAACCGCGCGAAGCAGGGGCGGGTCGCTGATTGTATAATACGTAAATCTAAGATAAATTAATGTAAGCAGGTGTTTGCTATTAACTTATCACATTTTGCTGTGTCATGACACTTCACATGCATTGGCCCTCTGATCATTAACTGTCAAGTGTAATTTCAAGGAATATAATTTCAAAGGAAAACCTTCGATTTGTATACTACTGTAATTAATTATCTATTAACCGCTTGATTCTTAACAATGTCGACTTCTTGATTGAAGCGTTATGCTCGCTTTGCTGTGACTTGCTACGACCATTTCAGTTGAAATGTAAACTTAAGGGACGAGGAAAAAATATTGGGTGTAAAAATACCTATCACAAAGCCGTCATCTATGCATTCTGTACATTCACCAAGTCACATTGTTCGAAAATAATTGCTGGGTAACGACTTTTATTTTTTGGTGTGAAATGGTTGCTTACGGCATGCAGCGCGCAACAATGTAGGTACCTACGCCAAAATTATTATTATCTTATATTATTAGCTTATACCCATAACCACAATTTTTTGCGTGTCTACATTGTACAGGGGTCGTATAATATGTATTTAAAACTTGTTTTCAGCTTTTTTGTTTGTCAAAAATATCGTAATTATGTATCTTGGTGATATCATCTGTCATGTGATCGAAAATTTATCTACTTTTTTTGAAGTGAAAACTTCTTTAGCGGCGCTGTGTACTTTTTTTGGGATGGGTAAAAACTTCTAAATTCGCGTCAGGTCACGTGACCCTGATCGAAAATTCGTAAGACGTAAAACGTCAGACGTAAAACGTAAGACGCGCGTTGTTGAGGACAGCGCCATCTATGCACATCGGGAAGAACTACGAGGGCCTCGCGTACTAACGTCAGACGTAAAACGTAAGACGCGCGTTGTTGAGGACAGCGCCATCTATGCACATCGGGAAGAACTACGAGGGCCTCGCGTACTAACTACGTAGTTCATCCAACAACGACGAGATGGCGCTGAACCACGGATATATAACTGACGACGAGCTCTATGCGAGCGGCTTGCTTCTCTTACCACTGCCGCGACCAACACCACGAACTGAAGTCTATCCTGTGTGCTTATTTGTAAATCTGAATAAATTCCTTTCACGAGAAGAATAAACCAGTCACTTTGGTCATCATACCTGATTTGCAAAAAACCCTATAAAATAAGGAACACACCTTAACACGCGTGTTTTGTTTATAAGACGATTCACAAAATACACTCGTAATTGTTCAAGTTTTCACTTCTGTCGGCACTACCGGAGTGCCAGTGTTTTTTTTTTTTTTGGCATTTGAGTCAAGTTAGGTTTACGTGTAGGTAAAGATATGTAAAAAAAAACCTTCAAATTTTTTTTAACTTTGACCTTCAAGTCGGTTCCCAAGTATGATCCAGCAGTGTAATTCTGTAACCATCTCACCGTGAAAACTTAGGTGAAGTGAGCGTGGAGTGAGCCGTCAATAGTGTCAATTTCTAGCAAAAACAAACTCACATCACCTAAGTTTTCACGATGAGATTTTTACAGAATCGACCGGCTGTACAAAAAATGATCGTAATAACGGGAAGAACAAATGACTCGGCTTCGCTGAGCGTCTATTTATACCCGTTATGTGTTGTGTTGATATTTCAACTTTGTATATAGAGCAAGATAGGGGTCTACTATGAAAGCAAAACACGGACATAATCACAATCAGTCATTCGTCACTCTCATCTCTACGACACTTAATAATCGACGGAAAACTAGGTCCATTGCATCAATACATCACATCTTCCTTCACCACATTAACACCCTTATAAATATTACATAAGATAATTACTTACCGGAAGAATAGTCGCCGTATGCGCCGTATCTAGGGCATAATACGTCAATCACGGCGTAAGTCAGCATTTTCATACAAGTCGGTATGGACACATCATTGTTTGCTGATGTCAGGATATGGCATGAAGCCATGTGCTCGCTCAAAGTTATCATCAGGACTAACGTTGTCAAAAGGAAGTATTTGCCTTGCATTTTGTTGGTGAGCTGAAACAAAACAAAAAACGTTTGTGACTGATGTGATGTCATAGATGCGATCACAGACAAATCTCACATAAACAGGCAGACCTGGAATAACGATCTATAGCCATGTAGGACTTAAGTATGCACAATATAAATTAGTTGTATTGTGACTTATGTGCGGGAATTGAACCTCCGACGTGTAGCTTTTTATTTTTTTCAGGATGTGAAATCATCACATGACCCCTCCCGCTCTGGGTGTAGCGAAAGGGAGAGTTAGACTCTTACTGACTAAAACCCACCCGTGTTCCTTCCTTAGCCCTTTATGTTCCGGGCCAGCGGTAACCCTTTCGGACAATCCCGCTGACCCCGCAGGTTTAGATGACGCTTGCCCAACTATTTTGCAAATAAGAAAGAATTAAAAATATATGCATATTTTGCAACAGGGATTGAAAGGGGTCTGAAAAATTCGAAGTGAGGCTACTAGGAAATGAGAGGTATCATTATGAAAGAGCGCAGTTTGCACATTCTCAAACATGTTTTCTTTTTTTTTTAGGCCGCACAGTTTGCGACTTTTGATGAAAAATGTAAAAATAAATACCGTTCCCACCCTTATCTCCGAAGTTTGCAAAGAGAAAAATCTGAAATTATTCTATGTGATAGAAGTTTATGTGTATGTGTGTGGCGTAGCAGCCAATCGTCGTGCTTTAATTTTTAACAGTCCCGATAGTCGTGGTCGCCTACGTTGTGGCCGTAGTAACCCAGTCCCTAATGGAATATTACAGGAACTGATGGACGCTTCTGAAGGTGACAAGCTCGTAGCCACATTCTGGGCCAAATCTATTTAGATTGCCATCGACACGCTAAGAACAAATCCCTAATTCCGGGGTTATGATTTCGTGTCGTGTTTCGTGTGTGTTTTTTGTGTATTTGGTGTCCGTGAATGTGAAAATCTTTTTTTTTAAGTATTCTTGACATGAAAATGAGGGAAAAATTATAAGATTGAGAAAAACATTGGGAGAAGATGGTTTTGATTCTTAGTTTTTGCTTGACCAAGTAACAGAAATGCATAGAGCAACTCTCTTTATATTGTTATTTTTGTTTGAGAGTAAAGAATCTAACGACGTACTACTAAGTTAAGGACATGGAAATAGGACACAGAAAATAAAGTTACATAAAACATAGTTATATAAAACATAGTTATACTCACCTAATGACTTCTAGGAATCTCGGGAACGTTTTTTAATATAATGACTCTTCGTAGATGTATCCTCATCTAATGATTGGAAAATAAATAGCTCCAGCCTTTTTATACTGGACTCGGAGCCGGTAAACAAGTCACTAATAAAATTCTAGGTGCGTAAACAATTTTCTCGGCGCGCAAAGTTTTGTAACTAATTATATTTTTCACATAAAACAAACTCATTAAATTCCGCACGTAGCTTGTATTTTTGTCACAGGGAGATCGCTTACAAAACATGAATGAGCCTGTTAGCTAGCACCAAAATTGAACCGTAAACATGTTGTTATAAATAACCCGAATATAGTTTATCGATAACTACATTATTATCTTACGAAATGAGTGACCTATGTCTCTTAAATCTCTATATAAAAACTTGTGTAACTAAGGTTGTTCATTGTAGACACGTGCGTTTGCCATATCCACCCTCTTGCCACCCTTTCAGAAGTTTTACCTAAAAGTAATAAAAATTTCATAAATAAATTATAATGGAATCTTTTTACCATCATCATCTAGTTTAGGCGTAGGTCGACCTTCATTAGCATCTCATTCGGGGAGCAGCGATCGTAAACGCCGCTCGTCGCGTCAATGCATTGAATATTTTTGGACGCATGTGTTATACAGGATGATTGGAAGAGGTCGCCGCTCGTCGCGTCAATGCATTGAATATTTTTGCACGCATGTGTTATACAGGGTGATTGGAAGAGGTCGCCGCTCGTCGCGTCAATGCATTGAATATATATAATAGTTATTTTCACTTCAGTAGCTCAAACATGTAGGTTTTGCTGCGTGAAATCAGTGAGCAAAATGCGATTTTGCTCACTGAGTGAGACAAAGTAACTTTTTAATTTTTTTTTTCAGAAAGCCGCGAATATATTATTGAGCCTTGGGTTAATCATACAATTCGAAACATTCACACTATCTCTTTCCCGCCATTAGAACGAGAGAGAGACAAAGACCAGCCCTTTCGAAGTTCGGATTTTGAATTCGACCTCAAAGACAAACACGTTCGGAATTTCGTACTAACTAAAGAAATTTTGCAAAAATAAAATTATGTCTTTTAATGTAATTTATTGAATTTTTAACTTATTGTTGTATTTAAACGAAAATAAGTATTTACTGCAAATAAAACTGATATTTAACTTGTAAATATTTATTTCTAGTTTCAATAAATGTTAGGTAGGTACGTAATATATTTTGAATAATAAAATATCATGGGTGCTATTTCCGAACACGCCTTAATTTAAATAAAAGACCGGGAATAAAATTTCGTGACTGGCGTACAGAGTTGAATAAGTTAAAAAATATTAAAATAATCGTAAAATATGAGTAAAACTAGCGACGAGAACAGTATTTTAACACCGGAAGAGTTAAAACAACAAGTTATTAATTCAGAATTAAGTTTCCTACCTGAGAAGTCTCGCGAGAAATATCTGAAAGCATACCATGTCTTCAATGAATGGAGACTTAAAAAGGGTGCAAGCAGTTTTTCGGAGACGGTGTTGCTATCTTATTTTTTAGATTTTATAGAATTGGTATCTACCTACCTACAATGTTAATTATTTTGATTCACAATAAATAGTTATTTCAATCTATTCCTGTTTATTATTTTATCTCCTAAAGTGTTCTCGCTGCTGAAGTGAAAAGTTATGTGTGTTACACGAGAGCAAAGTTTCTTTGCATCTCGTGCCTTTGAATCCCTCGCCACACTCAGGATTCAACTTTAGAATCACTCGCTACGCTCGTGATTCAATCTTTGAATCCTTCGCTTGCTCAGGATTCAAAATCAGCACTCGCAGCAAAAAACTACTTTGCTCTCTTGTTGCACAAATAACTATTGTGCAACAAGAGAGAGAAATCATTTTTATTTAATTAAATTAAAGTAATGTGTAAGCAATCTAGCAAAACATGTTTTAGGCCGCTATGTCATTAGACATAAAAACATAAAAATTTGGTAAAAAAAAATTGGTACGACTTCGTCTAAACTCTAAAGGATGATTTCCACCAAACGGCTCGCACCGCGTCGTATCGGAACGGATTTTACAATCTTTAAAAGATATTAAATCGTGCACACACTAAGACACACACAGTATTTAAAGTCTTTATTACCAAGCCGCGCACAGCATTTTTCTTTTCCTATATTGTGTTTTATGATTATTTTCTTCTTCTTCTAATGCAATAACCAACAATACAGCGTCAAATTCAAACATTTTCAAAAATTAGAACACTTCAGCACGGTAGGATAGAAACTATTTGGCTAGGCGCAGAAACGGGTCCATATTGGCTCACCTAAAGTTCTTTACCCGAAATTGTTCTTCCTAACGATTTGTAATCCGAATGATCACTCTTCCTAAAATTTTTCATCCTAAAGTTTTCATTCATACTATTTGTAGTGCTACCGGCGATGTTCATAACACTCATGTTTCCGAAAATTGTAATTAATAATATCATTAATGTAAATATATTTAAACTCCTACTGTTTTTTATCATAACGCTTTTATCCCTAAACATAATTGCCATAACATTTTCACTCATACTCAGAAAGAAACATTTACCAAGTGTAATAAAAAATATATGCGGGTAGAAGATGATTTTATAGTTTTAATTTGAGGGTGAAATTATTTACGCATAACAGCTTACGCATAATTTTTTTACGCATAATTTCCCTAATCATAATAATGATTAAGCATAACATTCTAAAGCATACATTTTTAAGCATAACATTCTAAAGCATAAGTTTATTAAACATAACAATAATAATAAGGCGTAGTCGACGGAGCCCCGCTTCGCGGGGCCCCTATTTCTGTCTGCAGGGTTTAAAGGAACCTAACACGAAGGGGATGACGGGGGCTCGTTCGCTCGCTCCGCTCGCTCACTTGAGCCCCCGTCACCCCCTTCGAACCTAACCTGTCCGAGTCGGGGTGCCCCAATTCCCGAGCTCGCTTCGCTCGCTCTTGCTAAAAACATACACCTAAAATAAAAATACATAGTTAAGTTACTTAATGTTTTGTATAATAAATCATTAACGTGGAAATCCAAAATAAATACGTAAAAATAACTCAAATTTGTTTCCGTTATTTCTATTAATTGTATGCCTAAATATTATTATGCTTATAATCATTAGGCCTAGTAACGTTATGCGAATTAAATTTATGCTAAAACAAATTAGCCTTCAAGATAATTATGCCAACATAAACTGTATGCCAAAAAAAATATGGCAAAGTATTATTATGGCAAAACAAATTATGCCAAAGTTATTAGGAAAAAGAATATTATGCGAAAAGAAGGGATCCCATTATTCTTATATATGTTATACATGTTATGTGAAAATAAAGTTACGCAAAATTAATGTATATAATACTGATTATTATGAATAAAAAGAAATCTAAACAAAAAAGATATGACTTTGAATAATAGTGTAAAAGATGGTTATGTTGAGAAAATATAGGAAAACAAATAAAAGTATAATAGATGTTTATTGCTACTGACATTATGAAGTTGAATGCTTCGGAATTATGAACATTAGAGACGGAGTAGTTAGGAATTGTGATTGTTAGGATGAAAAATGTTAGGAAGAACATTTTCGGATTTCCAATTATCGGAGTTAAAAATTTAGGTGAACTTTGGCGCACCCCGCAGAAACGGATACGTTCGCAAGCGACGCCGACGTACGGAGCCAATCGTATGCGTAGACATCCTGCCAGAGGCGATCGGTTGTTGCCGCATCCGTTCGTATCCTTTCCGATACGATGCGATGCGAGCCGTTTGGTGGACATTATCCTTAAAACAACCATGGCTTAAATGGTTCTAAATTGTCTGTAGGTACTTACTATCTTCGCCTTAAAGCTTTGCACCCATCTTCCAATCACCCTGTATATTTAGACGAGTTGTTTGCTACTACTGATTACGTTTTTAATGAGTTATATTGTTGACAAATTATATTAATCGTAACCTCATTATTTCATAATTGTAGTTTGACAAAAACAAGCGGTTAGTAACTCTTTGGAACATTCCATCTTTTGGCGTGTCTGGGCATAGTCTGAGGACGTCGATGCTTTCTTCGTGGTAACTTCATTCATTTTTTGTTCTGATATCGTCTATAAATTCCAGACTTACCCGTATTTTATTAATGAGGAAACACCAGCTTAGTAACTGCGTAAATTGATTAGTTTCTATTTCCGTAATAAACAAATTATTAATTATTATTCAGAACACAATGAACTAGGTATCTTTTTAACTGCGGAAGTTTATTTATACTATATGCCGACCGCTTAACTGAGACGTTGCCTGAGGTAGTTGCGCGGTGCGGGAGGGGTGATAGTTGTCACAAATTGACGAATCGCTGAGCTCTCGCATCACGTCACCACACCCCTCCCGCACCGCGCTGCTACCTCAGGTAACGTTTTAGTTAAGCGGTCGGCCTATAAGTATAATAAGTACTTATTAGTGATAAATGCTCCTTATTAATAGGACTTATAAATAACTGGCGAAATGTAAGTTTACTATAGGAACACCTGTGCCTTGGCCCTTTGGTGATTTCGAGCGTGATGCAATGTGGAAAATAAAAAGTGGGCCATTTCAAATGTAGTTTTGAGTTTAGTATCTTATTTTTGACTAGAATGTGGGCTAGCAATGTTTGCGGATGTGTAGTTTTGGTGCAAGTCGTTGTTCCACTTTGAAGATTCAAAACATCGAGGCGCAATATAGGTTTTGTTATTCACATTCACAGTAGTGTTTTTTGACCTATTTGGTGTATTACTGACAGAGCTGATTGATTCATGCTCTGCGTACAAAAATGTACTGAATATCTACTAAGCTATCATAATCATAATTAGCCTAGTGTGCCCACTGCTGGGACACAAGCCTCCTCTCGGTGAGAGGGAGTGGGCCATAGTCCACCACGCGGGCCCAGTGTGGGTTGGTAGATGTCACATGTCTTCGAATGTTGGTTCTAGGACATGACGGTTTCCTCACGATGTTTTCCTAAATCGTTTGGAGAGCAGTGGTGGTGAAATAATATACCTACACAAAGTTAAGCGCCTGTCTTTGTTCGAACCTACGACCCACAACTCGTTGCGGCCGTTACCATTTGGCCATCACTGCTCCTGTTCTGAATACCTACTAAGTATTTAGAACCATTTTTGTACACATACCTACTTACCTACTATGTAGTTTTTACACACAACTATCGCTAAAGGGACTTTCCATATTGTTTAGTTTGCGAGGACATTCCAAAGTTGTTGTCAGATAACTGCTTACACGCACCCAACCTGTGCGCACAGCCCGTTGTGAGCAGAATGTCATTTAAATTAAAACTACGTAACCAAACAAAATATATGGGCACATGAAAAACGTCGGGTAATTAACCGACGTTTTTTATGTGTACCTATCTATGTATCTGTTGGTTTTGGTGGCATCAACCATACTGCTTGAGATGATTTTGTTTTAATTTTTCAGTTGCAGCTGGGTTTTTTATTTTGTTTTGAACTTCCAATGAGAAAAATAAGTACCTATCCGATGCTGATGAACAAGAATCCGTGGTTAAAGAGTGTGGATTTATGCCCGGTCAATGGCGATATATGCTGGACTTAAACATAACTCGTCAAATAATGGTATATTAGCAGCTCTGCCTAAATCCTCGAGGAAAACATTCAAATTCAGATGTTGGTCCAGACTTAAATGGCTACAAGACTATTTTACATTATCATCATCACCATTAGCCATTGTTCATACCCAATGTGTCCGTGGAGTTTCTTGTCCGTTCTTCTCCATAGGTACAGACGCCAGCACATCAAGCTACCCTAAACTGTAAAATTTAGCTTTAGCGATAAAATTGAAAATCTATTAAAGAAATTTGATAGATTGTAATAGCTTGATGTGCTGGCGTCTGTACCTACTACTAGGCTACTATGCTTTGGAATGGGCCACAAGCTACATCTTTTTGACTGACCTTGACAATGCAAAAGTGCTTGTAATTGGTTTATTTGAAACTAGCTGACCCGGCGAACTTCGTACCGCATTAGAATCAATAAATTAAAAAAAAAACCGTTCCATACGAAATGTATGAGAAAATGAATTACCTTAATTTTTTTTTGTCAATTATACCGCTGTTTTAATAAGTAGCTATTCGGGGCGGTTACAAACCCAACTAATCAAAGATCATAAAAATCGGTCCAGCCGAGCTATAGTTATACTATATGGTGTAACTAACCCGACTTTGTTTTATACAGGCTGATTTTTTTTTACCGGTTCCAAATTTTTACAGGGTACCCATGAAATTGAAAGTTGTTCATATTCATGTGTAGAACATCCTGTAAAAATTTGGAACCGGTAAAAAAATCATTCTTTCTGTATAATAAAAACTTTAAGTTTGAGTTTGAGAATGCTAATTATAGGCCTCCTCTCTTTTGTGCCATGCTTCCCTGGTCTGTGTATGTCTCATCCAGGTCTTCGCCGCGATCTTCTGTAGGTCGTCCACCTGGCTATTGGTCTGCCAGCGCTCCTACCGTTTCTCGGACCCCATTCGTTAGGGCTCTGCTCCACCCGCCATCACCGTGATCAGTGTCATCACATATTAACATAACATAACATCGTGTTTTGTTTACCCGAAAGGTGTAAAGACGCCAGCACATCAAGCTACTACAATTTGTCAAATTTCTTTAATAGATTTTCAACTTTATCGCTAAAGCATAAGGTTCAAAGTTGATTGGGAAAATCTGACAGTTTCGGGTAGCTTGATGTGTTTGCGTCTGTACATATAAAACACCCATATTTCGCCAGTTATGCTTAAGTGCATGTAATAGGGGGCGAACATATCGCTAACCAGGCACAAATTCAGACATAATAAACATATTAGACATAGTCACCATCTACCTAGCCTTTTCCCAACTATGTTGGGGTCAGCTTCCAGTCTAACCAGATGCAGCTGAATACCAGTATTTTACATGGAGCGACTGCCTATCTGAACTCCACAACCCAGTTACTGGGTAATACGATACCCCTTGGTAAGACTTTCGGGCTTCTGACTACCCGTAACGACTGTCAAAGGTCCACGAATGACAGCCAAGACCAACGGCTTAACGTGCTTTCCGAGGCACGGAGGGGTCACGATATCTAAAGATGGTCACCCATCCACAGACCAACCGCGGCAAGCCTGATCAATCGACCTGTGCGGCTGTTACAGCCACGGGTCCCTCATATTAGACATACGTATGGATAATTATAATTATTTGCGATAGACGTGGCAATGGCTTGTTGTCATAGACAACTGTGATAAAAATTATAAACAGCTGTTCACAATAGTTATTTTTAGTCCGTTATTAATTCATTATGTTATAAATAAACAGATCTCATTCAGAATACTGTTTTTCTTGCAATAAGTAGGCATTTGATAACGTTTTGGCAGTCTGTAGGCACGTGCTAATAATTCTATAACCTTCTATATGATTTATTTGTGTGAATCGTGAAATAATTATCTTGTTATTTACTCAAACTTAGTCAGTGTATCAGTTTTATTGAAGTTTTATAAAGACAAATGATGCACATGGATTTAATTTAAAATTTTCATACTCAATACTTTATTGCATTCCATAATGTGTACACAATAAATGGTTGGTATTTTAAAACATCGAATCAATTATGGACCCTGTCGGGCACAGCAAAGTACTTAGTAGAACTCTTCGTGGTGGAGTCCATCCGGGGAAGGAATTGCTACCATTACTGAGTATTTCTGCCGCCAAACAGCGGTGCTGAGTCACTGTTTGTATATTGCCGGTGTAATTAAGGGGAAAAATAATTTGGCATTTTTTGAGTTTTTTTCGGGTGCCAACTAAATAAAAATCTAAAAAGAAGAAATCATTGGTCCCATCTGAGATACCTTTGCTTGAAAACGAAAGTTTTCAATCAGTGCGTCCTACCCGTCATGCCCTACGGGGCTGAAACGTGGACACTCACGATAGGGCTGGTCCACCAGTTCAAAGTCGCTCAGCGAGCTATGGAAAGAGCTATGCTCGGAGTCTCTCTGAAGGATAGGATCCGTAACGAATGCATCCGACAGAGAACGAAAGTTATTGACATAGCTCAAAGAATTAGCAAGCTGAAGTGTCAGTGGGCCGGCCAAATCTCGCGAAGAACCGACAACCGCTGGGGTAAACGAGTTCTTGAGTGGAGACCGCGACTCGGCAAACGTAGTGTAGGACGCCCTCCGGCCAGGTGGGATGACGATCTGCGAAAGACTGCAGGCAGATGCTGGATGCGTCAAGCTGAAGACAGGGCGCTATGGCGCTCATTAGGGGAGGCCTATGTCCAGCAGTGGACTGCTATAGGCTGATGATGATGATGATGATGAGATACCTTTAGTACTACTTATAACAGATAGATTTCCCATAACCTTTACTTATTATAGAGGTATGAGGAAAAGGGTGTAAAGTTCACTTAACCTCCATAGAAAAGGGAGGATCCTGCGACCAGACGGGTGTCGTGTCTGGCGGACAACTGCCCTATGATTCATTTTTTTTTATATGGCTTCTCGTAGTTGACCTTGAGAGGTCGTGACTACTTAATCGGACTATCCTGTGGCTGCCTTGAGAGGACTGAAAGCCTCCAGCCAAGGGCTTAAAATTAACTAAGTATACTAAGCGACTACACGCTAAGGGCACCCCCTGTGGGGTACGAACCTCGGCTTAGGGCGTCGCTGGGGAGAGGGCAGCAAGTTGAGACAGGCTGGATCGATTTTTGATTATTTAAGAACGATGGGGTCGGCTTTTCCTAATTGACTACTCTGAGAAGAAAGGCCGAAACAAACTCAGAGGTCACAGTCGGGAATTTAAATCTACAGGCTCAGCTGCGGCGTGGGCTGGCACTACGTCGAGCAAGGGTCGGTGGGGGGCATTTACTTGGGGACGTCGCGCGGGATCTCATCGGCGAGGCCGGTAGGTCGATTTTGTGTGTCTGTTTTTTCTCAGCGTGCTGGTTGCCCTACTGCTCTCCTGGAGGAGGGTTATGGGGTCATCGGGGTCGGTGAGAACGTGCCTTGGACGGCGGCATTTACTGATTTGGGTGGGAGTGTACCTGGCGGCCTCGACAACCAGAGGGTTTCGATGATTGGCGGCGGTATCGAAGAAGCGCTTGGAAAGGCGCTTCATGAATTGGTGAATAGTGGGGATTTTGAGATCAACATGGAGGATCTCATTTCGGACGAACCAAGGGGATCCCGTAGCCTTTCGGAGGATACGGTTCTGAAGGGTCTGCATTCTATGGATGTGGTGGGGCTTTGCGTGAGCAAAGACTACGCAGGCATAGGTCATAATTGGCCGAATGCATGCTGTGTAAATGCGCAATTTTCTGCGTGCATTGAGCATCGAATGGAGGCTAACGAGAGCGAAGGCGGCGCGCGAGCGAGCCGCCTTTATGTGCTCTGCGAAGGAGAGGTGCCTGTCGAGGATAACACCGAGGTATTTGGCTTGCTTTTCCCAAGGGATCGGCTTGCCGAACATGGTGATAGGTCGGGCCTATGATTCATGTCGGGCCTTTGTATATGTACTAGTTGTGCGGTAAACTCTGTTTTCGCGATGCAGCCGGTCGATTCTGTAAAAATCTCACCGTGAAAACTTAGGTGAAGTGAGTTTGTTTTTGCTAGGAATTGACACTATTGACAGCCCACTCCACGCTCACTTCACCTTAGTTTTCACGATGAGATTTTTACAGAATCGACCGGCAGGATTTTGCGTGACGTCAGTATGACGTTCGCATGTGGCGTTGTAGATACCGCTACCCAATAGGATAAAAAAACAGATCAGCCTTATTTACAAGGGCCTTGTCTTTACAAAGCCCTTGAAAACAACGACAATCTATTTTTTGTGTGTGAATAATTTTATTTAACTGGCTACTGGTATTCGCGTAGAGATATTAGATTTTAGTTCACGTCTCTAGATAGTGGTATATTTTCAAATAACAACTGATATGATAAACTTATCATGCTGAAATCAAGGTAAAAAAAAAACCCAGACAGTAAATCCGATAGTTTTGATAAGTGTGATTAATAATTATTTCCGGAGTATGTTGTTGGAGTGATTTTTCATCCATACTTCCATGCTAAAATTATTATTTTCTTTACATAGTATAAAACAAAGTCGCTCCCGCTCCCTGTTAACTTAGATCTTTTAAACTCCGCAACGGATTTTAACGCAGTTTTCAGTAATAGAGTGATTCAAGAAGAAGGTTTATATGCATAATGTATGCATATAATAGTAGAGAAAAGCCGAGAAATTCAAAGATTTGTAATGTGATATCGTAACAAACATATTTTTTCACTTCAGTAGCTCAAACAAGTAGGTTTTGCTGCGAGAAATCAGTGAGCAAAATGCGATTTTGCTCACTGAGTGAGACAAAGTAACTTTAAAATTTTTTTTTTATTCTACTTTGGGTTAATCATACAATTCGAAACATTCACACTCTATCTCTTTCCCGCCATTAGAAAGAGAGAGAGACAAAGACCAGCCCTTTCGAAGTTCGGATTTTGAATTCGACCTCAAAGACAAACACGTTCGGAATTTCGTACTAACTAAAGAAATTTTGCAAAAAGAAAATTATGTCTTTTAATGTACCTAATTTATTGAATTTTTAACTTATTGTTTTATTTAAACGAAAATAAGTATTTACTGCAAATAAAACTGATATTTAAATTGTAAATATTTACTGCTAGTTTCAATAAATGTTAGGTACTTACGTAATATATTTTGAATAATAAAATATCATGGGTGCTATTTCCGAACACGCCTTAATTTAAATAAAAGAGCGGGAATAAAATTTCGTGACTGGCGTACAGAGTTGAATAAGTTAAAAAATATTAAAATAATCGTAAAATATGAGTGAAACTAGCGACGAGAACAAAAACAACAAGTTATTAATGCAGAATTAAGTTTCCTACCTGAGAAGTCTCGCGAGAAATATCTGAAAGCATACCATGTCTTCAATGAATGGAGACTTACAAAGGGCGCAAGCAGTTCTTCGGAGACGGTGTTGCTATCTTATTTTTTTTTAGATTTTATAGAATTGGTATCTACCTACAATGTTAATTATTTTGATTCACAATAAATAGTTATTTCAATCTATTCCTGTTTATTATTTTATCTCCTAAAGTGTTCTCGCTGCTGAAGTGAAAAGTTATGTGTGTTACACGAGAGCAAAGCTTTTTTGCATCTCGTGCCTTTGAATCCCTCGCCACACTCAGGATTCAACTTTAGAATCACTCGCTACGCTCGTGATTCAATCGTTGAATCCTTCGCTTGCTCGGGATTCAAAATCAGCACTCGCAGCAAAAAACTACTTTGCTCTCTTGTTGCACAAATAACTATTGTGCGCTTATGCGAGTGATTCTAAAGTTGAATCCTGAGTGTGGCGAGGGATTCAAAATCAGCACTCGCAGCAAAAAACTACTTTGCTCTCTTGTTGCACAAATAACTATTGTGCGCTTATATTGCAAACGCTGGCTAAACCTTAGGTAAGAGATAGATAAAATTAATGTACTACGGAATTGAATATCTTGAAAATATCGAAAAAAGTCTGCGATGGTATGTTTATATCCTACGGATAACCCACAGTAACCATTTTTATCTTTTACATATTACAACAAAATATGGGTTATTTATGAAGCTATTTTAAACAATACAGTATTATTCCTTATCCAATTAAATGCGTTGTGCATTTCATGGAGATCAAAATTGTCCTTTACAGCATAACATTAAAATAAATATCTTAGAAGATATCAGAGATTTTAAAAGCGGGGGCAGAGCGGCTGGCGATGGCGGTACGAAGTTCGCCAGGTCAGCTAGTTAATTTATAAATGCGAATGCCTGTCTGTCGCTGTGTTACTCAGCTGAACAGGATTGGAGGAACACGAATATACCGTGAGCTGGGAAATAGCTTGAATGTTTATCATCATCTGCCTCATCTGCCTAGCCTTTTCCCAACTATGTTGGGGTCAGCTTCCAGTATAACCGGATGAAGCTGAATACCCGTATTTTACATGGAGCGACTGCCTATCTGACCTCCATAACCCAGATACTGGGTAATACGATACCCATTGGTAAGACTGGTTGTCAGACTTTCGGGCTTCTGACTACCCGTAACGACTGTCAAAGATCCGCGAATGACAGCCGGGACCACGTGCTTTCCGAGGCATGGAGGGGTCTCGATATATAAAGATGGTCACCCATACACAGACCAACCGCGGCAAGCGTAGCTTAACCTGATCGATCGACATGTGCGGCTGTTATTATTTAGCCACGGACGTTTATATGGGTAGTTATTATGTTCACGGGGAGCAGTGGTGGCCCAGTGGTAACGGCCTCGACTTACGAGTCGAGTTTCGTCGTCGTGGGTTCGTATCCTGACAGGCGCTTTACTATGTGTAACACTCCTGTTTGTATGTCACAGTTCCTCTCGAAGAGGGGAAGCCTGTGTTTCAGCACTAAGAACTTTATAGGCTGATTATGCCCAAATACATTTGGTACCTATTCGACCCAAATTTATTAAATAAATTATATATTTATATTAAATTTTATAAATGAAAATTATCCAACACGTGAACATTCACGTGTTGGATAATTTAGCTTCCTTCGAAATGACTGAGCTGAATGGTGCTGATTCATGCGTCATGTTCGTGAATGGGCGCTGTCACTTAAAATTAGAAAATTAAAGTTAGTTAAAATACTTACATGAGAGGTAGTCCTGAGTAAAGGCTCCTACAAACAGGAGCGACACGCTATATAATCGCGCGCGACACAAAGGCACCGCTCGTTGCGCAACTTGCGGTGCCTTAGTGTCGGACGAGATTTTATCGCGTGTCGCGTCTGTTTGTAGGAGCCTTAATGTTCTGGCTTGGTGTCTATGAGTGCCGGCCACATACACTTACTCGCATTCATTTAAAGAACTCTGCCAAAAAAAATCTAGTCGTGGATGCTTTTTTGCTTGAGTGTGATGTGAACAGCCGGTCTATTGAGAAAAATTATCTTGAAAAGCGAGCTTGAAGTTAACTGTCATCCCATGTTAGGGATCATGTCATTCTAAAGAGTTTGACAGTTCACTTCAAACTCCCTTCACCCAAATTTTCACGGTGAGTTTTTTATAGAATAGCAATACAGCACCTAAATTGCGAAACACATTATCAACCATAATCTGAATCATTTTGAAGTATTTATTGCCAATCCACTGCTTCATATGTTCGAGAAATGTGTCCGCTCAACAACGTAAATAACGCAATGAATTTTGTTGAACTGTCACAATGAAAACCATTCTTACTGTAAGTGTGTTACGGAATTACCCCGCAGGTGTGTACTTTAATTAAGCACCTCAGTGAAGATTACAAGTGCATCTTTCTCAAGCAATCAGACGACACTTTTTCATATGATGAAAGCATACTTATATATTAGAGTAGAAAATTTCTCGACAGTATAAGTATAAAGTCATTAAGAGCATGCTGCATCTTCCGGGTTTTTGTACGATGATGTCCATACCACAGTTTTCGCCATAATAAGTTTAGTAATCTTGATGAGGAAAAATTTATAATTTTTTGGCATCATTAAATATTGAGGGCGATTCCGACATGAAGTTTCTGAGACATGATTTTGGGAAGCATTTGAGTAAAGAACTAATTTATTAAACCTTTCTAACAATAGATAATGTATTGTTTCTTATCGTGTTCTTTTGTTTACGACAGGTGGCGACCGCGTACCGAAAGACGTAGCATTAGAAGGCCTTGTAGGAACAAGGCGGACCGACCTTGTGAAAGCCGCGGGAACCCGTTGGATGCGAGAAGTACAAAACCGGTCGAAGTGGAGGTGCTTGGGGGAGGTCTATGTCAAGCAGTGGACGTCTCTCGGTTGAAAAGATGATGATGATGACAAAAATCTTAAGGATAATGCTTAACAAAAACGGCGGGTTAAGTTTTGACATCCCATATTTTAATTAATTACACCACTCCTGTATATCTCTGAAGGGTTAGGCAGATGTGTACCTATAGAAAACCCACATTTCGCCCGTTATTTTTAAGTCGCATGTAATCGGGACGAGCCATTAACCGTGCGCAAATCCAGACTTCAGGCTGCTACGAGGGCCTGGGGCGGAGAGGCCTGCGGGCGGAGAGTAATGGCACAGTATAAAGACATACAGTATTGTATCTCGGCCGTAACCTTGATGTAAATGCCTACAACCGCGCGGTACGTAAACATGCGATAGGGCTGCCCGCCTCCAGTATTTTAATTACATTTGCCTACTTTGTGTTTCCATTTAGTTTTGTTATTGTATTTTACTGTGTGTACGTAAATAATAAAATAAATAAATAAATATACTTCTTTTTATATAAACAAATAAAATACTTTGTGAATTGAATACAGTGTGCATTCACAGATTGATTTTATTTAAAATAAAAAAAACTGTTTATTCGGTAATTTAAAAACTTGGCTGCATGCTCTAGTGTCTTTGCCAACATTTTCACGCAGCCACGGCAGAAAATAATCCTCGCGCCATTTTTCTCAAATTTTCTTTTCTTTGTACTTGTATTGTGAAATGTTTTTTTTTCTGTTTCCTCGCAAATGTGTTAAAAAACGTCGTACGATAAACGTGCGTATTGGTTATAACATGCTCGGCTCAATTACGCCCTCGCCTTCGGCTCGGGCTGAAATTCCGCCTCGCATGTTATAACCATCTTAACGCACTAATAACGTAATGTACTATTACAGAATTATAATCATTAAAGTCATCAACACAACTCTCTAAGACCATGTAAGTCCAAAGAATGATGATTTCATGAAACAGTTATTCTTATTACAGTAACAGTTATTCAATAACAATAATTAATTTTATTCATAAAAGTATGCAATCATTTCATTAATGTTTTGTTATGATGTTGTCACGTTAAACTATCGTCCGTAAATCGACTTTACAGACAACCAATTTTTTTCTAGTATTATTCATACACACAGTACAATAAACAACTATTATTAATAATAAAAACCACGTCTTTACTTTGACTTATACAAACTAACAAAACACACATGCCCCGAGGTTTTAACACCAGCGTACCTACCGTTTAATGATTCATGAACCGCCTATAACTACCTACCTTACTCGTGTTTATCACTTTCCTTTACTCTATTCACTTCATTTATTAATCCAGACATCTTTTTTTCGGGAGATAAAATGAAATACTTATCCATTAAAAAGACACACATTATGTACCTACCCACTAGTAAGTAAAATAGTCTTACCTTTCCGAGTTTCCAGGTAATGTAAAAAAAGCTATCTCTGGATGCGTTATTGACGAATTCATGCAACCAAAAACAGCACAATATCGCCTACTCGTCATATTAAATATGTACTTGAACTTATTTTTAGTGAAAAAATCGCGCGGTTATTGTTATAAAAAACAACACACCGTCCGTTCGTCACTGTTGCACAGTCGCGACTCCGAGCCGCCTGAGCGCACACGGTGATCGAAGCGTGTAGGTATAGCCCGCGTTTCGTCCGTTTGTATGAAGACGACCTACTGTATATATTATTACCGTGGTAATGGGTAGCTCACCGTCCGATCAGGACCAGGCCAGTGCCGGACGGCGCGTACGTGTTCCACGCGCGCCTCAAAGAGATGTCAGCATCAACCGAAGGGGCCCGTTAGGGCCGAAGCCTGCCGGGTCAGCGGGATTGTCCGAAAGAGTTACCGCTGGCCCGGAACATAAAGGGCTAAGGAAGGAACACGGGTGGGTTTTAGTCAGTAAGAGTCTGACACTCCCTTCTGCTCCACCCAGAGCGGGAGGGAGGGGTCATTTGATAATATCCCAAACTGAAAAAAAAAGGCTGCTACGAGAAATTCCTAATGGAAACCAAATTACACTGACCGATCGACGCTATCCGGAAATCGAACACAGTACCTTACCTACGCTCAGCAATAGTGTTTGCAAGCAATAGACTAACGAGGCAGATTGGTTCCTATACAAACGTTAGTGCACTGGACCTTATAGCAGAATTGGTAAAGGAAACTATCGTTTTTATTAAAACCCTACATCATAGAAATGAAATTATTTTTTCTGTAAATAGTATATCGGATGGGTGAGGTGAGTTCGGCGTTTCCTATCTGACTACTCAGAGAAGAAAAGCCTAAACAAACTCAGGATAAACCATAGATATCCTTGGGGTAAATCTTCTTCATTTTAAACGGTGTTGGTAAATGTCACAGATTGATTGACTTCAATGATGTCACGTTCTTCTTAGGATCTAACTAAATACACGGTATACCTCATAGACAGAAATAAACCGGTAAATAGACCAATAACTATTAATAAAACAAACAATAAATAAATTGATCAAGATGATAGCGTTAAAGCGTCATAAATTAGCATAGCAACGATTATAAAACATGTAAGATTCTTACATGTTTTATAATCGTTGCTATGCTAATTTATGGTAAGAATGGCAGTTGAATAGCACTATTATTTAAACTAGTGTTTTAATTAAGTTCCTATTATATTACTGCATAAAACTCGTGTAATGTAATACCTACTTCTGCTCGGTAAGGGCTTGTACACAAAACTGCGATGCGACGTCGCATCGTAAAAATCTACGAGCTCGCACGACACATCGCAAGAACTTGCGAATTGATTCGCATCGCGCATTCCTGCAATGTTGCGTCACACTTGTTGACGCCATTTCATAACAGGAATTCTCCCCTTGTACGATCGTTTCTGAAGATATAGATATAATAAACTTAAAAAGCTCTTCGAATGAAGATATGCTCATTCTAATAATAATATGTACCTATAATGAGAAAAAAAAAAAACAAATATTGGTCGGTTTTTAAAGCTTCTTATTTTCGACGAAAATAGTTCCCATCGGCGTTCATGATAGTAATAAATGAACGGAGCCAAAATCTTCTTTGTTTCTTTTTCCTATATCTTCTTAGCAATAACAGAAGTGCGCACTTCTTTTTACGATTCATGTCATGACCTAGTTAACAAAATACGTTCAGTACGGTTGACGGTCGTCGAAGCAATGGTCACCGCACCCGAATCGTAGAACGGAGACGCCTTGCCGCACGAAATCGCATCGCAGCAATTCGTGCCGCAATTTTCTTCGTTGCGAATTCGCATCGCGCCGATTCGCAGTTTTGTGTACAAGCCCTAAATAAACTCCCCTGCAGGTTCTTTTGAATATGCTGCATGACTGATCAGAAGGCCAATTCTTGTAATTTAAAACGTTCAAAATCTAGTCGCAGTCTCATCTCGGCGACAAACTAATGTCAAAAACTTGTCAATAATATAGGGAAACTACCGCCCGCGGCTTCGCCCGCGAGTTATATCGATAAAAACTATTCTATGTCCTTCCCCGGGATGCAATCTCTGACAAATTTTATCGAAATCTGTTCAATGGTTTAGGCGTGAAAAGGTAAAATACAGACAGACAGAGTTAGTTTCGAATTTATAATATTAGTATAGATTAGAGGTTCATAAAATAATGAGAATTGCCCCTCAGATCACTCTTACCGGGAATTCGAACATTTACAGACATCAATGTCCGATTTATCAGAATCCCGAAACAATATCTATCGATTTAGCAGATTTATAGAGAGTATAATAGAGCACTGGTGGCCCAGTGGTAACGGCCGCGACTTACGAGTTGTAGGTCATAGGTTCGAGCCCTGACAGGCGCTTTACTTAGTGTAAACTATTTCATCACGTTCTCTTAAAACGGTGAAGGAAAATATTGTGAGGGAACCGACATTTCTTAGAATAAAAACTTCGAAGATATGTGTCATCTAGCAACCGCACTGGGCCCGCGTGGTGGATTACGGCCACCGAGAGGAGGTCTGTGTCCCAACAGTGGGAATTTATACATAGGTTGATTTTGTTTATACTACTGGCGCGATGTTGTGTGCATTTACTTGTTAGTATTGTGAAGAAGTTATAAGTAAATAGATTTTCGTGTGCTAATAGGTAAGGGGCCGTCCATTAATCACGTGTGGTTTTTTTTTTGCTATTTTTATACCCCCCTTGGTGATACATGGTGAAGTTTAAGACTCCCCCCCCGGTATATCACGTGTATTTTTAGTACCTACATCATCATCATAATCAGCCTAAAATGTTCCCACTGCTGGGACACAGGCCTCCTCTCTGTGAGAGGGAGTACCTACAAAGAATCTTTTTTTTTAATATTTATAAAATACAGGTATAAGTATCATCTAATTTTATTTATAGAAAATTAAAGACTACAATAATAACCTTTAGAGGTAGACAGAAAGGTTGCAGGTTGTTTTTGGAAAAATAAATACACGTGATATATTACTACACCCCCCTCCCCCTTTGTGATATTTCGTGAATTTTTATGGACTTTCGAACCTCACGTGATTAATGGACAGCCCCTAATAAGATAACAATGAACTTTACTGACACGAAAAAGAACGCGACTTTGTTAGGACGGACTTTGTCTTCTGCCACTTGATAATATCGTACCTATACCTTTTTTGTAATGTGACTGCAACATATATTCGATCAGAGATGATCTCGAAGGTTTCAAACAATATCGGGTGACGGATGAGATTAATTAAAATAATAGGTAATATACAAAATTCGACACGCAGAATCTATAATTTCAAACAATATAACAATTTGACATGTTTATAAACTGCTCTGAAGACAGTGAAGGAAAACATCGTGAGCAAATCGGCATGATCGTTATAGACTGATTATACTATTTCGGCGTCATAACAATGTTCACGTTGTCAGTGATTGCAACTTGGAAGTATGAATACTCTAGAGCGCTTACGATACTTTTTTTTAACAAAAGTAGTTGTATAGTATCGCGTAATTTATAAAGCGTAAAGGCTCCTTCAAACAGGCGCGACCTGCGATAAAATCGCGCGCGACACAAAGGCACCGCAAGTCACGCAACGAGCGGTGTCTTTGTGTCGCGCGCGATTATATGACGTTCGCGCCTGTTTGTAGCGGCCTTTGGTAGATGTACTGATGACGACTTTCGCCGTAAGAAAAGCGTTGACTTTCCTTACCTATTAGCTGAGAAATAAAAGTCACTCGCAATACACCGTGATTCCAGGCAAGTAAACTACAAATATGATCGTAATTCATTCAAAATGTTTCTAAAGTCTAAGTCGAGGAGACTTATTTAAAAAGATGGCAGGGACAGACTGGTTGCGGAAGGCGGAGGACAGGGTGTTATGGCGCAGCCTGGGGGAGGTCTGTGTCCAGCAGTGGACTACGATGGGCTGAGTTGATTGAACTAAGTACTTCTAGCCTCTATTGGAGATCAGGATAATATTCTGTCAGGACCAGTCTCACCACGTTTCGAGCTATATAAATGTCAAGCCTGTGTACCTTTAGAGTCGTGTGCGAGTGTGCAAGTCTTTTCTTCTTTTTGCTATTTTACCTTTTTCTACCTTTTGGTTTTTACTTTTGGTTGACAATATATACTTTTGTTTTACTACCAAGAACCAGCGCATTGTTATTTCAGTAGTTAATATTTGGTCCTATCTAAGGAAAAATGGTAGAAATACGTTCTAAACGTGCAAAATTGGACGCGCTGTGTGCAGGAGACGGCACCCAAGTTGCAGCGAAGGAGACTGCCCCGCCCGCGCAGCAGAGCGCAGACTCCCTTTGATGAGGTACTGCTGAACCCTGCTGGCTGAAGCTGAAGCCTTGGTAAATTCGCGGCCACTAGCAATGATCTCACTCGATGCTAATGCTGAAGAAGTACTAACGCCAGCTCACTTTCTCCTTAACGGATCACCAGGGGGTCCCATCCCAGCCACGCTTCAGGAATCGGACCTCTCGAACAGAAGTCATTGGCGGAGGGCACTCAGGCTAGCCAACCATTTCTAGCAGCGGTTAGTTCGAGAATACCTGCAGCCTTCGTTGTCACCCAGAATGGGTGGAGGCACCGTGCGCTCAATTGCGGAAGGAGATGTGGTCGTAATATGCGATTTAAATTTACCGCGTGGTTCATGGCCTAAAGACCGAGTCGCAGAGGTTGTTCCCCAACACCGATGGAGTAGTACGGGTGGCGGATGTTGCCACTGTGGCCGGCACATTCAGGAAGCCCCTCTAAAAGCTGAATAAGCTGCCCATTTCATAAAAAAGGGGAGAATGTGCAAGTCTTTTCTTCCTTCTGATACATACATTATCAGCCTATAATGTTCCCACTGCTGGGACACAGGCCTACTCTCTGTGAGAGGGAGTACATGCCGTGATCCACCACATGGGTCCAGTGCGGATTGGTTGATGTCACATGTCTTCGAATTTTTGGTTCTAGGACATCTTTCTTTTCGTTCTAGGAGTCTCCCTTTTGATATTTTACCATTTTATACCTTTTGTTTATGCTTTTTCTACCTTTTGGTTTTTATTTTTGATTGACAATAATATATACTTTTGTTTTACTACCAATAACCAGCGCATGTTATTTCAGTAGTTAATAATGAGGTTTTCTTATTCATACTCTAGTATGACCGATCTGTATGTTATCTTATTTTGTCAATATTATGCAGGTGCAGTCACGTATGGATTATCTTTAGCTGTTAAATTATTTAGTCTTGAACTGTGGACTGTCGTACCTATCGTAAACATAATTAGTAGGTATAATTCATTGACTTACTAGCGATTACGTAAGTCTTTGTTTAAATGTTTATTTGTTGGTGGAGCTTGTGAGTAAGTAATAGCCGTACGGGTCGATCGATCAGGTTAAGTTACGCTTGCCGCGGATGGTCCGTGGATGGGTGACCATTTTTACATACCAAGACCACTCCGGGCCTCGAAAAGCCCGTTAAGCCGTTAGTCCCGGCTGTCATTCGTGGATCTTTGACAAGCGTTACGGGTAGTCAGAAGCCCGAAAGTCTGACAACTAGTCTTACCAAGAGGTTTCGTATTACCCAGTAACTGGGTTGTGGAGGTAAGATAGGCAGTGACTCCATGTAAAGTATTGGTATTCAGCTGCATCTGGTTAGTCTGGAAGCCGACCCCAACATAGTTGGGAAAAGGCTAGACAGATGATGATGACGTGAGTCTGTGTTAAATGATATAATTATTTCTTAACACAATCTATGACCACAAACTTTCTATGTACTCGTCATACTTTCACTCACAGCCGAATGGACGTAGGTACCTACCTACTCTTCATTATAAACCAACGTTTATATTACTTAAACATATCCTGTCTTTGGGGCAGAAGATACCTGTCTTCGCCTTCCATACCTCTCTTTTATTGTCCCGTCAGTGGCTACACTCATTCTAGTCATATAATCTTTCCCACAATCCATCTATCATTCTTTTTGTTGTCTCCTACTTACATCCAGTCACGTACGTACTCAAAGTATTCCTTACGATAGATTCTTCATTAAGGCTCCTGCAAACAGCGACGCGTGTGATAGATTATACTAATTATAGATATTGTTACTATTATCATAAATATTCCCAACGGATATCCACCTTCAATGTCGTTGATATTTTAAATGACGGTAGTTGGTAACTTCAAAGTTATTTGTTCACGACTATAAAAGGGGGAGCTCTGAGTGGCAGGGATGATTCTTGTTAGAGACGTTGACCAGAACGGAGCTCCGGCCTCTATTAGTACTAGTGACGTTATAATGTGGAATAGATCGACTAGATGTCACGTAAGTTAATTGATATTATTATATAGATTATTGCTGATAACTATGGTGTTCTGTATATGTTATAATATGGCCAATATTGCTAATATTAGAAATGTGTGGCAATATAAGGAATTGTTGATAGAATACTTTAATATTGTTTCCGTGGAGTTTCTTGTCCTTCTTCTCCACGAGGACCTAGATTCGGAACGGACGACTAGCTTTCTGATTATTTACTGACAAGCCTTAATTGAATAAATGTTTGGTCTTGTCTTTCTGTGCTTTATTTATAAAATCCTTTTATTAAAATACCATATTCATAGGTATTACACATATTAAATAACTATTGGGGTAATATATACATACTTAAAGATAGATTATACTTTATTCCGCTAACATCAGAAGTGGGATTGTTCTCTAGCCTTTTAAAACAGTTTACTAATACATTTTATTTTGCTATTTTCATGATCGATATTGGAGCTTTTGACGATCTTCTGCGAAGCCGTTGGTCGACGGGTCGCAATTCACTTTCACCATAATCATAATATCGCACTGCCGCCTCTGAAATCGGAGTTGCGGTGCTGCTAATTACTGTGCGAGCTTTGGAATTATGGAACCTCAACCTGCTGTAAGAACTTCGAGAACCTTTCCTGGTAATAAAAAGTAGCTGGAATCGGTAAGTCCCTTAGAGGCTTTTTTAGATCAAAACGAAATGCCATTAGATAAGATGATTAAATTGATAGGTTACGTGTTGAAAAATACTCTGTTATGTAATAACAAAGGTTGTGATTAATTACATACTTGATAGCACATATCAAAATAGTATTTATAGTTTTCAATAATAATGTCAGATTGACCGAGCGATCAGATACTTGAATTATTTCCATTTTCGCTGGTTATTGCTTAGATTCAAAAGCTGTTAAATACATATGAATGGTTTACCAAATCATTGCTATCCCAATTTTATATTGGTACATAACTGTAAATTATACCGATAAGCAATTTATTTGTTGGCTAATAGCTGTCACAATTACGAAGCTTGGTTTCAATGTAGAAGTACGTAGGTACCTAATTTGACTGGATATTGTGTTTGTTTCCGCTGGTCGGTCATTTGCTTGGTGTAAGTCTATCCCACTAGCAGCGGGTGGAGGGGACTTGACATGTCTAGGCAATTGGCAAAACAAAAGTGAATTACAATCCTAGAAAAAGGGTACCTAATGTACTTCGAGAGCGAAGTACTTGTCAGTATGGCCGTGATAGATTATACTAATTATAGATATTGTTACTATTATCATAAATATTCCCAACGGATATCCACCTTCAATGTCGTTGATATTTTAAATGACGGTAGTTGGTAACTTCAAAGTTATTTGTTCACGACTATAAAAGGGGGAGCTCTGAGTGGCAGGGATGATTCTTGTTAGAGACGTTGACCAGAACGGAGCTCCGGCCTCTATTAGTACTAGTGACGTTATAATGTGGAATAGATCGACTAGATGTCACGTAAGTTAATTGATATTATTATATAGATTATTGCTGATAACTATGGTGTTCTGTATATGTTATAATATGGCCAATATTGCTAATATTAGAAATGTGTGGCAATATAAGGAATTGTTGAAAGAATACTTTAATATTGTTTCCGTGGAGTTTCTTGTCCTTCTTCTCCACGAGGACCTAGATTCGGAACGGACGACTAGCTTTCTGATTATTTACTGACAAGCCTTAATTGAATAAATGTTTGGTCTTGTCTTTCTGTGCTTTATTTATAAAATCCTTTTATTAAAATACCATATTCATAGGTATTACACATATTAAATAACTATTGGGGTAATATATACATACTTAAAGATAGATTATACTTTATTCCGCTAACACGTGCGACTTACGGTGCCTTTGTGTCGCGCGCGATTTTATCGCGTGTCGCACCTGTTTGAAGGAGTCTTTACCCAGCATTTTATAGTGTGGGAAAGTGTTCCCACACTATAAAAAAACATGAGTTTGTTGTATATTTTGATAAATTAATATCACATTATCTTAAAACTATGTTTAGTTTTAAGATAATGTGATATTAATTTATCAAAATATGGACATTTAAATTGTTTGAATTAAACTCATGTTTTTTTATAGTGTTAAGATAATGTTAATAATTATGATTCATCTCCTCATGTCTAACAAGTCATGAGGAGATCAATAATATTAATGTATTTAAGAAAAATAAAAATCGAAACAAAATGACGGGAAATAATTTTATTTTTCAAATAAAATTAAAAACAAACGAAAATATTTTTTTTTTTTATAAATAATAATGAAACTAAGCTCAATGTGAGCTTTTTACTCACACCTCGTAATGTAGTTGTGTTGTGGTCATGATTCACTAGATTTTCTCAATGTAAAGCCTTACCTATTTCCAAGTACAGACGCCAGGCCATCAAGCTACCCGAAAGTGTCAAATTTTCTCAAGCAACTTTGAACCTTATGCTATAGCGATAAAGTTAAAAGTCTATTAAAGAAAGACAGGTTGTAGTAGCTTGATGTGCTGGCGTCTCGTCTGTACATGAACAATATGTTACCTTGCCTAGAACCTGTATAACGCATACTTAGAATGAAAGAAATAATAACGTTTATTTGGACACAGTTCGTGAAACACAAAATGCAAAATTAACAACATAAAAATAAAACAAAATAGTAAATTTCAAACAACAATAGTGTGTGCCTCACGGCTGCGCCAAGAAGGTTATAAATGATAAATGATTTTATTTTTGTAAGTAGGTTTGTACGAACACATTTACACGTTAATCATGTTTTTTTTAGACTAGATGAGGTCGGCGTTTCCTATCTGACTACTCCGAGAAGAAAGGCCGAAATAAACTCAGAGGTCACAGTCTCTTTTAAAGTCCAGACGTAATCTTGGTTCATTTCAGCATTAATGCCAGATAGATACTTTCTGAGTCTAGTTTTCTAATGAACCTTTACGGACAAGTGACGGAGAGTGCAAACAGTTTCAACATACCTAATACATACAAACTTTTATACTTATAAATAAATAAACTAGTAATGAAATACATACCATCTGCATCATTACAAAAACAAAAAATAAAAACGAAAATAATATAGTCTCTGCAAAACCTGTTCTTATGTTAAAACCTGATATTCCTGCGGGTCAAGAACCGGACAAAAGCTAGAATTTCTAGTAAGCCTAGCAGTTGAGCCTAGTCTCAGTAATTCCTACAGCCGGTTTGTTTTACAGTCACCACCTGCGTTTCTATAGAAAATTACTAACAATTAATTGCAGTTGATACTGCGATTAAAGGCTCCTTCAAACACGCGACACAAAGGCACCGCAAGTCGCGCAACGAGCGGTGCCTTTGTGTCGCGCGTGTGAGCTAATTATATTTGGAATTACTAAAAATAATAGACGCACATAGGGACAAAGCATTTATTTATTTTAAAAATTCAGATATTTGAAATTAGCTGTTTATTAGGTATTTATTTGTAAAGAGTATACACAAGTTCTAGTAAGCAAATTCGTCTAGCAATTTATTTTTATGGACATAGAAATAGCATAAATAACAAAGTAAAGTAAACACATAAATCATTGAAAATACATTAGAAAATTACAGAGTATTACATAAGGTTACTTAACTTAGGTCCGTTCGGTGTGACTGCTCCGGAGCGAATGTGCCGAGTACGGCGGAGCGTCGGCTTTTATAGCCGGTGGTAAACAAGTGACGTCACATCGTACGATTCTATTACAGACTTGTTAGTATTTGTATTTTATCATAAAACTATGATTAAATTACGTTAAAATATGTTGAAATTAATTAGTTCAATTACATACTTGGTCTTACAATGGCATAATCAATAAACAAATCACATTATTGTTGTAAATAACAGTTAAATATGCCATATACACAAAAGAACAGTATTTCTTAATAATATTGATAATATTTTGATGAGGAACTATTAAATGTTGTGTATCACATGTAAAAAGGTTATAATTATCATAGGGATGTCTTTATTTGTGTCCAATTAAAAAAACAGACTTTATTTAGTGTAATAAACAAACTGAAATTATTGGAATAATCTATCACGGCCAGACTGACCAGTACTTCGCTCTCGAAGTACCTAACTAATTATAATTATTTTCAAGAAGTCTCTGGCCTTGGCATATTAGTTCTATCATTTGCTGCACATGAATTTCAAACTAATATCAGGGCAGCGACTAACCAGCAATTCGTATAATAGCCTCTGGCCTTGACATACCAGTCCTATCACCTGCTGCGAATGAATTTCAGACTGATATCAGGGCAGTGACCGACCAGCAGTAATGTAAAATCTTTCGTAAGTTTATGTCATACAATGTTAATTGAACACAAATTATAAACAATGAATATGATCAATTTACGAATATTCTCAAGTATACATCACTTAAGACAACAACAAAAAATATATACAATCATTAAAAGAAAAGTAAGTAATTGCATAAAGTAAAATCTAACAACATAAACGATAATTAATATAAATAACAAAGAAATAATAATCTATCATGGCTAATGATGCTGGAGCTATGGGGACTCCTCAAAAGAAGAATTTTGTTCGACCCATTCTCCCGGCCAAAGCCTTAATTTTTCTTTTGCCACAATAAGATTCCTTAATGTGTTAATCCCTTTCAAAGAAATTCTATCATGCTCTAAAATATCAATTATTTCGTAAGGGCCTTTGAATTTAGGACTTAATTTGTCGTGTCGTCTGTGGTTTTGATTTACATAGACTATATCACCTATATTGAAAACCAAATTATTTCTACGAGTACTATCAAATCGTTTTTTATACTTTTCTGCAGCCTCTCTAAGATTTTGCCTAGCTAAGTCCCTATCAGCTTCAGCATCAATGTTTTGAACGGAATCAGTATCTTGTATTTCGTCTAGGCGAGCCTGTATTGGAGGTATATTTCCGTTGCAACCAATTAATAACCTTGTTGGTGCAAAACCTGTTGATTTTTGTATCGTGGTATTCAAAGACAATTGTATTTTCCACAAAACGCTTGGCCATTCTGAAGAATCGTTAACAGTAGTGGTTAACATATTAATAATAGTACCAACATATTTTTCAGCTTGGCCGTTGCTTCTAGGTGTACCCGTGGCTATCATATGGTGATTTATTTGCATATCTCTAAGAAATGATCGTACGTGATCAGAAGTAAAATTTGTGCCCCTGTCAGTTACTATCATGGTAGGTGTACCGAACAAAGTTAAGTTCTCTCGCAAGATTGAGACTAATTCTTGACCGTTAAGCGTCTTAAGTGGTTTAAGTATACAGTATTTGGTAAAACCATCCACCATTATTAAAACATGTTTATAACCTTCGGAAGATACACTAAATGGTCCTGTACAATCTAAATGTAATGTGTGAAATGGTATAGATTTTTCTATAGGGTGAAGGAGGCCTTGTTTTGGCCCCGAATGACCTTTACCCTCTACACACACTAAACAATGCCTTATATATTTTTTTGTAAAAGCAGCAAGACTAGGAAACCAAAAGTTTTCGGATATTTTGTTTAGGGTTTTGTCATAGCCAACGTGACAATTTTCGTCATGAAACAACCGCAATAAACTGAGTCGATACCCTTTTGGTATGAAAAATTTAGGTGGATCGCCATCCTCATTTTTATAAAGCAACAAGTTATTTCTGACAATATATCTGTTTGTATCTATATCACCGGTCCTAACCTTTTCTAAAAGATTTTGTGTCTCCGAGTCGTTATTTTGTGCCGAGTGTAGCCAAGATGGTGGAGAATGTGGTTCATTAATTATATTAATTACCCCTGATGATTCTGCAGGTGTTATTACTGGATTACGACTGAGATAATCAACGTGTGTAACGAATTTACCCTTTTTATATACAATATCAAACGTAAAATCTTGCATATACGTCCACCATCTTGCTACGCGAGGAGAGATATCTCTTTTGTTCATGGTTGACTTGATGGAATTACAATCCGTAATGATAGTAAAATTTAAACCTAGTAAATAAATTCGAAATTGTTTCAAAGCATTAAAAATGGCTAACGTTTCTAATTCATACGAGGGGTATTTAGATTCGGCTGGAGAAGTACGTTTACTAAAGTATGCTATGACACGGCATTGGTTATCCTCTTTTTGTAAAAGTATAGCACCGTATCCAATGCTACTAGCATCTGTGTGCAGTTCAGTTCTTAGCTTTGGGTTAAATATATTCAATAGTGGTTTGGAAATTAAATGTTTTATAACGTACTCTCGAGCCGCATCTTGTTCGGGCCCCCATTGCCATTTCTGGTCCTTTTTAGTGAGTTTAGTGATACAAGCCGTACGATATGCAAATTCGGGTATAAATTTTCTGAAATAGCTCGCCAGTCCCATGAATTGACGGACTTCTTTCACTGTTCCTGGGACTGGAGAGTTGGTTAAAGCATTAACTTTATCGTTGCTCGGCCTAACACCGTCACTAGAAATATGTCTACCTAAATAGTCTATTTCTTGAACGAAGAACTTACATTTTTTTAAATTAATGGTAAATCCTGACAAGTATAGAGCCTCAATGGTTTGTTCAAGGTATTCTAAGCCCTGTGTTATTTCGGAAAATGGAATCAGCAAGTCATCGATGTACACTAACAAAAATTTCAGGTTTTTAACTGCTTTATTAATGGCCCGTTGAAAAACAGAGGGGCCATTGCAGATACCAAATGGCATTTTAAGAAATTCAAAATGCCCATCAGGGGTAACAAAAGCAGTATATTTAATACATTCCTCTTTTATAGGGATTTGATGGAAGCCATTTTTCATGTCTATAGAAATGAAATATTTTGCATTTCCTAGTTTATCAATTTGATCTTCAATTAACGGCAGCGGGTATCTATCTTTTTCAATAATTTTATTAAGAGCCCTATAGTCAATACAAAGGCGATCGCTACCATCCCTTTTCTTTACTAAAAGGACTGGGCTAGCGAATGGACTCTGACTTTCTCTAATTATATTTTTCTTAAGTAGATCAGAAATAATTTCCTGAACCTTTTCTTTTTCTGTGGATGCTAGCCTATATGGTCTATAATACACAACTTCATCCCTTTTTAACCTGATGGTCATTTCACCCGTTTTAACTGTACTGATATAGTTGGAATTTGGCATCACTTTGGGAAATTTATCAAAAATATTTTTTATTTTATGCTGTAGGTTTAAATCAAGATGACTTGTTAACTCCGCTAAATCCTGGACGTAATTATCTATAGTGTTAAGAAAATTTATAGTATTAACTGGTTCTGTAGAGTTTACATGTTTCAATCTACAACCACTGGAGTCTAAAACAATAGCTACGTTTGGATTTTGAACCGCATTTCTGCCTATCAAACAATCATAATGGCAATCTGAATCGTTAGCTACACAGAATTCGATTTCTAAATCGTCGTTACTAAATGTAACAGGTAAACTAATCTTTGAGGAAATGCTAATCATTCCATTTCCTATTCCTCTTAATGATGTCGAACAGGGTTCTAAACTGCGACCAAAACTATTTGCAATTGATCGTTTCAAAATACTGCAACTAGCACCCGAATCTATTAGAGCTTTAATCGGTTTTTCACAAATTTTTACATCAGTAAGCGATAAGTTACCATTTGTGGAACAATTGACACTATTAGAGTTATTATTTTTTGTCGCATCTCTTTTCTTGAAAAAGCAAACTGATTCATCATGACCAGCCTTTTTGCAGTAGGAACATCGAATCTTAGGCGTTTCAGAATTTGGGGTATCTTGGTTTTTATTTTTGAAGCACTGAGATCTAACATGACCAGTTTTATTACACAGAAAACAAGTAGGTGGCTTGGAAGAGTTTGGATCTTCAGGCTTAGGACGCTTTATAGTTGAGGGTACATTACTAGTTTCCGATGGGCGTTTTCTAGGGTTTTTAATATAGGTTGTAAAAAGAGATATTAGTTCCGATGTGCTGTTAACACGGCTGTTAAACGATGCCATCCTAATATTGATATCCGATATACCTCCACAAACAAGCTCGACCAACTGTCCTTCAGAAAATGTGACTTTAGTATTACGTAATAACCTTAGCTTTTCCCTAGCGTATTCACAGTAGGTTTCTGCTACGTCCGAGGTGTAAAGTACGGCTTTTGAAAGTTTTTCTGACAGGTTCTTTTTCTCGGGGTACAAATCTTTGATACATATCTTAAAGTTATCCCAGGTTCTACCCTCATCTGGGTCCCAGGTCTCAAACCATAAAAGAGCAGAGCCCTTAAGGGCCTTACCAGCTTTGCTGACAGTAGTAATGCCGCTCCACCCACGGTCCTTGGCTACGGTGTCGATGTTGTTGCACCAGCTTTCGGCACCGTTGTCGTTCTTTTCGGGATCAAACGGCGGCAACACCACATCATCTTCATTGCGGTTACCAGCCACAGCATCACGGATGGCTTTCAGAAGGTTCTCTAACACAGCAGGATCCATCTGTAACAGTTTTTCAACAAAAAACATTAATAAATGGAAATGTATAAAACAGGTTCCGATCCCACTTCTGATGTGAGCTAATTATATTTGGAATTACTAAAAATAATAGACGCACATAGGGACAAAGCATTTATTTATTTTAAAAATTCAGATATTTGAAATTAGCTGTTTATTAGGTATTTATTTGTAAAGAGTATACACAAGTTCTAGTAAGCAAATTCGTCTAGCAATTTATTTTTATGGACATAGAAATAGCATAAATAACAAAGTAAAGTAAACACATAAATCATTGAAAATACATTAGAAAATTACAGAGTATTACATAAGGTTACTTAACTTAGGTCCGTTCGGTGTGACTGCTCCGGAGCGAATGTGCCGAGTACGGCGGAGCGTCGGCTTTTATAGCCGGTGGTAAACAAGTGACGTCACATCGTACGATTCTATTACAGACTTGTTAGTATTTGTATTTTATCATAAAACTATGATTAAATTACGTTAAAATATGTTGAAATTAATTAGTTCAATTACATACTTGGTCTTACAATGGCATAATCAATAAACAAATCACATTATTGTTGTAAATAACAGTTAAATATGCCATATACACAAAAGAACAGTATTTCTTAATAATATTGATAATATTTTGATGAGGAACTATTAAATGTTGTGTATCACATGTAAAAAGGTTATAATTATCATAGGGATGTCTTTATTTGTGTCCAATTAAAAAAACAGACTTTATTTAGTGTAATAAACAAACTGAAATTATTGGAATAATCTATCACGCGCGATTATATCGCGTGTCGCGCCTGTTTGTAGGAGCCTTAATGTGAATATAATAGCGCTACTGATGAAACGTTTACCTCCTTTTTTTAAAAGTCTTGTGACTACACAAAAACAGCCAAAAATTTTTGAAAATTAACTTATAAACAAAATGGGTCTAGATGACAGATTTTTGTCAAAGATAGGCGCTCCATGTAAAATACTGGTATTCAGATATATCCAGTAAGACTGGAAGCCGACCAATATAGTTGGGAAAAGTCTAGGCAGATGATGATGGTCAAGTTGATTTTTTTTTACCCCCGATTAAAAGCGGAACCTTAATTTTTCAGCCTTTGTCTGCCGGATGTGGATCGTAATTCGTAGCTCACAAATGGATGGATAGATATTTAAAAAAATACTAGCTTACCCGACAGACGTCCTGTCCAAATTTCAATGAAAGAAAGAAAGAAAAGAAAGAAAATACGTTTATTTGCGGTAAACATGATGCAAAAAAGAACAAAACAAAAAAAAACAATATGAAAAGGTTGACATGCGCAACAACCGCGCAACCGCGCCGCGGTGCAATGGACGCTCGTATTTCCCGAATTTGAAAATTTTCCAGGAAACTTTTCCAATTTTCTTTCCATAACAAATCTTATGACTATATGAACATTTCAAAACAAACATCGCTCTATCCTCAGTGATGCGCTTACAAACGAGCAGCATTTAAATTTTATTTATCTATACTAATACATATTATAAAGCTGAAGAGTTTGTTTGTTTGTTTTTTTGTTTGTTTGAACGCGCTAATCTCAGGAACTACATACTGCCGGTCGATTCTGTAAAAATCTCACCGTGAAAACTTAAGTGAAGTGAGTTTATTTTTGCTAGCAATTGACACTATTGACAGCTCACTCCACGCTCACTTCACCTAAGATTTCACGGTGAGATTTTTACAGAATAGCACCGCTGGTTCGAATTGAAAAATTTTTTTTTGTTCGAAATATCTTTATTCCGGAATGGTCCCATTTAAATTTCATAAAGATCTGATGATGAGTTTCGGAGACAGACAACGGAACTCTTCAATAAATGGCAGCAAATCAACCGCGATTGCTGCTATAGCATATGTATGCATTGTTTACGCAATCACACAACATAACATTACGCCTGTACCTTTTAAAGGGGTAGGCAGTTTCAATAGCTTCCTGTCACTGATATTCACATACCAAGTAGTGTTATATGAATTTGTTTGGGGTAGGCAGGTACAACTAAAAAGTGAAAAAAACAACCGACTTCCAAAAAAATACTACAAAGTGAAAAATAACTTTAATTTCGAAAGTCGGAAGTTATTTTTCACTTTGTATTTTTTTGGAAGTCGGTTGTTTTTTTTTTTTTGGTCAACAAGTTTTTAGTAGGTATTTTCCTGAAATTACCGCGGGTGAAACGGCGGGGCACAGCTATTATTAAATAAAGTTACCTTTAGCAGTTAATAGAACAGAAAAACAAACTGTTGTTTGTATGTTTGAACACGCTGATCTCTGGAATTATCAGTCGGATTTGAAAAATTATTTTTGCTTTAGATTGCCCAATCCATGAGGAAAGCTTAATCACGCCAGGACTCTTTGGAGCTGAGCAAAAAGAAAAAAGCCAGAAAAAAGCCAGATAGCGCGGGCGGGTGATGCGATGCGATGGGTTGGGGGATCAAGAAATTTCACGCGGACGAAGTCGCGGGCAGAGGCTAGTGTATATAATATTATGATAGAAGATGTTACCGATGCGGTTTTTTTAATCAATAAAGATTTTTTAATTGATGGTCATGATTAAGCTGCTAGCCTTTTAAACAAGAAATCTAGTTTTGCAAACTAATACCTATTACCATAGATATTTTTTATATTTCTATCCTATCCTATTACATAGCCTAAAAAAATAAAGAGTAAAGAAATAAAGTGTCTTAGAGTAAAAAAATAAAGTGTCTTGATCTTCGTATCGTTTATTGCTGGTTATTAATAAGCATGAATAAAGGCTCGTACACACAGGCGCGACGCGACACGCGACAAAAAGGCACCGCAAGTCGCGCAACGAGCGGTGCCTTTGTGTCGCGCCCGATTCGCGTCGCGCGTCGCGCCTGTTTGTAAGAGCCTTAATAATGAATACATGAAAAAAGCGGGCAAGTGGGAGTCGGGTTCGCACACGAAGAGTTCCTTACCACCGTACAATATTTAACACTACATATTTCTTTAACACATTTCGTGCATTTCCTTTCATTTTTCACGTTATACTAACCTACTTCATAATCAGCCTATAATTTTCCCACTACTGGGCCTCCTCTCAGTGAGAGGCAGTAGGTACTTACTTACTTTATATTTTATTTTTTGATAGTATAGCAGCCATAATAGTACCTACACACTCTGTGAAAATTTCAAGTGTGTGTCTATTACGGTTCAAAAGATACAGCCCTGTGACAGACGGGCGGACGCATGGATAGCGCAGCCTTAATAACCATTGGCACTTTTTGGTACGGAACCGTAAAAAGGTAAAGTTTCAAAAAAACATTGTGTTGTTTATCTTGTTTTATCAATATACTAGCGACCCGCCCCGGCTTCGCACGGGTGCAATGCTGATACTAAATACACTACAGAAAAACTGTGAACGTTGTATATAAAAACATAGCGGCCCGCTCCGGCTTCGCACGGGTATAAAATATATAGCCTATGGCCCTATGTGATTAAAATCGATTCAGTAGTTTTGATTTATTCATTACTGCCCGTGGCCCGGCCGCACCGGGCGGCCGGCCGGTACCGCCGCAAACGCTACGTCCCGCAATTTTTAAATCTGTAATATCTTCGAAAATATTCACTTAAATCATACGGTGTAAAGGGCCATATAGATCTATATTAAATGAACAATGTATTCAAGGTATTTAATTGGTTAAGGATTAATGCTGTATTGGTTAAAATCGCTTCGATTAGCCATTATTTGTCATAAAAAGTAAATGACAAAAAAAAGTTATTGTGGGTTATCCATAAGAGATAGACATATACCATCACGGACTTTTCTGTAGACCTTTTCAATGTGTACAATACTTATTACATTATTTTGATAAAACTCTTAGGGTTCAGCCTGCGTTTGCAATGTAAGCGGAAAAAATGTAATTATTTACGACATCACATTAGAAACCTCAAAAATAACAGTACTTCTCCACTATTTAATGGATGTTATTATACATATAAACCTTCCTCTTGAATCACTCTATCTATTAAAAAAAACCGCATCAAAATCCGTTGCGTAGTTTCAAAGATTTAAGCATACAAAGGGACATAGGGACAGAGAAAGCGACTTTGTTTTATACTATGTAGTGATAGTGATAGTGATTGATGAGTAACGTGAATTTACGTGAACGAAAGTAGGTATGTAAGGATCGTAGCTGATGGCGTTCTGTAGTTTCTGCCTAGCCTTATATATTCGTTAATTTATGTGTCATATTCAGTACTGGCTGTGTTGGTGATGGATCTCGTATGTTCAACAACTTTTCGACAATCATTTCTTGACCTTTCAACATTGTCATTGTTGTTGCATTTATTTCATTGAATATAATTATTGAATTTACAACTGCAATACAAATAAGATCTATTGCGATCTTTTTATACCAAATGCAAGACTTGTGTACTGGTGAGTTATAACTAGCAAGTTGGTCGGACAGGTCTATTCCTAATTTTCCCTTGTGATAGTCCATGATCATTTGCGATTTCATAATTGGTCTGAAACCTTTTGTCATTTCCATCTCCTTACCATGGCAAGTCGAGAGCATGACAACGTCTCTTTTATCATGCCACTTTAGAACAGTCATACAGTCATTTTGCATTACGGCAATTTCACCCGTTTTCAGTATAGCTTGCGCAACCTCTTTTGGCAGATGTCGTCTGTTCCTGCGAATTGTGCCACAAAAATCCGTGCTTCGCTCTTTAAGATATCTTGCTAATGATACACTGGTGTAATAATTGTCAGTTATAAAAATTCTCCCTTCATTTAGTAAATCCTGTCCTAATTGTACTACTAACGAACCAGGTTTATCAAGATAAGCTGTGACTTCATTATCTCCTGCAAAAACTTTATAATTCCATGTTGTACCCTTTGTCTGTACACAATTTATAAATTCGCATACCGTATTTAACGAATTTGTTTGGATTATATGTTCTAAAAGTCAGTCTTCCTCTGAATTTCACTACAGATTCGTCAACTGCAACTACTGGTCCTGGTGTATATATCCTTTTAAAATTTGAAATGATTTTGTCAATTAATGGCTGTATTTTAAACAGACGTCCTTCATTATGATTCGTGTTATCAACGAAATGCCAGCATCTCAAAATTAGATAAAACCTATTATAAGACATGTGGATATTGTGAAATAATGGATGATAGTAGATATTTTTATTTTTCCAATATGATTCTATTGGAGGGAACGGAATCAAACCAGTTAATAATATAATGCCCAAATATGATCTCATTTCGGTCCTAGTCACCGGCGTCCATCTTTATATACGCGAATAAGTGGGAAGATTTGCTTGTTGCTAAAGGTGACTCGCATACGTATTTGTTTCCGCTATCATGAAATCGATTATATCATCTGTCGAGATTTGAAAAAAAAAACAGTCCTCAAATCGGAATCGGCATTGAAATAATGAAATTGTCGTTTACTCAAATAGCCTGTGAAGCATTCTCTTTCTAAAGGTAGTAGTATATTCATGTTCTAAGTAGAAGACGCCGCGAAATTATTTTCCATTAAATTATTTTCATTTATGAATTCATTAATGACTTCAATAGTTTCTTCAGGTCCATATATTTGCAAATTCTCTAATCGTTCTAGTACCTCATCTTCACCATCACTATCTTCTAAAATACGCACTAAATCATCGCCTGATACAATCCGAGTCATCGTTGATAAAATGAAGCCAAGACCAATAATATTCTATTCTATTTTTTTGAGGTTCTGGCTCCATCGGTTACGTTCGATGATTTTGCCAATGTCAAGGTAAGACCAATAATATAAAATATTATAAGTATTCATCAATAAACACACAATCAAAAACAAAATGACATTGTCAATGTCATGTCTATGCAATTTACTTATCTATTATGGTACATAATTATCTCTTTCGTTTTCTTCGTAGAGGATTATCAATGAAACAGTCCGCCAAAATATATACGAGATCAACGATTTGACCATGTTTGTTACCTATACATCGATCGTGTTTCGACGTACTTGGACAACACTATTGGTCGGCGGTTGAAGTTCATATGTACGTCCATGCATTGTATATAACGCACTATTGGACGTGCAATAATTGTATTGATAATTGTCTTAGGACAGTGAAAGTGTTAATCCAGGGTGTCAGCTACCTCCATACAAAATTTTATCAAAACTGGTCCAGCCGTTTGGGTGTGATGAAGTAACAAACATATAAACACACACACAGACACACTCACAAATATTGCCTTTATATTATTACTGTGATTGTTTTTTAGTCCGTCGCGCGTCTAATTAGTGTTGCACAATAGAAATTGTATTGTTACCGATAACAATACAATTTCTATTGGCACACATTGTGTACACATGGTGTATACTCGACGTGCGAAGAGTAATTTATAATTTTGTACATCATTGTTAAAAGATTTTCTTAAATAAAATTAATATTTAAAAATTAAATTCAATGATAACTGACCGATTGTTAGCCCGACTATTTTTGTTATCAATTATGACAATAGGTACACAGCGGCACGGTTTCTTTACGGTACGGCGCGGCGTATAAATGGCGCCGTAGAAAAAATGTGTCCGGCAACAAGCTTATGCTTCCATAGTGATTCATACAACACTAACGAACCGTGCTAGAGTTACCTCTACAAAGTGGTTGAGCTGGATGGTGCTGATCCACGCGTTATGTTCGTGAACGGGCGCCGTCGGTTGATACTGGTCATCTCTTAACTGCCAAGGCTTATTTTTAATTTTATATTTTGAATTGTTTCTTCATTTGTGTCTTTTATTACATTGTTCTCACATATAGAAGCAACAAGAATAATGCACCCAGGATTTTGTAATATCTTGATTTAAAAGAGTGTCCATGGAGTTTCTTGCCCGTTCTTCATAGAGATCTACATTTTAGAATGGGCATTATAGCTTCAACTTTCTGACTAACTGACAGGCTATTTAATTTTGACAATTCAAAAGTGCCTTTGTAAGGTTTAATTGAAATAAATGCTTTGAGTTTTGAGCTCAAAACGGACGGACGGTTCGATTTATAAATCGCTCCGTAGAAAAATGGTGCCTGTGTACACACGACACATACGCTGACTTCTCATTGTACAAAAATACTATAAAATGTGAGGTCCGCTGAAACTGGAAATGTTGCTGCAAGCTTGATGTGTATTAGCTTCCATAGTGATCCCTACAACACTGACGACGTACACAGAGCTAATAAACCGTAGTTTTTCACGACAAGAAAAACGAAAAAACGCGTGTTGTACACACGTTTTTTTTTCCCTTAGTTATGCAGTGCTGTCTTCCTTGTATCTTGTTAGCCTCTTTACGTTTAATTCGACGGATGCCATTTATTACAGCAACAACAATGGAAAGTATTTAAATGACTTGTTATTTTAAACTTTCCTCATCGAATCAAGACCGCCCACAATCATTGCCTTGGCATTTCTTCATGATCATTGTTGTCAACAATTCCGCACAAGACACCGTTTCTTGAATTGTATTAAGTAAAGACTTGTGTAGTACGCACGGCTACATATTATAAGCCATACATAACCAGTATAAGCCGACTTCTGATTGTACAAATCTATAATGCGAGGTCAGCAAAAATTGGAAATGTATAGTTTGCCTTGCTAGCCGTGTACCTATCAACATTTACTGGAAACATTTACGAGCGAGCATGTGAGAATTGAGAGAATACTTCCTCAATTTATAATTTAAGTATTTGCTTAAAAGGGTAAGGTATGGTGGTATTAAACAAACCTACTCAACTCAAATCGGACGGAAAAGACGCTGCTTACCTTTTCAATTATACAAAATGTCAGGCACCATACTTAAAAATACATATGGGTAAGTATGTAATGTTTTAAACAAGTCTTTCTTTTCTGTTGTGATTTACGGCAGCATCGTCGTGAATGAAGGAATGAAGAGGGCCTAGAAATATGGCTATCGCTTTCAAAGCGCTTCGTATTTCTGCATCGACTTTCAACAGGATTGAAATAAGCTTTTCGCTTGATTAAATATTTTTGAATTCCCTATCATTACTATCACTGATAGAATGTCTATCCTATGTCCAGGCCCTCTGCACCTACCTGGGTATTCTTTTCCATCTTCATGTTTTTACCATTTTTGAAGTGAAAACTTCTTTAGCGGCGCTGTGTACTTTTTTTGGAATGGGTAAAAACTTCTAAATTCGCGTCAGGTCACGTGACCCTGATCGAAAATTCGTAAGACGTAAGACGTAAAACGTAAGACGCGCGTTGTTGAGGACAGCGCCATCTATGCACATCGGGAAGAACTACGAGGGCCTCGCGTACTAACTACGTAGTTCATCCAACAACGACGAGATGGCGCTGAACCACGGATATATAACTGACGACGAGCTCCATGCGAGACCAACACCACGAACTGAAGTCTATCCTGTGTGCTTATTTGTAAATCTGAATAAATTCCTTTCACGAGAAGAATAAACCAGTCACTTTGGTCATCATACCTGATTTGCAAAAAACCCTATAAAATAAGGAACACACCTTAACACGCGTGTTTTGTTTATAAGACGATTCACAAAATACACTCGTAATTGTTCAAGTTTTCACTTCTGTCGGCACTACCGGAGTGCCAGTGTTTTTTTTACCTTGTTTTGGTTCTTAATCTATGACTCCGTGATCTCCAGTGGGACTTTGAAAGAAAACTATGATATCTTGAAAGTCTTCAAGTAAAAAATTAGGCTTAACAGCGAACTGGCACCGTTGACACATTTTCCTTCCAAGATCGATGTATGCAACAGAACTGTAAATTTATTTTTCGATTCCTTATTTGGCTAGGTACGGTCAGCAACAAAAGTCGCATAACACATTTACGTATCATCTAAATTGACACAATAAGATTTGAAATCAGCTTTTTAGAATTTCTTATAATAGCTTACTTTGATAGAGTTAATATTCTTCTACTTCAATTTGAATGAAATATTTTTCTCAATAATACGGATTAAGGAAACTGTAGTGCTATTCTGTAAAAATCTCACTGTGAAAACTCAGTTGAAGTGACCTGCCAATAGTGTCAATCCCTAGCATCAGTTGGAATGACAGCTCACTTTAAACTCACTTCACCTAGGTTATCACGGTGATCCTTTTACAGAATAGCATCGCTGAAGTGTTAATCGACTTATGACGCTGACTGCAATACTTTTTATTTTTGTTTTTGTTTTTTGGCTTTGGGCATAAGACCGGGGATTGTGGGATGTTTTCCTCACCTCCTCCTTGGTGGTCACGATCTGCACATGGGGCTCCCTTACCTCTTAAAAGATCGATCCGAAACCCCTTCTGTGGAACGCCTGATAGGGCACATTCCTAGGGAGCGCTGACTATACCTAGCCATAAAGATTTTTTTTTCTTCGTGCAACGAATGCTGTACTCTATTATATCGTGCTCATTATTTTACCCATTACAACATTAACAACCATCCATCACGCTCGCTCTTACAGCAACACTAATATGCATTGTGTGTGCAGCCTGGGAGCGATTTCTGCACATTTCTCCTACACAAATAATGGTGGGTGGTGGATGCATATTAATAGTTCATTTGAACAGCACCTATGGTTTCTTCTGCGAAATATATATAAATACTAGCTGACCCCGTAAATATTGTGTGGCAAAAAAAATTGCCTGCGACCTATTCTCAGACCTACCAAATATACACAAAAAATTTCGTAAAAATCGGTCAAGCCGTTTCGGAGATTAGCCGGAACGAACAGACAGACAAAAATTGTAAAAAATTTTATTTTGGTATACATAACCGTGTATATGTATTTAATAAAAAGCGGTTATTTTAATATTACAAATAGACACTCCAATTTTATTTATTTGTATAGATTAGAATATATAGCTGCCTTATAGTAAAAAAATAAATACGGAAATGTTAAATCCATATTCCGTATACTTTAAAAAGGTACACGATACAGAACAAGCGCATTTTTTTCAATATACCATTTAAAGTAATTGGGCTTTTTCGACCGAGAAGCCTGTTTCTTGTTCTAATTTACCTGGTATAACTAAATCTGTCTCGTTGCTCCAATGTTTGCAAGCGCCACTGCTGAGCATGAGGTCCTGGGTTCGATTCCAACGTGTTGTTGGGTTTTTCCGTAAAGGCTCCTGCAATCAGGCGCGACGCGCGACGCGAGTCGCGCGCGACACAAAGGCACCGCTCGTTGCGCGACTTGCGGTGCCTTTGTGTCGCGTGTCGTGTCGCGCCTGTTTGAAGGAGCCTTAATGAATTACTGATAACAGCTCGGAGTCCGGCTTTGTGGCCGGTTGATAACAGGCTCGCCCCTGTATTACTGGCAAAATGTGGGTGTACTATTAGGTACTCCTCTAGTTAGTGTCAAACCCTTCTGGAGATACAGGCGTGATGTTATGTTATGTTATTTTCACCTAAGTCCGTTCGAGAGTGAATGTCGAATCTAATTTACTGAATAATTTAGGGCTGATTTTTCCAACGCCGGATAATTTTATCCGAGGAATAATTTTGAGTTTTTGACAGTTCTTCGATACAAAAATTGACGTCTGACAGGACGTTAATTTTATTCGACGAATAAAAATTATTCGGTTGATTGAAAAATCAGCCCTAAGACGTTTATATAGATCACACGCATGTTTATTTTTGTTTATTTATTCTTCAGAAAGAGCACCGGTGGCCCAGCAGTGGTGACGGCCCCGAGTTACAAGTTGTAGGTCGTGGGTTCTAACCCAGGCAGACACTTTACTTTGTGTAAAATAATCTCAGCAGCACTGTTCTCAGAACGGTAAAGTCAAAGTCAAATCATTTATTCCAAATAGGCACATTAAAGGCACTTTTGAACGTCAAAACTTACAGTAAAATTGATTGATTCTAGTCGCCACTTCCAAAAGGTAGTTTTCGTATGGAGAAGAATGGGCAAGAAACTCCACCGTTACTCTTTTAAAATGTTTTAAAAGGTAAAACATGGTTGGTTGGTTGGTTGGTCATGGTTTTTTTATTTACAAATATTGGAAAAGTAGATGATTTTTCTAGAATTTTAACAAGTGTGTGAGTTACTGTAGTCACAGATTGTAAAAAATCAATGACCAGCATGTTTCCAAGCATTCTTATCTTGGATATAATCCTCTAATTTGTAATATCTTAAATTTTAAATTATGGTATGTCATAGAACCAAAAATTCGAAGACGTGTGACATATGTAGCTACCAACCTGTATTGGGGCCGCGTGGGATGACATCCCTCTCCCTCTCACAGAGAGGTTTGTGTCCCAGCTGTGGAAACACTATAGACTGATTATGTATGAATGATTCTTCAGAAAAAGGTTTATCTAGTTACACGATTAGTTGTACTGCAATAAATAATTAAATGCGTTTAAACGAAGAGGGGTGTTGAGTGTATTTATTTTTGAACCAGGTAAAAGTAATGCGACACATTCAATCTTTCAAACCAAACCAATAAATCCAACCAACCAACGAAGCAACCAACGATTAGATCGATTCAAGTCGATTACTCGTCATAGAACAATAAAGGTACGATTTTGCTTTTGTTTTCACGTAACCATGGCAACTGGTTTGAATTACGTCGTAGTCTGTATTAGTTTCGTTTGTATACGTTGTTTATTTACCTACACTGTTCTAAGTTTAGAATAATAATTCGGAGGGGAACGCATGCGCCCTTTATGCACCGGTAACGCGCATGAGTCAACACCCTTGTGAAGTGCGTACTTTTTTGGTGATGGTGGTTCCGTGTACAAATGTATGAGAAAACAGACTTTATAAAATGAATTAACATCTTATAAAGTTGGTTTTCTTCTTTTAATAAATCAATTTTAATAATAGATTATAATCTGAACAGTGAAAATTGGATTTATATTATTTACAGTTTTCATTCTCCTAGGCTATTGAAAAACTGCCGATTTTCTAATACCTAGGAATTTATATATAATGATATTGACTATAGGTGTATTTTTCAAATGTTTTGTTTTAGTGAATAAGTAGGACAGTAAATGATTGCTAAAATAATAAATTAGGCGCTTCTCATCGTGATAGAATTAAATTAATTGGAGAATTATTTTTGAAGTAAATTGATCGTTCGATAGACTTATTGAAAAAATATGTAAAATTAATGGATTTATGTGCGGTCAGAATGGACTTTTATCTAGTTAAAAAAAGTGAGATGAATAGTATGAATACGAAGTTGGGTACGGGTCCATAATAGTACCTTAGCTTTAAGCCATTGTAACACCTCTACAAAATTATGGAATGCAAATAAATAAATGACTATGAATATGAAGTAGGCCACGTAAACGTTCATTTTTCTTCTGAACCAAGGGTTAGAGTAAACCAAGCGAAAATAAAGGAAATCCTACATCAACTGTCACCAGCACCACATACATTTCTCTATCAGACGGATCCCTAAAAACGTTTCAGTGCCGACAGCTGACGGCAGGCGCTCCCGACTTCGTTATTATATTTCGGTGTTTGTGTTGCGTTCGGCCAGTCTCAGTAAATCGCTGCGCGCCAACTAGCGCCGGCTGTGCGCGATACTGGCCGACAACAAGCCATCGAACGCGAAACAGTCAATGAAAATTCAAAATAAAAAAAACAAATAATCGATCGTCTATGAATGTCATTGCTCTGAGCGTCTAAAAAATATAAATTCCAAATACGAAAATAGAATCGTAGTGGTTTTTGAGTGCAGTATTTTATTGTTTGACAGTGTTGATAATATTTTTTGTTTATGCAACATTATTGATAGTGATTGTTTTATCTTAAAAGTTACATTGAGAAAGGTAAGAGTGCATTTAACATTTTCTCTTTATTTATTAGTGTCGTGTACAGTGATGTTTGACTGAAATACATTTTCAGCGATGAGTACAGTTTGTGCTTTGTCATGTCATTGAAATGGTGTAGGTATTGTTTACAATTTACTTTTGCCGATTTACACTGATTTATAAACGTATAATTTATTATGTGAGTAATGTAAATTAAAAGAAACGTTACTAGTCGGATTTGCTTTGGGACGAAGAAAGTTAAATCCCAATCGAAATAAAAAATACATAGTTACCTACTTACCTATTTAATTAGCAGTAGAGTAACCTTGATATTATAACTTAATTCTAATGAAAGTTTAATAAATATAATTATTTAAAACAACCCTTAAATCCAAGCTACGAATAATGACTTTATACTCCATGGGAGAAAATCGTTTTAGTTATTTACTCTAAAATATTTACTTCCGCTGTTCGTTTTTAGAGAAAAGCTATGATGCTCTACTTTTCAGTAGGTAGGTAAGTAGGCAACCAGGTAGGTAGGTACCAATTACCATAGACAATGTAGTTCGGCGTAAACGGCTTGCTGCGGTTCAAAATAGCGGTAACTGACACAATTTGCGTGAGTTTTATAGCTTTTCAAAAAATTTTTTTTATTTAATATTTATTTATTTACTTTTAAACCATTTATGCACACACATAATTATATTCCTCTCTTCTACTTATTTAAAATTTTGCTGTGCCCGATAGGCTCCTTAATTGTGTCTATTGATAAATTACTTACCACCTGTATGTGTACATTATGGATTACAATAAAGATTAATTGAATAAACAGATAAGCAGAAAAGAACAAAAATATAAAAATATAAATAATAACCTACGAAGTAATGGATGGAAATGGATTTCTATCATTTCTTATGGTAGAGGGTTTGGATAAATTGCTATCTAAAGCAACGGGGTAATTCCTAACACACTAGGTACAGTGCGTGCCACGTAAGAAGAGACTTGACACACCACGTGGTCTGACATGCGCAGAACACGATTTTAGGTATCTTTAGCGGTATGAGGTCTGAGTGCGGGACGGGACCGGACGTCATAGGGGCGGCGGAAAGAGGCGGGGGAGGCGGGGTCAAGTCTCTTCTTACGTGGCACGCACTGTACCAGTAGCAATGGCTTTTATTTTGATAATTCAACAACATTCTTTGCGTTACGTTGCTGAGCAGACGAATTTTTCGAACAATAATTTATTGCTTCATAAATGTATCTAAGAAGCAATTAATTAGCAATATCCTTCAAAATTTATCATATTGTGATTGATAGTGTGTTACGCAATTAGGCGGCTGGTCTCTTCTATTTTTAAATAATTTAAAAATGGATGGACGAAAATGTAGGAAGAAAATATATTTTTCTTAATTAATTTGAAGACGTTAAAGAGCTGAATATATTATTATAATGTAAATATCTGCTTATCGAGGGGGCCTAAAAAGGCCACTTTGGCAAATCATAAAAGGATAACATTATGAACCAAAATATGGCGAAGACAGTCCGTGTTTTTCTTTTTTTCGCTGCACTACGTAGGTATAATAAAAGAGATTGGAATTGGATTTGGATTGGATTGATTGGTATTTTAGCACAGACAAAAAAAAAATAACTGAAAATCCTTCACCAATGGGATTTAATACGATTAACTGTCCATTTTGATTCAAGTTGTTATCCTCTTATGATTCGCCAAAGTGGCCTTTTTAGGCCCCCTGGTGATAGTTCAAAAAAGGTCAGTGACTAAGAGGATAATACAAAAAATAATAAGTAATGTATCTACTGCGTATGCGCATGTGATCGAATATGTCGATTATGCAAAATATAAATAAACTATATCTTCTTATACACATTTAACGCTCCTACAAACAGGCGCGACACGCGATATAATCGCGCGCGACACAAAGGCACCGCTCGTTCCGCGACTTGCGGTGCCTTTGTGTCGTGTGTCGTGTCGCGCCTGTTTGTAGGAGCCTTTATTCGACATTTAGAAGCAACAAGAAATTATTCTTGTTGCTTCTAAATGTACCCAGGATTTTGTAATATCTTTGGAGTTTCTTTTCTTTTTTTATTGCGCGCTTATCCGTCTAACCAAAATTTCACTTAGTGAATGCATAGTAGGTATAGCGTGTTGACATCTACAATTAGAAAGTGCGTATTTTTTATGTCTGATGTACAAGTGAAGTCTATTGAGGTCATGGTTTTGTAGGATGATAATCTAAGATGTGTATACCAGTGAAATGCATAGTTTTTAGGGTTCCGTACCAAAATGGTAAAAAGGAACCCTTATGGTGCGACTCAGTCTATCTGTCCGTCTGTCACAGTTGAAATTTAGAATAGTTTTAGATGATGTTTGCCCAACTATTTTGCAAATAAGAAAAAAATATATATATACCTATATATTTTGCAACTGGGACTGAAAGGGAGTCTGAAAAATTCGAAGTGGGGCTACTAGGGTATGTGGGGTATCATATGAAAGAGCGTAGTTTGCAAATACTGAAACACTTTTTTTTAAGCCACCTAAAAATGTAAAAAGAAATACCGTTATATCCGAAGTTTGCTAGAAAAATCTGAAATTATTCTATGTGATAGAAGTGTACGTAAAGATTGCAGAAAAATAAAATGATGTTTTTAAATAGCACACTTTTTCAGAAATCATCAGCAAAGGTTACATTAGTTCCACTATCGATCAGGAGATAGCGCTGACTTAAAACTGCAATATTCTACACCGCAGCGTGCAGTGTTAAAATTCTCTGACAAATATAGGCCTCGCCGATGAAAATTTAAAAACATATGATGGTACGGAACCCTCGGTGCGCGAGTCCGACTCGCTCTTGCCCGGTTTTTTTTAAACTTGGCACCTTTCTAATCATAAACTTTCTGTTATGGCTGGAAAGATAGAAAATAGCTGGAATATTTTAACGTTAGTTGACTTCAAATAAATTGTCGGCGATCAACATTACGATTCTTTACACTCACGTAGCTAACAAGATTTAATTTTAAAGTAAAGAGGTAGATATACAGGACGGATTTATTTAATCTCAATAACATAACATATCAAACCATATGTAATGTTCTCACCGCTAATACACAAGCCTCATCTCTTTTTGCCAAGATCTGTGCCGTTATCAACTCGGGAGCTGCGAGTTGGTAGAGGTCACGTCTTCAAACAATAAATGATTGATACATTAAAAAAATAAACTACAAGCATCTCTTACCTATTTAACAGTGTGTAAAAATAAGCTACAAAAAATTATCTACATGGATCAATCAACTCAGTCAATCGCAGTCCACTACTGGACATATTAGGCCTCGTCCAGGCCGCGCCACAATAACTTGTACTCAGTTCCTCATCAAGTCTGTTCCAGCCAGACCTTTCTAGGGTCAGTCGTCGGTCCATCTAGTTGGGGGGCGTCCACACTATGCTACATCCTACATTGATAAATTTTATAAAATACTAGCTGCGCTCCACGGTTTCATCCACATAGGTAAGTCTCGATACCGTAGGAATACAGTGATAATAGTATCAGTTCCTAATCTAGATCTTGGTCTAGCCATGTGCCAAAGGACATTGACCAAAATCAAAATCACTTTATAAATCGCTATACATACTTACAAGTTATAAAATATTTTTTTAACTTTTCTGAGTTCACTTTACTGAAATCGTATGTGGGGTTTAATTAGTTATTTATTGGATTTTATGGCATACTTTTTTAAAATGCGTATTTTAGTAAAAGCAGTGTTGCCAGTTTTAAAAACCTCCCCATAATCAATCTTAACGGTTAGTATAAAGACAGATGCTGAGTTTAAAAAAAAAATTCATCTATGACTTTCTAAAGACAGATTAGTGCCAGGAATTATTGTACATAGTTTAGATAAAAAGTATAGTTATACTACGTAAACGATAGCTTGATCTCTGCGACATAAGTCAAACTGACATTCCTAGGGTTGTCATGATATAAAAAATTGTCGATAGAAATTATCGACGTTTTTTACTATTATCGATGCTAATGTAACGTTTAATTGGGTTTAATTTAATTACAAACGTTACTAAATTAAAGGAATATTTGAATATAAAATACATTTATTCTCGTAACGGAGTACACCCCAAATCAATCAGTCAATCAGTCCTGAATCAGTTTCTGAATCGCTAGAACAATCTTGTAAATTTATTATAAACTCTTGTTCGCAGTATTATCAAATCGGACGTTAATTAATAAAAAAAAAATATTTTAAATTTAGTGTCCGACCGAAACAGGTTTTTCAGCCGAAACCGAAACCGAAACCGAACTTTCGGCCTTCCTCTTAGTTTCGGCCGAAACCGAAACCGAAACTTACTTAAATATATTTAAAATTTCTATCGTATACAGAAATCTGGTGTGTTTTTTACACATTTATTTGAATATAGGTACAATGTATATTATACATACAGACAGTTGAATTTACCTAATCATTTATGAGGTCGGTCCCATAATGAACTGCCCTGGTATAGTTCTACGCGACATGTCGCTACATGTTGTGTTGCATTAAATAGTACGTTTATCGTGCACTTAATATAAGAAACACGCATCGACATGAAATGCTTAGTCTTAGTTTAGCAGGCATTAGCATAACGGGAGTCGCGTATTTTTTCAAAATGTCGAAAGCTAAGTATCGAAGTGTCATAAAGTTTTTGTTTAAAGAAGGTTTATACCCTGCCCAAATAAAAGAACGATTGGATGACGTGTATAAGGAGTCTGCTCCCTCCTACAGCACAGTGAAAAATTGGGTGAAAGAGTTTCGCCTCGGGAGACAAACCGTCGAAGACATTTGCCACGACCGACGGTCGACCTGTGGAAGTGCTCACTCCCGAAACGATTGCTCTTATCGAAGAGGAGGTTCTGAGTGACCGCCGTTTGAAGATTAGAGAAATTGCAGCTAGGCTTGGGCTCTCTTAAAGTACGTCATCGCGCGATCCATGAACATCTTCACATGAAAAAAGTGAGTGCAAGATGGGTAGCGAAACTTCTTTCAGCGGTACAGAGACAGGAAAGAGTGCGCTGCGCTTCGGAGTTTTTGGATCTTTGTGGCGAAAATTCAAAGACTGATCGAGCGGCTAATGACTGGTGATGAAACTATGATCTTGTATTATGACCCACAAAGCAAGCGCGAATCAATAGGATGGCGTTATAAGGGTGAAAAGCCCCCTAGAAAGGCAAAGGTGCAACAATCGGCTAAAAAACTGATGTGTACAATCTTTTGAAATTTTCAAGGCATTTTGATGGTGGAATTTAAAGAACGTAATACAGTCGTGAACGGCTAATATTATGCTTCTTTAATATATAAATTACGAGACAATTTAAGATAAAGGAAAAACGAAGAGGCAAGCTGTCTAAAGGTGTCCTGTTGCTCCATGACAATGCCCCTGTTCATAACGTTGGTGTTTCGAAGGATGCAGTTCGTCAATGCGGGTTCACAGAAGTTGAACATCCACCTCACAGTCCAGACATGGCTCCGTCCGACTATTATTTATTTCCAAATTTAAAGCGAGACTTAAGAGGAAGAAAATTTTTAAGCGATGAAGAGTTGCAAGTGGCCGTCTTCGGTCATTTTGAGGCAAAAAATTGTGATTATTTTTATAAAGCTTTAGAGATATTGATTCACAGATGTAAGAAGTGTATTTAGTAGTAGGTATTCATGGTGATTATATTGAAAATTAAAATTGGTTTCGTTTCATTTCCTTCATTAGTTCATAGTTAGGCCAATTCATTATGGGACCGCCCTAGTATGTGCAAAACACAACCTCAACTCCATGCGATTAACGATGGACGGCGGCGAACTGGGCCGGCGACGCGACGAGCGAGCACGAGCTAGCCGCGAAGTTCGCCGAACGATGGACGATAATTCATGAACACTCGAGTTTCGGCGCGGCCGAAAGTTTCGGCCATTTTCTGGCCGAAACCGAAACTAAGGCCGAAACTAGATTATTTGGCCGAAACTGGCCGAAACCGAAACCGAAACCGAACTTTCGGTCGGTCACTATTTAAATTAAGTTTTATTTAAAATATCGATAGTTTATAGTCTGTGGTCACGTTGATTCATCGCCCATCACTAAGTAGGTCGGCATGCCCATAAAGTATTATATTTACAGTTACTGTCTGTACTACTATGAAATTCAGAACTTCATAGGCGTGATTTTACTGACAGCTGTCGCAGAGATCAAGCTATCTTTTACGAAGTATAGTTTCGCAATTTTTTCAATAAAAACCTACCATTTCGGTGTAAATGTAACTTCAGTAGTTGCGTAACGTAACGTTAGGCAACAATTGAATAGAATGCTTTCAATTTACTACAACGCAATTCAAGGTTAATCGTACATTTGTTATTTTATTTTGATAGCATTGTATACCTAATAAATTTCGTACAATGCTTTGATAAGACGTAGTCTGATGCACGATTAAAAGATAACCACTGTAATTACGTACGAAATTGCTTCTAAAAAAATGTACCTACATTGTCTAGTAATTAGGTGCCTCTGAAATTGTTGCTTGTTGTCTAAAAAATATCGTTAAAATAGATATCTAGGGACTAGGGATGGTAATGAATGTAATTTTAATAATCATGAATTTACATTTAGAATGACGTAGGTATGTGGTTGAACTAGTGCTTAACTTTGCTACAACTTTACAGTTAAATTGTATGTTTTCTTGAAATACATTGTGGGCATAGAATAATTTTATAATGTAGGTTAGGTTAGGTAGAGAGTGGTGAAGAGTAAAAACTTTTAGAATACTCATAGCGCAGTGGGGTGACGACAAGTGGAAACTTGAAGTCGCTAGGACCAATCAAGCCGGTGTATTCTGTAAAAATGTCACCGTGAAAACTTAGGTGTAGTTAGCTGCACTGTGTTAATACGAGTAGTGTCAATCCCTAGGATCGACAGCTCACTTCACCTAGCACGGACTAGCACCACAGCCGATCAAAAAAAAATCTCACCGTGAAAACTTAGGTGTAGTTAGCTGCACTGTGTCAATACGAGTAGTGTCAATCCCTAGGATCGACAGCTCACTTCACCTAGCACGGACTAGCACCACAGCCGATCAAAAAAAAATCTCACCGTGAAAACTTAGGTGTAGTTAGCTGCACTGTGTCAATACGAGTAGTGTCAATCGCTAGGATCGACAGCTCACTTCACCTAGCACAGACTAGCACCACAGCCGATCAAAAAAAAATCTCACCGTGAAAACTTAGGTGTAGTTAGCTGCACTGTGTCAATACGCGTAGTGTCAATCCCTAGCATCGACAGCTCACTTCACCTAGCACGGACTAGCCTAGCACCACAGCCGATCTATTCTGTATTTATCTCACCGTGAAAACTTAGGTCAAGTGAACTGTCATTACACCTGATGCCTAGAGATTGATACTTTGACAGCTCACTTCAAACTAACTTCACCTAGGTTTCACGATTACATTTTTATAGAATAGGTAGGCAGCTATCTCTCATAATACCTAATACTGGTTTGATTTGGCGTTTGATTTTATTGATTGCCATTGTGATTTTACGATAACATCCGTAGAAATTTAAATAATTTCGTGACAAGTTTGAAAGTATTTAGTTAGAAGTTAGATCACGAAATTGCCATTCAAACTATTTTGCCATTCAAAGGCCGAATAAAACCAGTATGTTATATTTGTTAGCAACGATTCGGATTATATTAGCATTATAATATTTTGAACTCTATATATTTGCGTATGATTCGATTTTTTTACGATTTTGCAGTACAATAGCTTGACACACAAACAAAGATATCTTTTTGAGCTCTGTATATTGCCTATGATTCGATTCTTAGTATTATATTTTCCCGACTTTGACTGCCTCGTTGGTCTAGTGGTCGCAAGTTCCCGACTTTGACTGCCTCGTTGGTCTAGTGGTCGCAAGTTCCCGACTTTGACTGCCTCGTTGGTCTAGTGGTCGCAAGTTCCGGACTTTGACTGCCTCGTTGGTCTAGTGGTCGCAAGTTCCCGACTTTGACTGCCTCATTGGTCTAGTGGTCGCAAGTTCCCGACTTTGACTGCCTCGTTGGTCTAGTGGTCGCAAGCGCTGCTGCTGAGCATGAGGTTCCGGGTTCGATACCCGGTTTGGGTAGTCATTGGGTTTTATCTTCTGGAATTTCTCAGTAGCAGCCCGGAGTCTGGATTTGTGCCCGGTCGATGATAATAGGCTTGCCTCCTATTACATGGGACTTACACATAACTGTCGAAATGTGGGTGTAGGTACGGTCAGCATCAAAATTGTCGATTAACACTAAAGTTTTTTAAGTCTCAGTTATTGAGCAAAATATTTGTTCAAAATCGCATTATACTTCTGCTGCAATTTCGAACAATTAATATTTTGCTCAATAACTGAGATTAAAAAAAATGAAGTGTTAATCGACTTTTGATGCTGACCGTACTATAGGTGCATCTCTGCCTACAGGCGGGAATGTTATACCTTTACGATATGTTTCGTTGCTACAATCTGTCTTTGGCAAAAGAAGAGGATTTGAGTAAAGGCTCCTTCAAACAGGCGCGACACGACACGCGACACAATGGCACCGCAAGTCGCGCTACGAGCGGTGCCTTTGTGTCGCGTCTGTTTGTCTTTGCCTTTAGGGATTATTAGATGCTACGAGTTTACGGAACTGATTAGATCTGATTGATGAATTGCATGACTGGAACGATTCCTACTTCGCAGTCCAAAGATCATAATTATAATACTTAAAATACCTGACCCCTGATACCTACCTGTGTTATTCTTTGTTGAGGAACCAAAGTTGAGTTGCCTTGGGTAACCTGGAAGTCTTTATACATACTCCGGACCCAGGTTGGTCAAAGCAAGGAAACCCTGTTCAGGTGGAGATTCATAGACGACTTCACTATCTGTCATTAGAGTGTAAATGTGGTGCTGTTCCACAAACGATGGGCACTTAATATCATGTCCTGCGTTTCCTGGCAGCTACACATTACAGGAACTGATGGACGCTAGCTATTTAGATTGCCATAGACATGCTAAGAAGAAGGGACCAAGAAATTTTACCTGGCAAGTACCTGGTTCAGGCTGGATAAAAATCAATACCTAGGTACTGAACCAAGAGGTTCCTAAATTAGAAGGTTTCGACCTGACGATACCTTTAATTATATTTGAAGAGTTTGATTTATTTTCTTTAAAGGCTCCTTCAAACAGGCGCGACGTGACTCGCGACACAAAGGCACCGCAAGTCGCGCAACGAGCGGTGCCTTTGTGTCGCGCGATATTCGCGTCGCGCGTCGCGCCTGTTTGCAGGAGCCTTAATGCTATTTGGTTCGATAAATTTTATCCCATGATGTGTGAAATTTGTGAGCACATATGGTTCGCAAAAGGCAACCTTGAAGCATCCGCGAACCACATTTCGTATGATTCATTCACAGCAGGACAATACAGTATCTAACTTGTATGACGAATATTTCCAAGGAACTTGCTAGGACTGCATAATGATGGCTTGAACTTACAAGGGCTGTTATGTTATGTATTTTTTATTGGAAAATCTATTTGGACGCGCCCATGTATGTGGCATTTTGGGTGGAAGGAATCCGCTGGATGGAAGAACCATAGAACCGGTCGAAGTGGTGATGCTTGGGGCCTATGCCCGGTAGTGGACGTCTTTCGACGGAAATTATAATGATCATGTGAGCGGCGATGCGCAAATATTTTCAACTTTTTACAGGAGCGTTTTTGGAAGCACATTCACCTGTAATGTTCTGTGTCATAATTATTTATTTATCCGGTTGAATAACATTAAAGTCATTGTGTCTCGCGTAGATCCACGTTCCACCGCATACGAAGGGGTAATTGTGTTTTGTAGACAATATAAACAATCGCTTTCCCTATGCGTATATATGCAGTTGTTAATAACATAAATTGCCTTAATGAATACCAATAGATTGCGATGCTGCAAACCAGATGTTGCATCAATTATAGTCAATAAACAAGCTGCGACGATGGAGCGAGTCCATTGTCCTATTAAATAGGCAACCAACTATAAACATCTGTGCACAGTGGAACTATAAGTAGGTAACTTTCCGTTTTTTACCTAATTATGTTCCTAAATTCATAAAAAATGCAGTTGAAATTAATTCGAACTGGCAAAACCCGATCTAATAATATAATTTGTGACTTCATGTTTCAATATCTTTTAAAACAATCTTAAAAACTTAATTGCCTATTAAGTAATCATAATTATAATATTTTTTATGGTAAAGGAACTTCATTTTAATAGCTAAGTATAAATATGTTTTTAAGACTTTTAGAGAATGACAATATTTTTTTGTTATTTTCGTAATTTGTCTGTAACATTGATTATGAAACACGAACACCTTCTAGTTTTGTGGAAATTATCCCGTGGGAACGCACTGCCGGGATTAAAAGCATCCAATGTCCTAACTCAGGCTTACATGTATGCCAAAAGCGTGAAAAGGTGAAACACACAGAGACTGGCAGACAGACCGATATAATTGCTTTCGCATTTATAATATTAGTATGGATGGACACATCGAACGGCCTCAACCCTAAAGGTGGGCCGACAAGCTGATGAAGATCGAAGGAATCCGCTGGATGGAAGCAGCTAAGGCATTGCTTGTGGCGATGCCAATGACCAGCTACGTCTTTCAGCTGTAAGGCCACGGACACGAAGTCAGCGATTGCGGGGCGGGCGGCGACGCAGACCCGGTCTCGAAGCCAGGCTGGCAGATTGCGCGGCGCTAGAACGGCGTAGTGTTGTATTATGAGAAATTAGTGTCTTTTTTCGTGAAAGAAATGTCTAAACAGCTACGATAACATCTTTTTGATACAAAATTTTGAAATGTCGGTCTATAAAAAGCAAAAATAATATGCACAACACTACGTTAATGCAGACGCGTGGGCACCGCTAGACTGGTGGTGGTACGCACCGCTCGTACGCCACTCCCCGCGCCGCTGCCTTCGAGGCCAGTTCCATCCATATAAATCTATGCATTGGAACGCGCTGATAACCGCGCCGCTGCCGCGCCCGCTGACTTCATGTGCGCAGCCTTTTGATGTAAGTACTGATCTTATGTATATCTCATCAAAAGTACTACCTACTACTTAGGGCTGATTTTACCAAAGCCAGATAACTTTTATCCGTGGAATAAAATTGACATCTGGCAGTTCTAGTATGAAAAAACTGTCAAAAAATCAATATTTATTCTCAGTTTAAGACTTATTCTATGTATAAAAGTTTGGTGGAATGCGACCTTAAAACATATTTTAACAACAGTTAGAGATAATTTGAGTAAGTAAATAAATCGATAGGTAGGTATACAGAAGGAAAAATTATTTACATGGCCAAAGATATGTCATGTGAATTGAACTTTGTTCGCTAATATACAATTATTATTTTGTATTATTTAATTAAATGCGAAACATATGGGCCAAGGCTCACTGATAACGTTATCTAATTAAAGGAAGCGCATATCGTCGCGGACGTTTAAAATATTTAGGTCTAGGTCTAAAATTGTTAGGAATTTGGGTGTACATACTCGTAGGTTGGTTCGTTTATAAGAAGCGGATCATAAAAGACACGTAGAACATAATAATTAGCACAATCAGCTATTTATAGTTAGTATGTTTCTACTGAGGCCGACTGAAGATCGCGTATCGGCAAGTGTACCACGCACAATGGTCCATCCATTGTCGGACTAAGTGCGGAAACCAAACCCATAACAGAACACTGAACATCGGCAAGTGTAGTGTAGTAGTGTGGTGTGGGACGCCCGACCAGGCGGACCAACGACTTTAAGGGGCTTACATGACCTAAAGCGCGGTCACTGTCGGACTGCATAGAAAAGAAAGAGAAGCGCGATAACACAACACTGGTAATTTATTGCAAAATAATATTTTAAAATTAAATAATTGCTTCATGTTCTGAAGCAATTATTTAATTTTAAAAAAATCTATTGTTTGGACAAAAAAACTAGTATTTTAGTATGTTGCTTATGGTATGCCAACACTGGTAATTTATTGCAAAATAAAGGCTCCTACAAACAAGCGCGACACGCGACTTAAGGCTCCTTCAAGCAGGCGCGACACGACACGCGACACAAAGGCACCGCAATTCGCGCAACGAGCGGTGCCTTTGTGTCGCGCGCAATTATATCGCGTGTCGCGCCTGTTTTGCCTTTAATCGCGCGCGACACAAAGGCACCGTTCGTTGCACGACTTGCAGTGCCTTTGTGTCGCGTGTCGTGAATGAATCTGGGAATAATATGAAAAAAGACTGAATTTTTAAAGGTCAATACTTATAACAGACCTGTTAAAAACCAGTTGATTTTTTTGAAAAAATTAAAAGTTTTATTATCCTTGACTATCATTCAATTAACTCAGCCTGCCGCAATCCACACCGGCCTCTCCCACAACACTCTCCTCCGCATTCCGCATCTAGTCTGTCCCAGCCACCTTCCGCATCCAGTCTGTCCCAGCCACCTTCCGCATCCAGTCTGTCCCAGCCACCTTTTTAAGGTCGTCTGTCCATCTAGCTGGGGGGCGTCCCACACTAATATATTAACCATTTTATATTTCTATAATATTAACTAACTCGATCCAAAGCTTGAAGAACAAATAATTTTTAAAATTCAAAAATGTAATAATAAAGTAGTTAATTAAATGTAATAATAAAGTGCGTGCCTTCAACGGTTGGGTCATGCCAGTTTTGATGTACTCTTTCGGCATACTCAAATGGACTCAAACAGAGCTAGATGCCCTGGATAGGCGGGTCCGTAGTCCGTACATAGTTGACGGCATATCGAATGCATCACCCACGTTCTTCGGTTATGAGACTGTATATTCCACGGAAGTGTGGAGGTCGAGGCTTTTTAAATGCTAAGACTCTTCACAATCGTGAGATATGCAGTCTCAGGGAATATTTCCTAGAAGCCGACGTGGGGGTGCATCGAGATGTTGTAGCAGTGGACAAGGACCTTACCGCGCTCTCCTTGGCTAAAGAGAACTGGCGCAAACCTATTATAGTGCTTGACACTAACGACCGCATGGAGGTATGGCAGAGTAAGGAGCTTCACGGACGCTTTTTCCGGGCCCTACACGGTCCCGATGTAGACTTTCTAGCGTCCGTAGCCTGGCTACGTTCCGGGGAACTCTTCGGAGAAACCGAAGGTTTTGTCTGTGCAATTATGGACGAAGTTATGATGACGAATGACTACCGGAGATTTATTGTGAAGGACGGTACGGTTGACATTTATTTATGTCGGGCATGCCACCGTCCGGGCGAATCAATCCGTCACATTATCTCCGGGTGTTCTCGTCTTGCTAACGGAGAATATTTGCATAGACACAACCTTGTAGCCAGGATTATCCATCAGCAACTTGCTCTGCAATACAACCTTGTGGAATCGGAGGTGCCGTACTACAGGTATGCGCCCGACCCAGTTCTCGAAAATGGCCATATCACACTGTACTGGGATCAATCCATCATCACTGACAGGCCTATTATAGCTAATAAGCCTGATATAGTGATGGTGGATCGATCAGAGCGGCGCGCAATGATTATTGACATAGCCGTCCCGCATGACGAGAACCTCGTGAAAGCCGAGAAAGATAAGCAAATCAAGTATCTTGACTTGGCTCGCGAGGTTGTCTTGTCGACATGTGGGGTGTGGGACTCAGCGATCATTGTGCCGATAGTCATTTGTTTTTTTTTGTAAAGAATATTTAAAAATATAATAAGTTTGTTTAAAAATAAATAAAGGAAATAATAAGTAGTTAATTATTACTTAAAATCTGCAAAAGTTGGAGGCCATATTAAAAACCTGATTATAAGAACAAAGGAGGGATTAACTTTATTTATAGTACTATAATTAATTTAATTTCTCGCCTGCTGGTCGACACTTTACGTAAATGATACAAAAAAAAACAAAACATTAACATAAATACACATAAGTACAAATGGTTTTACATTAATTTTTAATACAGTTGCTCAAAAAGTGGCGTATTGCAGGGACGTATAGCGTTCGGGAAGTGGGCTATTACATACTCGTGCTTTTTTTTACCTTTCCCGAACTCGTGCGTAATCTTTCCCAACTGTCAAAATAATGTCTATTAAAAAGAAAAACCAACCATGAAGTTTTTACTAAAAAAATTCATAGAAGTTTTTATGATTCATGCAAATACGTAGGTATATTTCTAAAAAGAAGCTACTAATTTGTTTCAATATCAGATTTAGTGATTTGATTGAATGAGTTAGGTTAGGTTTCATTTCATTTCATCTCATTAAATTTCATTTTCATTTCATATCAATAAAAAAATTCTACTGAAGACTTGGCTGTATGGGCATAGTTCCCTTTGCCTACCAGAATGGGTGAAGAAAAAAAAATCGCTGCTTATATTCTACGGTTGGCGCCATTTTTCAGAAAGTTTCTTTATTAAATTGCTTCATTTTTTCGCAACTGTATTAAAAATAGTCGTTCAGTACACGTGCGAAACCGTCATTGCAACTTGTTCCGACTGTCAACCCTCGCCTTCGGCTGCGCCTCGGCTCGGGTAGACATTTGTCGGAACTCTTTGCAATGACAACCTTTCCGCACTTGTAATGAAATATACTATTCTCAAGAAATAAGCAGTAAGTACCTTTGTACTCCAATTATAATCATGTCATATCTCTATGTATTTTATTGTGTGGAGGTACATAAATTATAAAAGAAATAAATAAATAAATTATCATAATTAACAATTAACATAACAGTAACATTTGTTTTGATTTAATGACATTTAATTTTGTATGCACCGATTGTGTACGTTATTTAAATCTAACTGAAGCAGAATAATATCGGATTCATCGTATATTATATTTTTAAATCATCAGCAAAAAGTTTATATTCCGAATCAATTTTGTAGCCCAAATCATTTAAAAAAAACTAAGAATAATAGAGGACCCAAGTGTGACCCCTGTGGCACCCCTGATGGTATCTAACATTGTTTGGATTTAAAACCCTTGAGATACACCAGTTGCAAGCTATTTTTTAAGTACGATTCGCACCAACGAAGCACAGACCCATGAATACCCACACATGAACTACATACATATAAAAAAAAAAACAAGTTAGTTTCTGTTTTTGCCTAGCGCTCAGCTGTGTTGCGTACGTCATAGAAAGTTCATTGACTCGCCCCAGCCGAGCCGTCAGCCGTGTGTCGGACTGTCGGTCAAGGCAATGATAGTATCGTAGTGTATAGTTTCCTTTCTATAGAAGTCAAATTGTGAAACTACCGAGTCCGCGACCTTGACTACTTTTATCCGTATTTTGCGATCTTAATTTTTAACCGACTTCAAAAAAGGAGGAGGTTCTCAATTCGGATGTTTATATTTTTTTTTATGTATGTTCGGGCATAACTCCCTCATATAGGTACAGACGGATTTGCAAATTTTTTTGTTCGAAAGAGTTTTATTCCGAAATGGTCCCATTTAAATTTCGTAAAAAAATAACTTTAAGTTCGGAAGCCGGTGTCGTTGGTTCTGTATTTTCGTTTTTTGACACCGACTTTCGAAATTAAAGTTATTTTTCACTTTGTAGTGTTTTTGACACCGACTTTCGAAATTAAAGTTATTTTTCACTTTGTAGTGTTTTTATACAGATATACATACTCATGCCTTATTCCCATGAGGTAGGCAGAAGGTACAGAACGGCACCTGGTACGATCCTTACATACTCATACTCCTTGTGCTGCGTTTGCATTCGTTCGTATCGTAATGTTTCTCTAATTTTTTTTTAATCTAAACTAATATTATAAATGAGAAAAGATTTGATTTAGTATATTATGTTTGCTCGTTACGCTCTCACGCTAAAACGGCTGAATGGATTTGGATGGTACAGACGCCAGCACATCAAGCTACCCGAAACTGTCAAATTTTCCCAATCAACTTTGAACCTTATGCTTTAGCGATAAAGTTGAAAATCTATTAAAGAAATCTGAGAGATTGTGGTAGGTTGATGTGCTGGCGTCCGTACATGGGTAAACCATGACCTGAATTAGGACTTAGGATACTTCTTATCGGGATAAGAAGTATAAGGATTATCGGGATATTCCCACAGGATCGAGACTTAAGGCTCGTACACACAGGCGCGACGCGACACGCGACACAAAGGCACCGCAAGTCGCGCAACGAGCGGTGCCTTTGTGTCGCGCGCGATTCGCGTCGCGCGTCGCGCCTGTTTGCAGGAGCCTTTATGCGGGTGAAACGGCATAGGGTCAGCTAGTTTTTGATACTCATTGATCGTTTTCATTACGTGTTAGGTTTCCTATTAGTTTCTTTTTAACTTAAGGAAGATTAATTTGATTATTTGCAAATATTGCATTAGGTACTAAAGGTTTCCGAAAGCTTTTGCAAAGTTTGCGTACCTATTAAGTTTAAAGGATTCCGAAAGCTGAAAAATCTAATTTGCTCTATTTGGAAAGAACCACAACAAACTTCCTTTGTATAAAAATACGATACGGCCGATGAATCATGGCCGGTCTAAATACAGGCTCTCCGAACTTTCGCGCACGTTCTCTCACTCACACTCGCCTCCATGTCCCCTTTTTTTTGTAAAAAATGTTACTGCGCAGCATTCTGCGCAGTTCGGAACGTATATTATATAACCATAATTTACGATACGTAGGTACGTACGTATAAGTACGACAAATGGTATTTTTCATACGTATCTAATTATCTATCTGTCTTACCTACTAATAATAAAGATGATAAGTTTGTTTGTTTGAACGCTCCGCGCTCTGACTCTGGTACTACCAGTCGGATTTATTTTTTCGTTACCCTTTGATTACACAATTATTGGGGAAGGTTATAGGCTATTTAACATGACGCTACGACCCGTAGGAGCCGAGCAAAAAGAAAGAAAGCTAAGCGAAAACGAAGAAATGGCGCGGTTGGGCGATGGGATGCGACGTAGCGAATCGGGGGCCGAAATTTCACGCGGACGAAGTTGGGGTAGAAAGCTAGTAACTACTACTTAGATCATAGTTACTTATTCACGATGATCATCGTTTTATTACATTATTTACTCTAAATCAAGCCCCAGGGTAGCCCGCGAAATTATTTTTTTTTTGGTTACGTGGTCTTATAGAAATTATAGGTAATCATTAAAGTCATCAACACAACTCTCTAAGACCACGTAACCCCAAAGAATGACGATGAAATCGTCATTCTTTGGGGTTACGTAATAATTCTGTAAATACATATTTGTTACGGCCGCTAATCAAAAAACCTAAAACAAATTGAATTTCGCGGGTTACCCTGGCGCTTTCGCCAAAATTTTGGAACCTGCTTAGCTAGCTCTATAACACTCTGGTGTGCCGACTTCAAGTTTGCATTTGTATAACAACCATAGTTTTTGCTCTATCGATTTGGAAATACCAAACTGACTGTAATGTACCTACTTTTTTGCATAGAAAAGTTTAAAATCATTTTGAGTTCCGTTTAGTTTTTGTGTACTACCTAATGATGCTAAAATAAACTTTTAAATAGATGCACTTTGCCGAGGTGTTTTGGGAAAACAAAAATATAAAGGATCCTGCAAACAGGCGCGACGCGAATCGCGTGCGACACAAAGGCACCGCTCGTTGCGCAACTTGCGGTGCCCTTGTGTCGCGTGTCGCGTCGCGCCTGTGTGTACGAGCCTTAATACATCACGGAACAGATAATAAGGTGTTCCGTGTAATACATAATAAGATGTAGTACTTACCTACTTTTACTTAATAACAGCTGCACGGGTCGATCTTTAAGGTTCAGCAACGCTTGCCGAGGTCGGTCTGTGGATGGGTGACCAGCCATTACACACCGAGACCTCTCCGTGGTTCGGAAAGCACGTTAAGCTGTTGGTCCCGGCTGTCTTTTCTACATCTTCGACAGTCGATACGAGTAGGGAGAAGCCCGAAAGTCTGACAACCAGTCTTACTCAGGGGTATCATGCTACCCAAGTACCCAGTAACTAGGTTGTTGAGATCCGATAGGTAGTCGCTTCATGTAAAATACTGATATTCAGCATCAGGTTAGACTGGAAGCCGACTCCAACATAGTAGGGAAAAGGCTACGCAGATGATGATGACTTAGTTTTACGTACACTGGGTATCTTAGTTCATAGAAATAATCTACTTACACTATTTTATGCGCAGTCAGTGTGTAACTTTTATGTAATATCCCTATTATAATACACTAACGAATCGCCACTGCTTCACTTGGTTTTTGAGACTAACTACACTTTGTAAGTGTTAAATAACTTTAATTTCGGAAGTCGGTGTTGTTGGTTCCGTATTTTCGTTTTTTGAAGCGACTTCCGAAATTAAAGTTATTTTTCATTTTGTAATGTTTTTTTTTGAAGTACGTTTTTTTTTTTGTAGAAATGTTTCTATTTTTCAGATTTTAGTTGTAGGTACCTACCTACCCCACACAAATTCATATAACACTACTTGCTATTTGAATATCAGTGACAGGACGCTATTGAACACATCTGCGTACCCCTTTAGAGGGTACAGGCGTGATATTATATTGTGTGATTGCGTAAACAATGCATACATATGCGACAGCAGCAATCGTGGTTGAATTGCTGGCATTTATTGAAGAGTTCCGTTGTCTGTCTCCGAAACTCATCATCAGATCTTTACGAAATTTAAATGGGACCATTTCGGAATAAACCTCTGTCGAACAAAAATATATTTTGCAAATCCGTCTATATATGACGGAGTTATGCCCGACCATACATAAAAAAAATATCTAAACATCCGAATTGAGAACCTCCTCCTTTTTTGAAGTCGGTTAAAAAAGCTTCCATTGTGATCCATACAACACCGACGATCGTGCCTACTAGGGCTTTCAATACCGGTATTCCGGGATCCCGTAATACCGTGATCACGGATTTTATTTTGGCCTTTTACAATACCGGTATTGACGCCCCAATACCGTGATTACGGTATTACAAACATTAGATCTGAAAATTATGTGATCTTATTCTCACACTTGTTTTCTTCAGCGCAAGCGTCCCGCTGTTATCTTAAGCTCACCCTCCCGCACCCCGCCTGAGACAATGTCCGAAATCGAGCTGTATTTATGTGTCGTTTTTGTTATTGTCACTATTGTCAGTCAGTTTCGCAAAGGCGACGGGATAACGCGTCTATAATTACTTTTACATTTTTTTACTGTTTTTCAGAAATTGTTATTAACACTTGATTTATTTTGTTACTTGTTTATTACATAATTATTAATAATGTTACTAAAATGATTGCTAGCTACTTAGCTAGTTAAGCTATACTTAACTTACTTGCATTTCTACAAATAATGATACCTATGTTGATTCTTGATTTATTTTCTTACTTGTTTAGTTTTGGATTTTTTGATTGTTTTTTTATAACTTAATTATTAAGAATGTTACTAAAATGATTACCAAATGATTGCTACTAGCTAGTTAAGGTATACTTTACTTACTTACATTTCTACAAATAATGATACCAATATTGATTTTTACATGAGACATAATGACATTTAGGTAATAATAAGAAATATATTTTTTTTTATATCGTGCAAACAAAGTCTATGTGAAATGCCTTCCTGCGCAAAGAGTAGATTCAGTTTAAGTTTTCATTATGTTCCTAATTCCTTGTCCTACCTAAATAATCTACCAATACCAAATTATTATAAAAGAATTAAGAAAGCTATGTATAACGTATTTATTTTAGTATTTTCAATAAAATAATAAGAACAATACTGATTTGAAAATACAAAAAAGGCGTATTTTATTGGTTTTATTAATGTCCTAATTGAACTTGCGTTCAATACCGGACAACCGGTATTGATACCGGGATCACGGTATTGACTTTTCCAATACCGGTATTGATACCGGTATTGAAAAAATCCGGTATTTGAAAGCCCTAGTGCCTACACATGGCGAATTAACACTATATTTCAACCTTAGTGAAGTTTGTAATTTACTGGGAACTGTTGTCAGGAGTGGTAGGCAATTACGAGCTTGACTATACCTACGTATCTTTTTAAAGTTTAAGGCTCACTCACGCCACAAATCACAAAACTTAGATGCATTTAATGCTAAACGTATTTTAAAAATCATTGTATCTCTGTCATCTTCAAACGACTGACTGAAATAGAATTATGTTTAACCTTAGAAGCTAAAGGCAGTTACTGATATGTGGTGCCAGTAGGTCTTAGACCTAAGTATTTATATTTATAGCCTCTCCCACACCTTCCTTTCTAGGAATCCAGTTAAGGACACTTGCCCGTCATTTTATACTTCCGATTAAGAAAATTGCTCAACGGCTTGAGCAATTTTATCCGATTTGACACGATAATTAGTGTGAAAACGGAAGGTGTGTACCGAGAGCTCGTTTGAAATTGTGCAAGATAGCGAGTGACAGGATTTAGATCCCAAGGAAATTACATTTACGTGAAACATTAAAGAAACAAGTGGTACCTACTGCTCCCATTCGTACCTATAGAAGTAATATAACATAAATAATAGGCAGGAAATAAAATGTTCGCAAAATGTTTATTTCGGACTTCAATAATATATAAAGTTGTGAAATTGTGAAAAGTTGAAGTTAAATACTGGCCTGAAAGAAACTCAAACTCAATCTGAAAGCATTTAATTCAACTAAACCAATTACACACACTTTTGAAGAGTCAAGGAGTCTGTAAGTAAAGATGAAGCTAGTTGCCCATTCCAAAGCATAATAGGTTCCTATGGAGTAGAACGGGCAAGAAACTACATAGACGCTCTTTTAAATCAAAATCCTCCTCTTCACTTATTGGCTTACGTCGACAAGAAAATGTGTGTTTTAGTAAGAACGGTTACCTACTTCCTGCGGGGTAATTGCGTAACGCATATCAGTAGCAATGGGTTTCATTTTGAAAGTTATACAACATACATTGCGTTATTTACGTTGTTGAGCAGACACATTTCTCGAACTTATGAAGCAATGGTTTAGCAATATTTTTTAAAATGATTCAGATTGAGATTGATAATGTGTTACGATTAGGGTGTTGGAGAAATACAGGATCTGCACCCTATTTGCTTAAGGGGGAAGCGCTAAGGTAGCCCGCGAAATTCAAATTTTCTTACGTTTTTTGCAATTTGCTGGTTAGTATTAAGTTGCACGTCGATCAAAATATGATTCGCGGCCGTAACAAATATGTATTTACAGAATTATAATCATTAAAGTCATCAACACAACTCTCTAAGACCACGTAAGTCCAAAGAATGATGATTTCATGAAACAGTTATTCTTTGGACTTACGTGGTCTTAGAGAGCAATGAATGTAGCAATGAATGTTGTTGAACTGTATGAAAGCATTGCTACGTGTGTTACGCAGTTACCCCGCAGTTTTTCCAACGTTGTCGCTAAGGCTGACCAAGAGATCTAAGTAATTCTTTAGAATTTTAGATTTTACTAGTGTCACTATTTTTACACTATCTATTATCAACAGCTACTCCAGAGATTACAATGCGTGCCACGAAAGATGAGACTTGACCCCGCCTCCCCCGCACTTTCCGCCGCCCCTATGACGTCCGGTCCCGTGCCGCACTCAGACCTCATACCGCTAAAGATACCTAAAATCGTGTACTGCGCATGTCAAACCACGTGGTGTGTCAAGTCTCATCTTTCGTGGCACGCATTGTACACGACTAGATTAGCTTCCGTGGTACCTTATTGTCACTATTCCGATGTATTTTAAATGCGTAATTGTGGAAAGATATGGTTATTGTTACGTGTTTTTGAAATCTCTTCCTTAATGGCGACCTTAATACATGACATAATTATGTTACGTATACTAGTATATTTTTACTAGCTTTTGCCCGCGACTTCGCTCGCGTGGATCGCGGAAATTATCCCACGGGAATGTTCTCGTACTACCGGGATAACAAGCAATCTATGTATGTTCTGAGAGCAGTGGTGGTCAAGTGGTAGCGGCTGCGAGTTATGAGTTTGTAGGTCGTAGGTTCGAACCCAGACAGGCGCATTAAGGCTCCTTGAAACAGGCGCGACACGACAATACAAAGGCACCGCAAGTCGCGCAACGAGCGATGCCTTTATGTCGCGCGCGATTATATCGCGTGTCGCGCCTGTTTGTAGGAGCCTTTATAAGTAATCCGCGTGCGATCAGAATGGGATGCTACCGTTTGGAACTGAGACGCGCGCGGTCCGCCGCGTCCAGCTAGCCGTAGCGTCGGCAAACGCTACTCGAGAACTGTCAATTCAAAACGGTGAACATCGTGAGGAAACCGGCATGTTCTAGAACCAAAAATTCGAAGATATGTGACATCTACCAACCCGCGCTGGGCCCGCGTGGTGGGTTACGGCCCACTCCCTCTCACAGAGAGGAGGCCTGTGTCCCAGCAGTGGGAACATTATAGGCTTATTATAATGATGTATGTTCTGACTTAGCTCACTAATTTCGTATCACACTATCCATCACAAAATCACAATCCAAGGGTTTTGAATGAAATTTCTAATATATTTCTTCGTAGGTTTGACGATTTGTCTGCTTAACAACGTAAATAAAGCAATGAACATAGCTGAACTGTCAAATGAAAGGCATTGTGATTGTGATCGATTGCCTTTGTATGTGTGTTACAGCCGTTAAGAGTAAACTAGTCGCGCGCTCGAACTCACTGGTGGTCATGGCCAAAAAGCACGCTGTCTCACCTGGCTTCGTGTCCGACAGAGCTAGTATCAGTGATGAGCAGTTAGACGCTAGTTTATACGAAAAACGTCTAGTTCTCATGCACAGAAACACCGTTCCAACCTGACAGGCGCGTAAAAAAATTCGAAAAGTACTTCGGAAAATCGAGTTTTATGAAAAAACCACATCATAAATCAATTACAAATAAAGTTTACTGAACTCTTCGATAACTGGTCTTTGTCTGTACGGACTTGGTTTTGAAGAATTTACTGTTCTTTTATTACTTATTTACACTCAAAGTTTCATTAAAAACAGCAAGAATAATGAATCTTTGTTGGCTCATAACTTTTTAATGGCTTTTTATTTTACTATTCTGTTTCCGTACAGACAATATTAATAATAAGTCAAAATGATATCATGTTTAACTTTGGATGCACAATCTCAAACAGTGGAGTAATACTCTCCCGAAGTTTGTATGGAAAACATTTCGACTAGTGGCACCGTGGAAACGTATAGACAGACGGACAAACAGTCCGAGTGACTTTAGCATGTGTAATATGCCAGCATGAATATAGTTTTAAATACCTCTTTTATCCATGCCTAGATAAAAAATAACGGGATCCTAACCATATTTAACAGTACAAAAATAACTGTTAGGTCTTTTTGTAAAGGGGATAGTTAGTTTTCAAAAACTGTTATAGTTTTTGCAATAGATCCGCGATCCGCGATCTTCTGGACCCGCGGGTCCATGACCACACTATGTGACAGTCGTCCCTACTATAGGCCGACCGCTTAACTGAGACGTTGCCTGAGGTAGCTGTGCGGTGCGGGGGGGAGAATTGTCACAAGTTGACAAATCACTGAGGTCTTGCAACACGTCACCACACCCCTCCCACACCGCGCTGCTACCTGAGGGAACGTCTCAGATAAGCGATTTTAATAGCAGCTGCATTTAATTAATTGCAATCAGTAAAAATGTTTATCTACAGGTATGTACCAGTACCTACTAATGTTATCTTCGGAATCGAATAGTGTGATCTTCGGAATTCTTGATCCGATTCCGAAAACTCTGGCACTTAAAGAAAGCTATACGCTATTGCCAGTGCCATAGGGTATCTTTTCACGCAGACGGAGTCGCGGGCAGAAACTAGTAAACAATGTAAAAATCTTTACGTGGAGTAATTAGGTCATGATTTACTCATTGTGTACAAAGTCTAGGATTGGACTAGAATAATTATCATACATAATATAGTAGGTACTAATAAAACGAAAATTCCGATACATTTTATTACAGTGATTCACATTGTAATTGTAGCTGCATTTAATTAATTGCAATCAGTAAAAGTGTCTATAATTAATATTCTAAAACGTTACAGTCGACGCATTGAGATAGAGATAGAGATAGGACGTTGCGAAATTCGATATGAAGTGAACTGGACCGCCAATGATGCGATGCGCCAAATGGACCAATTTTCTGATTATCTGAAGTAATTAACTTTCAAAATGTAACCGAAATCTCATCCTAGCGACAATCAATGTCAAAAACTTGTCAAAAATGTAGGAAAATTTGAGGTATTTTTGACAGATTGAGACTGAGATTAGCCTGTCGATTCTGTAAAAATCTTACCGTGAAAACTTAGGTGAAGTGAGTTTGTTTTTGCTAGGAATTGACACTATTGACAGCTCACTTCGCGCTCACTTCACCTAAGTTTTCACGGTGAGATTTTTAAAAGAATAGGACCGCAGCACCCTAATTGCGTAACACACTTTCAATCACAATCTGAATAAATTTGGAGGATATTGCTAATCCATTGCTTCATTTGTTAGAAAAATTTGTTTGCTCAACAACGTAAATTACGCAATGAATGTTGTTGAACTGTCAAAATTAAAGCCATTGCTACTGTTAGTGTGTTACGCAATTACCCCGCAGACTGTGAACGTACAGACGCCAGCACATCAAGTTACTACAATCTGAGAAATTTCTTTAATAGATTTTCAACTTTATCGCTAAAGCATAAGGTTCAAAGTTGATTGGGAAAATTTGACAGTTTCGGGTAGCTTGATGTGCTGGCGTCTGTACCTAAAATTACGGGAATTGCCCCTCTGATCCGAGAGTAGGATTAGTAGTTAATCTGAGTTAGCTGACAAATTGTTTATGTCATCGGTATGTCACACTTAAGACTTCACAATAGGTATTGTTTTGCAATCAAATCAGAATCTCAAGACACGTCAAGATAAACAAATATAGAAAGCAACTTTCATGATGTACAGTCAACCGCTCGTACATGGTAAAAGTTTGACTTTGACAGCGCTTTTATTTCGCAGCGGTAATGCCAATTTTCGTAGTTCAATTGTCACTACGACGTGTAGTTGACTGTAGGTACCTATGATTGATACGATCGTGGGTCGACAGCACTTTCGCAAATTAAGCTTGAGAAAATTTGACGGTTAGCGCGCCTCTAAGTTATTGCGACTAAAAGGCATATCTCAATCGATTTTAGTTCAAGGCGACGGTTTTGCGTATCTTTATTATTCAAGGGTTTCACAGTTCAATATTGTAATACCTACTACAGCCATTGGTCATTGTGACACTGATTGTTGATAAACTAACACCTATTACAAAATTATTAATGCGTGATCTATCTACGACGTACACTTGCCCGTTGTTTTTATATTTTACAATAATGCGCACTCGAATGACAAAATGTTAAGCAATTTTCAAACTAATTTCTTTCTCGTAGATTTTTCGGGCACATTAATAGTGATGGCACTAAGAAGTAAAAAACAACAACTCATACATGAAGGTATACATATAATACAAACAAAATGCGCGTGCAGCACCGCAGCAGCACCATGTGATAGAAGTGAAACTTCTTACAAATGAAAGAATAAGAGAGATTTAATGTGAGAGACAGAGATAGAATTACATAATATAACTTTCATCTCTCTCAAGTAACGAGATATGCCTAAACGTGACGCGCGTAAAATTTCACTCTCAATTCTCGTCCAATGAATCATCGAATCGCCGCTTGAGAAGTTATATTTCGAATAGTCTTTACTATAAGATTACGCACATGTAGGTATATAAGTGCGTAAGTGTGATAAGTGCTAACGCGTGCCCGTGTTCCCGCCGTAAGAGGCAGAGGAGGACACCGTGAAGTTTTAGTGGGTTAGAGTCCCACATAACTGCACTATCTCCCCGTGGTAGTGCAGAATGCATGAGCATTTCCCCAAGTTAAAAAAAAAACATCATAGTGCTGACGCGCATTCTTTAGTTCCATTTAGATCCAAACCGCAATGATGTCATTCGAGACAAATTCATCGTAGGCCCTTTTCATATAATAATATTCTATATAATACACATATTGTTTATTTGTATTTCTTAAAACAAATATCCTTATTATTTTGCTCATTAGTTGGCATTTGTTTATTAGTTTTAACTTAGGAATAATATTTTTAATAATAGAACGGTGTTGATCACAAAAAAATCTTGTTTAAATTAATCATCTTGACTGCTTGTTATGGGGGAAGCGCCAGTATCCCGCGATATTCTTTATTACGTTTTTTGCAATTTGCAGGTCAGTGTCAGTTTGTATGTTGATTAAAGTATGATTCGTGACCATAACAACAAAAAAAAAACCGTGATTGGGTCAATCTCCAAAACGGGCGTATTCGTGTGATCGCTCTGGTGCTTTTCTGATATTGATATTTAATGGTAATTATGTATCTCATTAAAAATAATGATATTCAAATAGTACATTTTTACTATTGGCCTTCAATTTACACAAACAGTTATGGAAATATTTAAGAAAAGCACCAGAGCGATCACACGAATACGCCCGTTTTGGAGATTGACCCGATTACAGAATTATGAACATTAAAATCATTGATGATTTTAATAACACTGACCTGCAAATTGCAAAAACGTAATACAAATTAAATTTCGTAGAAGAAAAAATAGTACCTATCTATATATTATATAGTCTAGTAGTATAGTCTAGTATCTATATAATAGTATATATCTACATATTTTTTTTCATCGAGCATTACAAAGGACTCAAATAGTTAATTGTCTTCGTAGATTGATTTACCTACATTATAACATTGTTTTCTATCACTAGCTCCTAGGTTGAGCTTCATTAGACATCCCAGTCCTTCTTTATCCTTCTCTCATACCTATTTACGCCTCAGCATAATTTTTTGTCCAGTGTTTTTTGTGTTTAGGTCCTAAGGAGCGCACAGGACCTAAACACAAAAAACGCAAGTTTTAGAAACAATAAAAGTATATGATCGACTACAGTAAACAAAATCAGAAAAATATATGATATTCTTCAGGATATATGCTAGGTAGATAGTGTATTGAAAACATAATACAACTAATTTGTTACCATAGAGAAAAATCATGAAAATGCCTCTAAAAACTTATTTTTACAATAAAATCCATACATCATAAATACAATCGTTCGGACGTTTTGTCAGATTATTCTACAAGCAACATAGGTAATACGGGCTGGTGTCCGCAACTCCACGTCAATGCGCGTATTTTGCGTACGGTACAAGCAACATACTAAAATATTAGTGTTTTAATTTTTTAGTCCAAACTATAGATTTTTTTGTAATTAAATAATTGCTTCATGTTTTGCAATAAATTACCAGCGTTGTATCATAGTATAAAGAGGGGAAGTACGTTATCTTCATACAAATGCACTGCGCGCGGCTTGTATGTGTGCGTCATAGTATCTATGCGTCGCCGCACGCACACTTAACAAAATCTCGACCCGTTTCTCAGTGCGCCAGTCGGGGCTAACACCGCATGAGCTTCGCGCGTCACGGCTTTCGGCACCGCTAAATGAATGAAAAATGTGTGATAATCGCAGGAGAACGTATTGATTTGTATTTTTGGGTGTCTTAATAAGTAATTCCAGATTTGTCTCTGTTCTGATTACCTATTGAACTGGAAAGGTAAGCAAGTTGCAGCTTGCAAGTTCTCGCATATAATTTTTACTTGATGACTCATACCTATTTATTTAGTTTTTGTTGTAAGTATTATTTTATATCAGACAGAGGAAGTAGGTAGACCTACTTTCCCACTAGAATGCATTAGGTACTTTTGATCTGTCAATTGATATGCCATTGATCGTTGTTTTCTCGTGCTCATCACCGCCCCGCGCCGCCCGTTTGCTGGCCCGTCACTCTTTCTTTTATCGTGAAAGGTTTCATCATCGTTTAGGTAAAACTGACCTCACAAACCCTGTACTCAGACAATACAAGTAAAAAATACAACTTCCCGACCCTTGCCAATTTATAGGCACTGAATTAACATTTAGCTAAAAGTAACAACCCTGAGACAGTAGGCAATTATATCGCGGATCGGGCCGGAGATAGCCTACTTCCCCTCTTTATACTATGGTTGTATCATCGCGCTTCTCTTTGTTTTCTATGCAGTCCGACAGTGACCGCGCTTTAGGTCATGTAAGCCCCTTATGTGATTTTATACTAACAATAAGACCGGTAGGTAGGTACACAGTACACCGATGACGAAACAAGGGTAATAGGGCTTGCGGTCAGATCGTAGCGGAATTTTATGCCGATGTATTTTTGGCGCGCACAAAACCTTGTGGACAATGTTTTGATAATGTGATAAGAATGCTTTTATTATGTTTTTTTCCTACTCTAGTTAATTTAATAGGGTAGGTACATCTGTTTATCTGTTTGTTAGGTAGGTGTACCTACGGAGAATTTAACTTGAAGGTATATACTTCGTAAGTACAGCGCTTGCAAACAAAGACACACATAACATCACGCCTATAATCCTCAAAGGGTTAGGTAGAGGTGTCCCTATAGTAGAAATTTAGCCAGTTTTTGAAGTGAAAACTTCTTTAGCGGCGCTGTGTACTTTTTTTGGAATGGGTAAAAACTTCTAAATTCGCGTCAGGTCACGTGACCCTGATCGAAAATTCGTAAGACGTAAGACGTAAAACGTAAGACGCGCGTTGTTGAGGACAGCGCCATCTATGCACATCGGGAAGAACTACGAGGGCCTCGCGTACTAACTACGTAGTTCATCCAACAACGACGAGATGGCGCTGAACCACGGATATATAACTGACGACGAGCTCCATGCGAGACCAACACCACGAACTGAAGTCTATCCTGTGTGCTTATTTATAAATCTGAATAAATTCCTTTCACGAGAAGAATAAACCAGTCACTTTGGTCATCATACCTGATTTGCAAAAAACCCTATAAAATAAGGAACACACCTTAACACGCGTGTTTTGTTTATAAGACGATTCACAAAATACACTCGTAATTGTTCAAGTTTTCACTTCTGTCGGCACTACCGGAGTGCCAGTGTTTTTTTTTTTAAATTCGATGTATTAGGGGGAGCCTATTTCCATGAACCGGGAACAATGATTGTACAGTACAGTGCGTGCCACGTAAGAAGAGACTTGACCCCGCCTCCCCCGCCTCTTTCCGCCGCCCCTATGACGTCCGGTCCCGTCCCGCACTCAGACCTCATACCGCTAAAGATACCTAAAATCGTGTTCTGCGCATGTCAGACCACGTGGTTTATCAAATCTCTTCTTACGTGGCACGCACTGTACAGTACAGTAGCACATAATACAGACCCCGGGCTGCTATTGCAAAAATTCGTGATGGAAAAACCCAATAACACTGACTTGGGAATCGAGCATGAGGTCCTTCTTCATGCTCAGCAGTAGCGCTTGCGACCACTAGACCAAAGAGTCAGCCCAAACAAACATTCGATATTATATCATCATCTGTCTAGCCTTTTCCCAACTACGTTGGGGTCGGCTTCCAGTCTAACCGGATGCAGCTGAATACCAGTATTTTTCATGGAGCGACTTCCTATCTGCCCTCCACAAGCACAACCCAGCTACTGGGTAATACGATACCCCCTGGTTGTCAGTCTTTCGGGCTTCTGTCTACCCGTAACGACTGTCAAAGATCTACGAATGACAGCCGGGACCAACGGCTTAAAACGTGCTTTCCGAGGCACATTTACAGGGATACATTGAGAGGGGTACATTTACATTAGATATTATTTATATACGGTAAAATATGTAGGTATGTAAATACTTTTGTCTAATATGGAAAGATACTTATATTAAGGGTAATGTAGAGGTTTGTTTCTTTCCATAATGGGGAGTTCGGAATGCCAGGTTTTGTATGAATATAACTAAGCAGTGAGATATCAAATTCCTCATGCGACAGTATGAGGAATGTGTCTAGGTGTTGGGACGTGTCAACTACTACTGGGAAACTATGGTTAGTCACCCAACCTTGAGCGTATTTGGCCGTCCTGTTTGTACCTATATGTAATGAGGTAATTAGTGGTCTGTAGGCCCAGTTTTGAGTGGCAGAGCTGCCCCCTAACCGGCCCAAGGTACTGAAGTGCAAACTATCCAGTGTACCTAAAAGTAGGAATATACCAACTCGAGTTTAATGCAACCCTTTTTTCGTTTTTATTAAAATAATAATAAAAGGTTAATTTTAGTTTTGGTATTCCAAAATAGCAATCTAAAATCTAATCTATATGTTTTTTAAAACAAGTCAAATTTTTCAAAAAGTAGTTGAGTTTTTTTTTTTTAATTTTTAAAACTAAATCCTCATCGGTGACATTAATTATGCCTAATGTAATCATAAGACTGACAGTTAGTATATGATTCTCTTCTCCCTCCGCGTAATTTTCTTTTTTCGGTAAAAAAAATAGATAATAAGCTATTCCATACATTTTCACCGCGTAGATATTGCACTTTTCTATGAAACACCAGATTTTTTTTTTAATAACCGACGCTAAATTTTAACGCGGCTGTTCAGAATCATGTACGGAATCCATGGTTACAGACTTACAGTTTACACGTCGATGATGACGTGTAACCCAGGCTGTATAAATTGTTGCAATTTTTACCCGACTACGGCGAAGCAGAAAGGAGGGAGAGGTTGTTCAGGGTATAGCCACCTACCCTACTCTAGCAAAACAATACACTCTAACAATAGTAAGCGATCATAAGCTTTAGGGCAAAGTGGCTTAAGACCACGCTATCCGTCACTATGAATAATATGTATTAAATATATTACGTGTAAGTTGTATAATTAATAGACGATAAACTAATATTGAATAGTTTGTAGATGTTAATTTCAGATGAGTATATTTTCTGGTTTCATACTTTTTAGAAAGAGAGAGAGCGTAATTTTTTTTTTTGCGTATTTTTGTAACACTTGTTTGTTGATTGGTAACAGACGAAAAAGAAGAGATTTAACCAATCGTTATATTTTATTTTTAAAGCGGTATCGACAAGCAACACGTTTTTAAACTAATTTGACATTTATATAATAGGAAGAAATACTAAATTATAAGAACTAATGCAAAAAAGCAATAAATTAAATTTTATGACCAGGATCAAAATAAATTGAATTGATTCGGACTAAGTAGGTAATACAAGCAAAACAAACAAAAAAAAAGCATAAAGGTTTAAGTTGATTATATAATTTTCAAAAACATCGGCTTGTAACATTTTAATCAAAACATGGTAGGTATTATTTTTATCGCCATTTTTATTACCTACTTACCTGAATCCTTGAAATCAAAACATAGTAACAAGTTCTATTATTTATTGTTACAAAATGCTCAGTTCCTTTTGCAGGTTTTGTCGTGTGTTCCTGCAAAGTTACCTAGTTACCTACCTTGTTTTATGGTCAACTAGCTTATCGTATGTTCCTGCAAAGTTACCTACCTTGTTTTATGATCAACTAGCTTTTGCCCCCGGCTTCGCCCGCGTAGATGTCAAAATATATCCCACGGGAACTTACTTCCGGGATTAAAAGTATCCTATGTGTTAATCCAGGTTATAAATTATTTGTGTGCGAAATTCGTTGAGCCGTTTTTTGCGTGATTGAGTAATCAACATCCAAACATACAAAATTTCACATTTATAAGTAGGAATTAGTAGGGAGTAAAACGTAATATTCCTGCATTCATAAAAATCATCATCCTTAAGTTAGAATTGGCCTCAAATGTCCATGACTTCATGAAATAGTAATTCAATAGTTGTTTTTATACTATGTGGGTAATAATGAACTTGATAGTTGTATTGATGATTTTTATGATTATAATTCTAGAAGTAAATAAATGTGTGTTACGACGTTGTATCATATTTGGTCAACATACAACCTCATACTGACCTGCAATTGCAATTGGAAAAAAAACTTAAGAAAATTTAAATTTCGCGGGCTACCTGGATGCTTTCGCCGCAAGCTTAACAGTGATAGAAAACAAGGGACAAAATTGTTACTAAGCCAATCACAAACCACACCTGCACATACCTTACGTACTTCAGCCACATTAATTGCAATAAATACTCGTGTAAATTCCTCAATTGGTTTTCGTAATATTGTCTGCTAGATTGCGACCGAAGGCTCCCATTGTGGGAACTGACAGAACTTGAGTAATGTCTGTAAGTATGTATGATGTTGCTCAAAAACTGCTAGCAATCTCTAGTTGCAATGAAGCTTCGGCAATCGTTGAACAAATAAATGGAAATAAATCATTACAAACTATCTGACAATGATTTCTTTCGACACTAAGCACTATGGTGATCGTCAATTAAATTTCGTTGAATAATCATTGAGTAAAAAAAATACAATATGAACTTTTTATACAATTTTATTGTAAAAACTATGTTTTTTTTTTTATAGAAGTTAAGTTAGTTTAAAAGGAGTTAACTTTATTTGTTGTACTAATACTTACATGATTATCTACATAAAAACTTGTTTAGTGTTAAGTGCAAGTCATTATGTATTTTTATAAATAAAACAAAGTTGGGTTGGTTACACCATTTATAACTCAAGAAAGGCTGGACCGATTTTTATGATCTTTGATTTGTTGGATTTGTCTCCGCCCCAAATAGCAGAATAACTATTAAAACAGTAGAAAAATTCACGAAAAAAAATATAATGAAGATAATTCAATTTCTCATACATTTTGTATTTATTGATTCTGAGGCGGCACGAAATTCGCCGGGTTAGCTACTACATTACATAAAGGCTCAATTATAAAGCTCTTATATGTTTTATTAATTCAGTTTAAGATAATATTTACATAATACATAAGCTAACAGACTCAAAATAATAATAATAATATGTAATTTACATGTATACAGGCTGATTGGAAGATGGGCTTGAGGGCGAAGATAGTATAGACAATTTACAACCATCTGAACCTTGTCTTAGACGAAGTCACCAATTTTTTTTAGTAGTCTTACAAATTCCCAAAATTTTAAGTAAACTGCTTGGGCAAATTGAATGATAAATGAATTTTATTTTATTTAATTAAAGTAATGTGTAAGCAATCTAGCAAAACATGTTTTAGGCCTCTGTGTCATTTAGTGTTGCCCAAAATCGGTCTTGGTCTTGCAGTCTTGGTCTTGTTCTTGCATTTTTGCAAGACCAAGACCAAGACCAAGACCGACTTATTGTAGCAAGACCAAGACCAAGACTGAACCCTGCAAGACTTGAGCAAGAACAAGACTAAGCCTGCAAGACTCTTGCGTCTCGCGGTTAAGTCAAACTGAGATTTGGGCGTTATAGTAGGCATTTGTTTTCAATCCCGATTTTGATAGACGTTCCCCAGTATCAAAACCGTATCGTCATAACACTAAAATATATTGTATTTTTAAGTATCTTAAAAACTTCTATCTGATATTTGGGCGTTTTGTGAAAAGTATACTTTTATTATAGAGGTTTGGAACTTAGTAAAATCTACTATATATTATACAAACGACCTCCGGCTTTTAAACGACGCCAAGAAGAACCGAGTACATCAAAATCTCCGCGGAAGAAAAGAATTAGAGCTTTTGATTTAAAAAAATTATGTTTATTTTGTGGAGAAGAAGCGAGTGAAGAAGTTGAGAGAAAAAGAGAAAAAAATACAGACGCGTTATTAGAGAAGTGAGACAGTAGCAGGTATAAAGGGACGGGTCTCGGAACAATAAAATACATTACAACTGCCAGCGGAGGTCGTTTGTAAAATATTTATATGTAGTAGATTTTACTAAGTTCCAAACCTCTATAAAGTATACTTTTCACAAAACGTCCAAATATCAGATAGAAGATACTTAAAAACATAAATAAAAAACAATAAAGTTTACGCCTTGGTATACGGTATACAATACTGTATGTAAGTGCATTCTAGTCGCTTTCTCAGCGCTCTACTTCAAAAACGGTTAATCTTACAGAAAATTGCAATAGGCATTTTTTGTAGATAATTTCAGGACAAACAATTTTATAACGACCTGTATTGACCTCCAAGCAATAGGTCGCGAGATATTTGCAAAAAACTGATTTTCGTGACCTTTTGACCTTTATAACTCTTTTAGCCGGCACGATATTAATGTCGATTTTTCACATCTTCATTACAACGTCGTAATAAAGGTGTGTACAAAAATTCAGCTCACTAGGAATTTTTCCGCAGATAAATCTAAAATGACTGGGCTACATAACGAATCTAAAATAAAAGTAGTAAATGGGTCATTCAATTATGTAGATGATTAAAATGCCTTATGTGACGCGTCTGTTAGATTCATTGGGATCCCTGCCACCATGAGCAATAGGCTAATAGGTATTTGAATGTAGTCTAGTCTAAGTAGTAGAGTCTCGCAAGACTTGCGAGACTCTTGCTGCAAGACCAAGACCAAGACTGAGAGCGCAATACCAAGACCAAGACCAAGACCAGGTGTATTGACGCAAGACCAAGACCAAGACTGGCTAAGGTCTTGTCTTGGTCTTGCATTTGGGCAACACTAGTGTCATTAGACATAAAAACATAAAAATTAGATAAAAAAAATTGTTAAGACTTCGTCTAAGACAAGACAACCATGGCTTAAATGGTTCTAAATTTTCTGTACTATCTTCGCCTTAAAGCTTTGTACCCATCTTCAAATCACCCTGTATAAAACAAAACAAGGGTAATGAATCATCATCAAAAAATTTGTCCGCATTTGTAGGTCGTAAGTTCGAACCCAGCCAGGCACTTTACTTACTGTTTTCAAAATGGTGAAGGAACACATCGTGAGAAAATCGGCATGTCCTAGAAGCGCAACGAGCGGTGCCTTTGTGTCGCGCGCGATTATATCGCAAGTCGCGCCTATTTGTAGAAGCCTTTATAGACTAATTATGCTAAATAGATAATGTGAAGTAGTAACCTTAAATTAAATCTTGTATGAAATGCTCACTGGCCAGCTTAATCAAGATATCCATTATTGCAGCTCTATATTAAAAAACATTATTATTATGAGGTAATTTTGTGAAGTGTAGCATATCGTGAAATCTACGAGGTACCTACTTGAGCAATGTCAGACAAGATTGAAACTTTAACAGTGATTTATTAGTGAGCTTAGCACGATTCGAGGTATATGTAATTGTTTCATTAAAAAAATGCGGGTCATTAAAGTCCCAAAAGTTAATGGGCATTAATGAAAGAATGAATGTTTAAAACAAATTGCAATAATTAAGGCGACTACATGATATAAAGCGCGGTCTTTGTCGGACTGCATAGAAAAGAAAGAGAAGCGCGATGACACAATGACACAATCACACACAACACACAATTACAAACAACAATCACACACACAATTACACAATTACAATTTATTATTTCACAATTTATTGCAAATTATGAAGCAATTATCTATTTACAAAAAATCAATTGTATGGACTAAAAAATTAAAACACTAGTGCTTTAGTCTTGTAGAATAATCTGATAAAAAATGATTGTATGTATATTAGTATGGTTTTTATTGTAAAAAGAAAGTTTTTAGAGGTATCTTCATGATTTTTTCCTAACGTATCAAATTATTTGTATTATGTTTTCAACACACTATCTATCTAGCACGTATCCTGAAGAATCTCATATATTTTTCTAATTTTGTTTACTGTAGTCGATCATGTACTTTTATTGTTTCTAAAACTTACGTTTTTTGTGTTTAGGTCCTGTAAGCCCCTTAATCGATAAATGGTTACTTTGCAAGTACAAAAAAATATGCAGGCAATCTAGGACCTCAGCAAGGCAAATAGGGACAATTGTTTGCAACGCTTTCGCTTTTTCTCGTAGTTGGTCGTAGTAACTAAGCTTGGGAACCCCGATCAAACAAGTTAGGTTAGAAATGTGACCAACCGCGCTAGCCGACCGAGCGAAGCGAGCGGTGCCGCAGCAGCGAGCGGCCGGCGACCATACATCCAAGTTGGTTGCAGTTGCTTAGCTATTGAGTATTTTTAGGACCTCAAAATAGACATTATTTTTAGTTCACAAAAAGAGGTGAATTCGTTATATCAGAGTACTTATTCAAAAATATTCTTAGGAAAGCAAAATGGGATACTTACATACCATACAATATTATTGCCTTTTTGGACAATGTTTTCGTACCGACCGGCGACCTGCTTTCTATAAGTGTATAGTCGATGCTGTTTTCTTCTCGTCTCCATTCCGTTGTAATTTGGTTATTTATGTTACCAAGTAAGCAAGAAGTTTGAGTGTAAAACGAATCTATTTGTACCACTGACCTATATAAGGTCAGTGATTTGTACTGTAATTAGAATTGCCGGCATGCCCTTGAAGTGTGGTTGTTGCTCTATGATTTATGGCAATCGTCGCCATGGTTACCACTCAATGTTTGGGTATGTGTGTAAGTCAATTAGCCAGTCATTATATACTTTACTAGCTTGTGAAAGCGAATAATGTTTGAGAGAGCTCTGTGGGTTGAAGGCGGTACAATCTTTTCACAGATAGTTCAATGGCAACCTTATTACAGCAACAATAAAGATCACTGTGATCTTGATAGACTTGACAGTTTCAGGAACCCAATAACAACTTTATTGACACGATATTAAAGATCACAGTAATATTGACAGTGATGCAAAATCAGAAGTAAAATAACATTGAATGGACTGTACGGTAGGCTAGGTCGTACGTCAGAGGGAATACTTTGATCTTGAGCTGGCCTGGCGTAGTAGGGGGTTTCAATAGAATATGAGGCCAACTTATACTGGTTTTGTTACATGTGACGTCAGGCCTTACCTTTTCAAACAGCTTCTAATGTAGGAGGTGAGGTGGTATAGTGGTCAGACAACAAGCCTTCTATAAAAGGAGTTATAAACGAAAGCCAAAATAACGTGAAAAAAAAAATTGACAATGAGCTGTTTGTTTTCTGTTAATACAATTAAAATCTATTTTCTTAATAAAATTCAACTATATCCTCCTATCCTCCTGCATACTTATCTCTTTTGTTGACTGTACTTCTTCTTAAATGAATAGGTTGCAGATTCAAACCTGGTGAAGTAGCGTGCCTTTTTAATTATATGAAAAGAGCCTCCTGAGCGAAACGTCTACAGAGCCACTATAATGTCCGGTGCACCATGGGCGATCAGCAAGTTTCCACGCTGATTGGCTATTGTTTTCAGCACGAAGGCAGCGACACGCTAAGCCTTGTGTTCACCAACATTTAAACAACTGATAAAATATTTAATAAGTTCTATATTTAAAATTTCCTTAGGAAATTTGACATAAACTTAAATACCTAACTGGTGGTTTGAATGTTGGTGAACTCAGGCCTAACAAGAAGAATTTATAAGAAAACTTTGTAAGTAAAGTTAAAGGAAAACATCGTGAGGAAAACTGGTATAAACATACGAGTATGAATCTCCCCAACACACAGCGAAGCAAACGTACGGAAATATCACTTTCCTGTTTGTATGAAAAAAAGGAGTCAACTTTTTATCTTGTAGGCAACTACTAATATACGAGTTATTCTGGTCTGATCCCCTGAACACCCCTCCGTCCCCCCCTCCTCGATCCCCTGACTGGCATGGATAATATAATAAATGCGAAAGTAACTCTGTCTGTCTGTTGAGGCATCCACAGGAAAGTCCGGTTAAGCAGACGACAACCTCACAAGTTGAACTGCGAGATGCCATTCCCCAAAAAAAAAAAGACTGTCTTTTATCTTTTCTTAAGAACAGTTATGATAAAATTCTTCGGCGTAATCAAATCTACGGTGAAACAATGAGATTCTCATCGCTATCATCTATACTTAATATTATAAAGCTGAAGAGTTTGTTTGTTTGGTTGAACGCGTTAATCTCTGGAATACCAGTCGGACTTGAAGAATTATTTTTTCAATTCAATTTGATAGCCCAATTCTTGAGGAAGGCTATAGGCTATTTAACATCACGCTATGACCTTTAGGAGCCGAGCAAAAAGAAAAAAAGTCAGAAAGAACGCTAAGCAAAAACGAAGTAGGTAATGGCGCGGGCAGGCGATGCGTTGCGACGGGGTGGGTCGGAGTAACAAGAAATTTCACGCGGACGAAGTCGCGGGCAGAAGCTAGTTATTCCTACTTTCGAAGATTCTAATCTAGCCAGATTTTTTCATTGCCTTTGGAGCTACAGTTATGAGAGCGTTAAATTTTGTTTAATAATTCGGAACAATTACTTGTTTTTAACAAAAGTGCCAATTAAAAATGTGATAAGTAGGAAGACAAGCGCGAGTGAAGTATTAAGTAGGTATAAAAAGTACGTACTTAAGCTGTCAATCATTCAAATCAGCCTATTGCAGTCCACAGCTGGACATAAGCCTCTCTCAGGCTCCGCTACAATACTTTGTCCTCCAAAAATCAAAATATTTTATTTCACATAAACCTACATGGGCACTTCTGAAACGTCAGAAACTTGGTGCACGGTTCCAATTGGTCATGGCGAAGAGCCGGCAAGAAACTCCACGCTTACTCTTTTTAAAAATAATTGGCTTTTACAATGTTTTCAAATTACAGTAGGAATGGGAGGACAGCGTAGGCCTGTCAACAAGTACCTGGTACTTGATAAAATAAAAAATGGTCTACAAATCTAAAGTCTACAAGGCCTACAAAGTCCTCACATTTACAAAATAAGAAACTATCAAAAGGATAAATAAAAAGCCACATGTGCAGAAGGAATTATTGCCAAACTACCTTGTCTTCAAAGTAGTCTTTAATTTTATAATATGCTTTTTTGATAAGGATATCGTTTGATGAGGGTTTTGAACTTTCCATCGGTAAGTTCTGTAACCGGTTTTGGCAACTTGTTATAAAAACGGATGCCGTTTACAAGAAATGACTTGTTAGTTTTAGTTAATCTAAATTTAGGTATCACAATTTCATTTTTACTACGTGTATTTATATTATGGAAATCGCTTCTTATTTTGAAAAGTCCTAAGTTTTTGCGAACATACAAAATACTTTCTAAAATATAAAGAGAAGGCAGTGTTATTATATCAATTTCTTTGAATTTGTTTCTAAGAGAGTCGCGAGGATCCATTTTATAGATTGCGCGGATTGCCCTCTTTTGTAAAATGAAAATTGAATCTACGTCTCCGTCTTCTAAATCCAGTCTGTCCCAGCCACTTTTTTATGGTCGTCAGTCCATATAGCTGGGATGTGTATCACACTATACGCTTGCCGATACGCGGTCTCCACTCCAGGAATCGTCTGCTTAACCGGTCATCGGTCCTTCGACAAACCTGGCCAGCCGTATGCCACTTCAGCTCGCTTACTCTGCAAGCTGTCGGTAACTCCGGTTCTTTTCCTGATATATGAAATATTAATGAAATCGTATAACATTTACGTAAATGTCTAGGCTAACAGCTAAACAAACTTATTGTAATACAAAAAAAAAATAATCAAGTAATACGACTCGAGTGATTAATTTACATTCATGACCGTTCCAATTGAATTTTATCTAAAAACAATCTTAGTTACAAAAAAAAACAGTAGCTGATGAATGAGTGACGTGCATTTGTTTTTGCATCCTGAAGAATACCTCGATTAATTGCCTGTTTATATTGTTTGTTTCCATGTTTTAATAATCTAATGATGTTTGATACAATAATAATTATGTGCAAAAAAAAATTAAGTGCATGTCATAGGAGTATATATAAAGCTGTAGAGGGCTAATGTGATTTCTGGGCCTGATAGAAGGGTCTGAAAAGCGTACCAAAAAAGGGTTCACATTTATTGCTATTGCTAATAAAGCAACTCTACTAATTGTACTTACGACGAGGCTTCTGAATCTCCTAAATATAGCCAATCTGTTAATTATGTTGAATAATCATAATTTATTTTGCGTATTGCGTAGGTAAAAGTCCGAAACACTCAATGCTGTATTAGTTGAATAATTTATTCTTAATTGTTGTCCCAAGCTTCGTCTTTTCACAGGTGAGTTCAAGATGAAAGTATTGCACGTTCATATTTATGCATACGCCACTACTTAAAACTACCTAAAACAAGATAAGCAGTACCTTTGTACTTAATAGTAATATGTCGTATCTTTGTCAATTTTACAGTGTGTATAGACGCCAGCACTTCAAGTTACCCGAAACTGTCAAATTTTCCCAATTAACTTTGAACCTTATACTTTAGCTATAAAGTTGGAAATCTATTAAAGAAATTTGACAGATTGTAGTAGCTTGATGTGCTGGCGTCTGTACATAAATAATAAAATAAATAAATAAGATAACATAATGCAGTGTTTTACACTTTACACTTCCTTAAAGTCTATATTATAGCTACGTTAATATTAAAAAAAAAAAAAACTAAGACGCAAAGGAAGCATTCTGCTTATGAACTCAACTCTAGGTCGAGTCATTCTCGTGGAGTCCATGGGTGGTGGTACCATATTGTGAAAATGCACAGTACATTAATACTGATAGTGATAGATTGTTACAGTCGAGAGGGACATGAAAAAGCGTTATTATTTTATAGTATGTTTAGATTTATCATTGAAACAGTGTTTAGATTAACAACAGTGAAATTGCACACGCTCTACACTTTGTCTTATTCATACTCTAGTAGTTTCATCTCGATAAGACCGTGGCTTAAAATAGAGGAAAAACACTTGATTGAAGGCAAACGAAAGCTAAAGTAGGTAAGTACTTACCATAAACTGTGCCGTAGTACATTTTGTACCAGTTTGGTGTCACGGTATGCGCGACCACAAACAATTGTGGTCCGTTGATGACTTAGCGTTACGTACTGGGTATTTATTTGACCTCGGTAAATAAGAACCGATACCCGTGCAGTTGTTGTGTTATCTATGGTAGGTAGGTACCCACTTTTAAAGATTTTTTTCGATAAGGTAACAATTTGCCTTTAAAGGTTTTTTTAGGGAAATATTATTTTTAGGCGGAGTATTAATCTCATTCGTTGATGTAAGAAAGCTTTAAGTTAATTAAGTAAATATTTAACTTTGACAAAAATGTATAAACTATATGGAAGGGAGAAGAATGATAAATTAAGTAGAAAAAAACGAAAAATTAAATCGTTATGAAGAATGATAATTATTTTTTCTAAAAACAATCATACATAATATATATTATGATGGTCGTTTTTTTTTAAATTATAATAGCAACTTGGAATGTAAATTTGTATGGCAGTGGCACAAAGAAAAGTGGAAGAATATGGGGGAGGCCTTTGCCCAAGAGTGGGACAAATATAGGCTAACAGAAAAAAAAACCTTAACAAAAAAATTACTGACTATAGTTATAGGTTATAGGAACTAGTTGGCCGCGCCTTAGGTATATGAGCGGTGCGACGACGGAGGGGCGGGGGCGCATTACTCACTACGTGGCTACGTGCGTTACAAACCACCCGCCCCACCCCTGTTCCCACCTCAGCGCCCAACAAGTTCCGCGCGGACTATTAGTCCACTTTGACCATTCGTCTTGTAAAAACGGCTAAAACTTCTCTCTCTGGCTCAATAACAGATAAAAACAATGATAATTGCAAAATCATTATTGAATATGGCGTAAAATACCTACCTAACTAATGATGCATGCATTTGTTTTTTGCTTTTGGTTAAGTAAATGTCAATAACTTATTAAATGTTGCATGTAAAATATGACTGAGCTTTAATTTATTATAATTATAACACCTATTATGTATTCTTACTCATCATCTGCCTAGCCTTTTCCCAACTATGTTCGGGTCGGCTTCCAGTCTAACCAGATGCAGCTGAATACCAGTATTTTACATGGAGCGACTGCCTATCCGACCTCAACAACCCAGTTAATGAGTAATATAATATTATAAATTCGAAAGTAACTCTGTCTGTCTGTATGTTACCTTTTCACGCCTAAACTACTGAATGGATTTCGATAAAATTTGGCGGAGAGATAGATTGCATCCCGGGGAAGGACATAGGATAGTTTTATCCCGATATTCCCACGGGATCGACACTTATACGGGTGAAACCGCGGGGCGCTGCTAGTTACTCATACATAGGTACTTAAAAAAAAAAAACAAAGAATATTTATCTTGAAATGCGAAAGTAACGCTGTCTGTCTGTCGGTCTGTCTATCTCTCTGCCTGTAACCTTTTCATGTCTAAATGGCTGAACGGATTTTCATAAAATTTGGCAAAAGGATAGACCGGGACCGGTCCCGATAAAAGTATCCTATATCCGGATAAAGGATCCTTTTTATCCCAGCAGTGGTACGTTCCCATGGGATAATTTCCGACTTCCACGCGGGCGAAGCCGCGGCCAAAAGCTAGTCGTATATACTTTCGTGGACGCATCGCCTTGAACCGGTCGGTAGTTAGGTACATAAACTGCCTACAGCACAAGTGAAAGTGGAAGCTCCATTGGCAATGATCTCGCCTGCATCTCAAGATCACTATCACAAGAAAGTACCTAGCTATATGTACCTATACACCGGAATATTATCGCTACCAACTAGCCTTCAACCGTTGATTGAATCTTTATAACCTTTTAAATATATAATACTAGCATTGGCCCGCGGCTTTGCCCGCGAGGTATGTCGACAAAAACTATCCTAGGTCCATTGATTGATGTATATATCAATGCCTATGTCCTACCCCGGGATGCAATCTATTTATCGAAATCCGATTAGTGGTTTAGGTGTGAAAAGGTAACATACCTACAGACAGACAGAGTTATTTTCGAATTTATAATATTAGTATGGATTTTATATGCAGTTTTATTTTATGAATGACTTTTTAGTCATATCTTTATATTAGATACTTGTGTCTGTAGATTTTTATCGCTATCATTATTTTTGCCCGAGTGTGTTTTGGACAATATCAGATTGAATACCGGTTTATTGCAGTTTTCTATTAGCATTTTTAAAAGTATCACAAATGTTTTTCCTTTTCGATGTGGTCTTAAAAACACTAAACTAGGTAGGTACCTGATCCGCTGTCCTGTCAAAATTTCAATAATTCATACAAAAAATAAAAAAGATGTTTAGTTGTTCACGAATTTATAACTTTTCGAATTTTTCTTTTCATAAAAACGTATAACTTTTCAATTTTTCTTTCCATAAAAACGTGATAACTTTCCAATTTTTCTTTCCATAAAAAAGTAATAACTTTCCAATTTTTCTTTCCACTAAAAACATAATTTGGATTATAATGAACAGTTTAAAAAAAAATAGCCAAATCGGTCCAGCCGTTCTCAAGTGGTGCGCTTACTAAAGAACATCATTTCAGTTTTAGTAAAATGGATAGATTAGAAAGATGCAAGGATTAAGAACAAATGGTGGAGGACCACCAAACACACTGCCTAGACTTGAATTTGAATTGAAGTAGAAGAGAACGATAAAAAAAACAAACCACAACATTCCAAGAGTGATTTCACGATTTCAGCAACTCACAAGTTAACGTTAAGTTTACGAGCAAAGCACCTATTAAATTAACGCGTGATAAATATAAAAGCCTGTATTAAATGGAAGCCATTACACTAAAATGTCGACAAACTCACGACAGGAATTAGGAAGTAAAAGTTATGAGAGAGCCGATAATACCGATTTACAAACAACGCTCGTTCTTGACCTGCTACTGTTGAGAAACTCGGTTTATTATGGCTCCGTACCAAAAAGGTGCCTTTTTCTAAGGTTCCGCTGTCCATCCGTCCGTTAGTCTGTCACAGGACTGTATCTTTTGAACCGTAAAAGGTGAACACTTGCAATTTTCGGTGTAACTACTATGACCGCTTTAACAAAAAATAAAACAAATAAAATAAAGTAAAAAACGTGTGCGGTCGGGGGACTCCGTTAGAAACGAAGTTCCGCACGCACATACACACTCGTATACAGTATGTTAACTAACAGAGGGCGTTCCCGTTAACCCGCAATAGTATAGCATCCATACATGCTAAAAAAAATGTTACCATTCGAAAATAAAATGTTTTTATTTTTTTTATATTAAAATATTCACTAAAAATCGTAAATTGATACGTTAAAGAAACACTCTGTACACGCGTACTTGAAGGACAGCAATGTCGGAATTTATTTAATTAAATAAATTAGAATTAATTAAATAAATAGAGTATCAATTTACGATTTTTAGTAAATATTTTAATATAAAAAAAATAAAAACATTTTATTTTCGAATGGTAATATTTTTTTTAGCATGTATGGATGCTATACTATTGCGGGTTAACGGGAACGCCCTCTGTTAGTTAACATACTGTATAATAGAAAGAGACAGAGAGAGAGAAAGTGACATGGAGGCTTTTTCCTTTCGTGACGATTTCTAACAGTCAACTCCTAGCGCAAAAATTAAAGGGGGAAAAATACGTAGTGTTAAGAGCGCGCCTTGGCAGCCCAACGCGAGCGATTTCGTACCTCTCGCCCGCGCCCCCTCTACAATAATACGCGATGGCATAGCGCGCGGCGCGCCACCACCGGCGCAGGCGGCGCGCGGCAACGCGTTCGAGTGCGTGAGTCGAGTTCGAGTTTAAACTGCGCGGTGCCCAGGCGATCAACAGCGTTCTGTGCCGAAGACGGGCCGTGAATATGCCGTTTCGTGAATTTGAACTTGATTCGTATGGCAATAAAAATGTATTCGTAAAAAATTATGTCATTCAAATAAAGTTCAAATTCACGGAAGTATTTGGTACGACGGATCGATCGCGATGTGTAGGTAAAGCATAACATAGCTGATTATAATCAAACGAGCTCATTGTCGGTATAGGTAAATACATAATTATTTGGAAGCTCCGTTCATAGACCTACAAACTGACATACCACCAATATAGTAGGTAAATAGGTACTAGGGCTTCCATCCCGAGACGCGAGTTTCGAAATTTAGAAGCTCGTGTTTTTTTTTTTCGTGGACTCGAGACTATCTAGTCTGACCCGTTATTCAGTCCTCGCGTAGGTACTCAATCTATATATTATGTACTTACCTAAAAGGTTAGTATGAAATAAAATATTATATGTAAATATTCATCAATATTTATTTATTAAACAATTTAATATTCAAAATTATATAATACCATTACAATAACAATAAAAATCCCATAAAAAAAATTAAAGTCAAAGTGGTTTCACAAGGTTTCAACAAATTACGCGACGCGCAACATTCGAAGGTACCTATGTATGTACCTAATACAAATATCGTATTACCGTAATAACAAAAAGTAGTGTTCCTACAAAAATAAACTCATAACATAACCATAATAACTATGTACCTAGAGCTAGAACAAATTTTTCCTTATAAATAAAAATACTGGCCAAGCAAGTCGGGCCATGCATAGTGGGTTCCGTAGCTGAAATTACAAACGACTATAACATACTACATCCATCGATCCATCCATCCATCCATCGATCCATCGATCCATCGATCCGTCGAACCGTCGATCCGTCGATCCTTCGATCCACCGATCCGTCGATCCAGCGATCCATCGATCCGTCGATCCATCGATCCATTCATCCATCCATCGATCCATCGATCCGTCGATCCATCCATACATCCATCCATCGATCCATGGATCCATCGATCCATCGACCTGTCGATCCATCGATCCGTCGAACCGTCGATCCGTCGATCCATCGATCCGTCGATCCATCGATCCGTCGATCCATCGATCCGTCGATCCATCGATCCGTCAATCCACCGATCTGTCGATCCATCGATCCGTCGATCCGTCGATCCATCGATCCATCCATCCATCCATCGATCCATCGATCCGTCGATCCATCCATACATCCAACCATCCATCGATCCATGGATCCATCGATCCATCGACCTGTCGATCCATCGATCCATCGATCCGTCGAACCGTCGATCCGTCGATCCATCGATCCGTCGATCCATCGATCCATCGATTTGTCGATCCATCGATCCTTCAATCCACCGATCCGTCGATCCATCGATCCGTCGATCCGTCGATCCATCGATCCATCCATCCATCTATCGATCCATCGATCCGTCGATCCATCCATACATCCATCCATCCGTCGATCCATGGATCCATCGATCCATCGACCTGTCGATCCATCGATCCATCGATCCGTCGAACCGTCGATCCGTCGATCCATCGATCCATCGATCCGTCGATCCATCGATCCGTCAATCCATCGATCCGTCGATCCATCGATCCGTCGATCCATCGATCCGTCGATCCTTCGATCCATCGATCCATCCGTCCGTCGATCCATCGATCCATCCATCCATCGATCCATCCATCCATCGATCCATCGATCCATCGGTCCATCGATCCGTCGATCAGTCGATACATCGATGCTTCGATCCGTCGATACATCGATGCTTCGATCCTTCGATCCATCGATCCATCCATCCATCCATCCATCAATCCATCGATCCATCGCGATCCGGCGATCCATCGATCCATCCATCCATCGATCCACAAAAACACATAAAATTTCAAATCACAACGATGCTAAAGAAGTTTTCACTTCAAAAACTTCCCCACTTTACGTGTACCTAAAAAAACAGCGTGAAAAAATTTTTTTTCAAGATTTTATTTTACCACTTTGTCGGCGTGATTAATAATGTACGAACGCCAGCACATCAACCTACCCGAAACTGTCAAATTTTCGCAATCAACTTTGAACCTTATGCTTTAGTGATAAAGTTGAAAATCTATTAAAGAAATTTGACAGATTGTAGTAACTTGATGTGCTGGCGTCTGTACATAATTATGTTACATTATGCGATTTAAAATTTACATACATTAATACAAAGCATCACGCCTGTATTGCCCGATGAGGTGGGCAGAGGTGCGGGAATCGAACCCAGGACCTCACAGCTCAGCAGTAGCGCTTGCGACCGCTAGACCAACGAGCCAGGTAAAAAAAATATTAACGGGAATTAAAAATTTACTTACTTTTTTTTCCCTAGGCAATAGATATTCGAAATACCTAAGTAGCTAAGGAAATAAAAGAATTGATACCGTTATATAAATCGGTAGTTAGGTACAGACGCCAGCTCACCAAGCTACCCGAAACTGTCAAATTTTCCCATTCAACTTTGAACCTTAAGCTTCAGAGATAAAGTTGAAAATCTATTAATGATATTTGACAGATTGTAGTAGCTTGACATGCTGGCGTCTGTACTTACTTTTTTCTTTCTTTCGTTCAGAATACGGAGTTGTTCCCTCAAACGTTTTGTTTTGTTTTTGTTTTTTTAAAAAACGTTTCCCCACACTAGGAATTACTCCTGTATCGTGGGTGCGTTTACAAACATTTAAATTCACATACACAAACATCCAGACCCGGAACAACTACCTGTAGGCAATACAAATATTTGTCCGGTCGGGAATCGAACCCGCGACCGCGACACGCAGCGCAGCAGTCGATCGCTCAGCCACTGCGGCAACCACGGAACAGAAAAAACTGTTTTTTCTGTTCCGTGGCGCCAACCATGTGTCGTATTTTCCGTGAGTTTTCTTTTTGCCCATCTTTATTTACACTAAATAATGATAATAATTTATTATGTTTACACCAAACAGGTTTAACTCCTTTTTACAGTAGGTAATACCTACCACTAAACAAAATAAAAATGTCGAAAATAGTCCTCTCTCTGTAATGTCGCCAAACATAGGTTCGTCCTCCAAGAGATGCCGTAGCAGACTGATTGAATAAATTGAAAAGGATAGCGCTATTACTACCGCGTGCAAAACAAGAGACAGAAAGAGAGTATGCTCGCTTAGAATAAAATGACGCAAGCGCCAAATCTCTGAATTGCTAATTACGAGGAGAACGAGTAGAAAAATAAAAAAATAATTCTGCACGATTTGAGATAATATTATTACCTATCTATTAGTTTAAAAATCATCATTAAATTCCATAGGGTTTCAGAGATCTAACTCAAAATAAGTGCAAAACGAGGTTTTTTCGTTATTTTTTTTTATCGAGATTTTTTTATCCAATCGTGTTTTCGCTTCTACAAATTTAAAGATTATAAGTCCAAGTTTAATGTGTCCAAATAGCAAACTCTCAAGTCTTACAGATACCGATATCTAGATCGCCCAATATCACCAAAACAGCATAATATAGACTCTTAAATATTGTACGGTGGTGAGGAACCCTTCGTGTGCGAGTCCTACTCGCACTTGACCGCTTTTCAAGCGTCAAGGCAATTAATTATCGGTTGTATACGATTGTGTTACCTGCTATTTTGTCATTTAGCTGTTAAACCATAAAGCTTTGATATTATTGAGGTCACGCATGTGAAAACTAAGCATTATACCACAACATACTTACTTTCACTCGGCCTGTTGAGTGTTTACTTTTTTATTTTATGTTCTCGTTCATGAGAGTAGAGTCTGTTATACTGAACTAGCTTCTGCCCGCGACATCGTCCGCGTGAAATTTCTTGTTACTCCGACCCACCCCGTCGCATCGCATCGCCTGCCCGCGCTATTACATCGTTTTTGCTTAGCGTTCTTTCTGACTTTTTTTCTTATTGCTCGGCTCCTAAAGGTCATAGCGTGATGTTAAATAGCCTATATAGCCTTCATCAAGAATTGGGCTATCAAATTCAAAAAGAATTTTTCAAATCCGACTGGTAGTTCCAGAGATTAGCGCGTTCAACCAAACAAACAAACAAACAAACTCTTCAGCTTTATAATATTAGTATAGAAGTATAGATATTCGTCATCAACAGAGTTGCATCTTTCTTTTATTTTCACCCAGATATCTGGCATACTAACAATCACAATTTTAATAATTTTGAGGGGTATTGCTATTCTATTTTTTAGTTTTATATGTTCGAAAATTTTGTCTGCTCAACAACATAAATAACGCAATGAATTTTTTGTACAATGCGTGCCACGAAAGAAGAGACTTGACCCCGCCTCCCCCGCTCTTTCCGCCGCCCCTATGACGTCCGGTTTCGTCCCGCACTCAGACCTCATACCGCTAAAGATACCTAAAATCGTGTTCTGCGCATGTCAAACCACGTGGTGTGTCAAGTCTCTTCTTTCGTGGCACGCATTGTACTGTCAAAATGAAAGTCATTACTACTGTTAGAGTGTGACGCAGTTACCCCGCTGTTCAATCAATCAGTACAGTGCGTGCCACGTAAGAAGAGACTTGACCCCGCCTCCCCCGCCTCTTTCCGCCGCCCCTATGACGTCCGGTCCCGTCCCGCACTCAGACCTCATACCGCTAAAGATACCTAAAATCGCGTTCTGCGCATGTCAGACCACGTGGTGTGTCAAGTCTCTTCTTACGTGGCACGCACTGTAATTAGTAATTATGTTTTAACTTCTGTGGAGTCTGGAATCTTGAAATTGCATTTTGCAGTTTTAGATTTCTTTTTTTAACTAAACAGCTGCTTGTTGTTTAGGCAAGAATTGGAAGACTTGGGTAACATACAATTAATATTTCATATAAATTTATTTACTTACAATCAGAAGTTATGATCAAACAAGCTGCGTCAGCGTAAGTGTCTTACATTCAACTAACTTTTGCCTACGATTTTGTCCACGTGTTCTAACATATTCTATGACACTCGGCAATAGCGTAGCTTTCTATAAGTGAAAGAATTTTCGAAATCGGATGACGAGTTCCGAAGATTATCCTCGACATACAAACTCACAAATGCCTCTTTACAATATTTGTATGGATAACGAGATGAAAGTCACAACTTCTGGATCCAGTTTGATCTTGGAAAAACCCAGGATTACTTATCTGCCTTTAAAACCAAAAAGTTAATGGTAGGCACTACTTTTCTACGAACGCGTTTATAAAATAACAACTACGAGTATATTGACGTCAACTCACAACTGTGCGTTGAGACCTTTTTTAATGCTCTAGGTACCAACATAGGTACCCTTATCTCGATAACAATCAAGTTTAAGGTACGGCTCGACACCAGCTCGAAATGCGCCATGACGACAAATAGGCACTCTGTCAGTGTCGTGCATTTTCAAATTAATTATTCAGACATCCACTCTGTAAAATTGTATTGTTCGATTTGGCATTTTTCTTATTATTTTTGGACTGTCGTTACGGGTGGTCAAAAGCCTGAAAGTTGGACAACCATTGTTACCAAGGGTATCGTACTACCCAGTAACTGGGTTGTGGAAGTCAGATAGGCAGTCGCTCCATATAACGACACAGTAGGGCCGATGCCTATGAATACTAGCTTCTGCCCGCGACTTCTTCCACGTGAAATTTCTTGTTCCTCTGACCCACCCCGTCCCGCCTGCTCGCGCTAGTACTGTGTTCATTCTGACTTTTTTTGTTTTTGCTCGGCTCTTAAGTGTTTTAGCGTATGTTAATAGCCTTCCTCAAGAATTGGGCTAACAAATGCAAAAATAATTCTTCAAATCCGACTGATAGTTCCAGGGATTAGCGCATTCATACAAACAAATTCTTCGGCTTTATTATTAGTCTAAATATACTCGTAGGTAAGCAATCTAATATATTGTTATTCTATGTGATTCAATAAAAATAATATGCATTCAAGTTCCATTTAGAAGTAGTAACATAATCCTAACAAAATATTATGACTGTGGCAAATATAATAAATTAATGAATTTAAATTCTTTGGACGTGTATTGACAAATGGCATTATCTTAAGGTGTAAAGATGGCTCACTGACCTTGTGCATGTGGGCGGAGCTAAGCGTCCTACTCCCGATGCTTGCGGTGGCGCGCTACACTAAAACGATGATCAAAGAATATGCAGAGGCGCAGACATGCCGCACGTAGGTCGCCATTTTTGCCTACGATTCCAGAAGGGAATGGCGAATGCAAGACTGATATATTTTGTACTAGCTGTTACCCGCGACTTCGTCCGCGTGGAATTTAAGAAAAAAGTTATTGTTGAGTTCGCAGAGTTTACGATAACTTATTAATTCTGTATTCCGCGTAAAGAAATTCCTATGCTAATTTTAATGAAATTCTTCTAATATTTCTCCATTTAGTTCTTTTTGATCGTTTTTGCATTTTTAGTTTAATTATTATTTATTTTTAGTTTTTCGTATTAGCCTTTTTATATACAATATTTGGTGTACGATTTTCTTAAACAAAAACACTAAGTATATTATTATATTATTTATTCAATCAATTTCTATGGAGATTAAGGAATCTTCACGTATAGGATCCACTTATAAACATAACTATACTCCGTTTCTTTATTATGATTTGATTACATTTGGAAGTACCTAATTAAACGGAGTATAATACAACCTCCCTATTTGAATCGGATATTATTCAATATTTCATTTCATTGACTTTAATTTTTTTTCGTAGGAACCTATTTTGTTTTTTTTTCTAAAATAAATGTACCTAGTCTAAGTAACTCCTTATTCACCTATCTGCTAGTGAAAGTCCCGTCTTAATCGGTCTAGCCGTTTCAGAGATTAGCGGGAACAAACAGACGACAGACGGACAGACAGACAAAAATTGTAAAAAAAAATATTTTGGTATATGTGCAATTTAACAGTCAGAAGTCGACTAGCAATCTCACAAAACTATGGCATAGCAATATTAGTACTTATGACCTTCTTCTATAAGAACGTTTGACAACACTACAAATTGGCAACATGATTGTTATTACAAATTTCAAAAAGTTTCGTAAGCGTTACGGTGGCCAAAGTGGCTAGCACTGTGTCTCGCATGGCGAACGTTCGGGTTCGAGTCTCACATCGAACATGAAAAATATTTTTTTAAGTATTACATGTGAAATTAGAATGCCGAGTTGCTAACCAATAATTATGTTAAATATTCCACAACTAAACGAAGATTTTTGTTTTACAATTATTTTCAATCTTAGCGTCGTTTTTAAAACATGAGGGTAGATTTCAAACAAAGTGTTAAGTTCACTCTGTTTCAAATCTATCCTAATTTTTTAACTACTTTACTAGTTCACATAAATTATTCCACTATTCGCGGCAAAAATATCTGTGCAAATATTGTAGCGTCTATGCGTCGACGTCTCATTAGCTGTATCGAGGCTAACGGAGGTCACACGAAATATTAAAAATCCTAAACAGGTAGGGTAATTTTGTGTCAGGGGACATTAGTGGTCATAACTTACCAAATTAGTATTTATATTATTGTAATATTGAGGTTAAGTTTCAATCCTCTTTTCATTGAGAAAATGAATAATTAAGCTGTAACCTCTTACATGATATCAGAATTTTCATAATATCCATAATATATAACCTAAAACCTTATAGTTCAGGCATAAGTATTCCGGCCTCAATTGATAAAGCTGCTTTATTTCGATTCGTCGTGAAATAGTGATCAACATATTCGCCACGGGATACAAATAACCAGTTGGTCTCGGGGCATAGTGCCTGGTTAAGATTTCTCGCCGTGGGTTCGATCCCAGTCGGAGGATCTTCTTTGCGTCAACTTCATTTTGTTTTATTTTTATTTCGTTTTTTTGGTATACTTTGTTCTATTTTTAATTGTTTTTTTTATATACTTTGCTTTATGTTTATGTTGTTTACTTTTATTTGTTTCCCTTATTTAGTCATTAAGGTGTGTTTTTTAACATTCAATACTATAATAATAACATAAGTAAGTGTAAAGGATTTCTTATGTATAAAAAATATTACAATGTTACCATATCAAAATTTATTTCATTTGTTATCATATTATAATAATAAATTACCTTTATTGTACCTAATATCTATTTGTTCAAAGTAATTTACAAAAATAAATTACTAACACATAATAATAATTATATAAAACATCAAAAAGAACTGGCCCAACTCGGATTTGAACTCACATCTATCCCGATCACATAAGCAAGTGCAGCCTCGTTACCGATCTAGCTAATGTTTACTTATGTTATGTTATCGAAATTTTGCATTACTATGAAAAAAATAATCAGACGGCGATAAAAAAAACAAGTTACTGATATTGTCATCCTTGTCTAGCATTGACCACATCTTTAGACTACTCGTAGCGATGCTACACGGCATGTTAATTTGTTAGCGTTGGAGCATCACTCACACGGATAAATATGCGCATGTGTGTATAGACGCCGCAGCCCGTATAGCGCAGGCGATAATGGTCATTGCGGTGTAAGTGGACGTCTAGAGGTTGACTGTACCGTGTATACATTCATATACATTTAGTAAGAAGCGGTTGTTTTAATATTACAAACAGACACTACAATTTTATTTATTCGTATAGATAGATAGATACTTAATTATTAGTCCACTCAACGAATAACTATTAAGAGATAGAGATAAGAGGTGTAGAGTGCGTGAGCTGGGCCCTGAGCGATTTCTTCACAAAGTTGTTCAGAGTGCTTAGGGAGTGAACATAGGTACTAAAAGTCCCCGCGTCTAGGAGGTGAGCCGGAGTGGGGGGTACTTATAAAAATTCCCACATTTGAGTTTTTCGCTAATATCTATAAAACAGTGCGTCGTCGTAGAGAAAAAGTATTTTTCTTGACTTGCTTTGCTTTGGCATTTTTATTTATTTACAAATTATCTTATATTTACAAAATAAACAATATAAACAAAAACAGTATTTAGAAATGGCACCACTAATAAAGCGTCCACGCGGACAATAGAAATGGGCCCTCTGCAGCGAGCTAGTCTATAAACGCATACTGATACAATTCGTTCATAAATATTTGCACTAACACAGCCAAACGCGCGTAGTCGATCGATAGCCGGGCGGAGCAGCGAGCGACACAGCCACCCCGTCTCAGTGCTAACGCACGACTGCCGCCCGCGCCCGCGCAGAGCACCTCTGAAGCTCTATCTCAAAATGGGGCATTGTCTTTGCAACTGTTGATTGATTTAAAAACGCTATTTCAAATATGTAGTACTTCTAACCATCAATTTTTCAGTGTAAAAATATTTCCAAACATCAAAGCCGTTTAGAAGTTATAAGGAAATATTAGCCAAAATAGCGTTTTGGTAAATATTTTTTTAAGGCAAAAGTATTAGCTTTATGAAAAAACCCTGTTTCAAAAATGCTGTACATGAATCTATAGCAAACATATATTTTTTACAGACCTTCTAACCAAACCGTTAATAAGTTATAAGCTTCATAAAGTGACCGTGTTACGGTACTAAACGATAGTAAGGCCCTTAATGTGTTATTGGAAATGCAACGAACTGTTAATGCGTTGTGTGTGTGTTTTAATGTATTGTGCTCACGCACGGATTAATCGGTCTTGCGGCGGTTGGTCCCCCAATATCACAGTAGTTTTTTGCCATACCTATGCCTTTTTTGCTGAACCTACCTATCTTGTTTTCCGCATCTCAATGTGTCGATTCATTAGGCCTGTGCTGAGTCGTAATCGCATGAACATAATTATCTTTTTATTACTGTACTGGCTATAAAAAACATGCTGGAGAGTGCCAAGTGGGTCGCTTTAAAGTACTTGTATTGCACTATATTGGCTAACTACGTTGTGGTCTTTGTTTACATAAAGCGTGATTTTGTGAATGCAAATACGTGCGTTTTTTTTTCCAAAAGCTGTTCGAGCACAACAACAGCTAACGTTTAGACCATGCAATTACATTTTTGTAGGTGATTTTAGGGGCACTTATCTATGAGAAACTCTTACTTTTTCTTTAAATCGAAGTTCAGCTCGAATTAAATTGTCCACGGAACATATTTTTGTAATTTTATAAAAAGAGCTGTTATTAATTGTTTGCTAGGTTTTAAATACGATGTTTTATGTATATTTCTAGTTGCAAAATTCTAGTTTGTGGCCACTATATTTAAATATTTATGTTAATGTTTATAAATAAGTTATTTTCATTAGGTATGCGTTTTATAATTATTTCTAAAAATAGTTTTAAGTGATAAGCTACAAATGATATGCATAGTAACATAAGGAAATCCAAAGTTTAAAAAAAATCAGTAAGTAGGTGCCGTGGCATTGATACAGGATGTATCAATATGACAAGTCAAGGATAACGGAATGGAAAAGGTTTAAGTACAAACCCCCTATGAGGTTATTAATAAAAAAAAATGTAACTCGAGTGTGACTTCTTAAAATTACAAAACCATCTAAGAATAAAACTCGTTCTCGTCGTATATGAGGGCATCCTTCAAGATGATAAGTGGTTGGGCAAACAGAATACTAGCGAAAGTGAAAAAAAAAATGACGGCCTCTAAACGCTACGAAATTGCGCAAACAAAACGGCGAGCGTTTGCGTTTTTCTATAAGTTCATAAAAAATGCAAAACCTGTAGGTAGGTATACTTTCACGAGGTGCTGAGAATAGTGAAAACTGACGAATTAAATTTCACATGGATTCAGATTTAGTGCGAATTTCGCCAATTAAACTGAACGCGATCAGTACTTCTAAACTGCGTTCAAGAGCTGTCAGTGTCAAAAAAATTATGGAATATGAACACAAACAGCTTTTAAACGCGGTTTAAAAGTACTGAACGCGTTCAGTTTCATTGGTAAAATTCGCCTTTAGACGGAATCTCCATGTTCCTAGCGCGAAGTTTCCTTGCGCGTGCAAAGTCAAATCCTTAAACCAATGCGAAAATTTTATCAAACAATCGCTTCCAAAAAAAATGCAATATATCAACATTATAATATTTAATAAGGTACCTACAGTTTTTACTAGGCTGAACATGGAAAAAGCCGATAAAAAATACCTCAGACAATTTGAATAGGTAATGACTCCATACTATGTACTTATTCGACTCAATTTAATAATAATGCATATAAAAACTCCTCAATTAAGTCATCGTTAATTCAGGAAAGATCTTTCTTTATCACATTGTCGAATGTATATTGCTTTAAAATACATGTCACGATAATAATTACAATCCAACGAACGACACTGAACTCTCCTGACACGGATGTAAAAAAAAAAGAAAATAATGATTATTGACATTTTAATAAGTAATTGACCATATGACATCGTAAATGGGTAGGTACTTCATTGTAATCAACACTTAATTTATTTTTTCATTATAATTATGAGTCTTGGATTAATATTGTACAGTCGCAGATAGTTTCGGTGAATAACCCTCAAGGCCTTTATCGCTTGCACCCGGCATCTCAACTCGGAGCTAGCAGAATCAAAAAATAATAAAAAAGAGAATCAACAAATAATAAAACTATTAAGTTGTTGTCTTGTCTTCCCAGAAATGCAACTATCAACAAATAAACTATAATAATTTCTAGAGTTAACTAACTAGAGTTAATTAAGATAATTGTACTTTGTGTTAATCATTTCATTACCAATGCTCTCAAAACGGTGAAGGAAAACATCGTGAGGAAACCGGCATATCCTAGGACCAAAAATTCGAAGACATGTCATGTGACATCTACCAACCCGCACTGGACCCGCGTGGTCGATTACAGCCCACTCCCTCTCTCCACAGAGAGGAGGACTGTGTCCCACCCAGCATTGCCATTGGGAACATTATAATGGCTAATTATGTGCTGTATACATTCATTTTATAAACTTTCTATGAGTGATATAACGAGGGTTTTCGTGAAAATTTACGACACCAGTTGGCACCACTGTGACAAGAGGTCTCCCAATACAAAATATATGATGACGTTCATCATTCGATTCATTCATTCGTTCATCATTCCGTCATGACTAAAGAAAATATAGGCTCTTTGACAGATGTCTGGACCTGACGTGCCAGTGCTGCCACCTAGCGAACGTCATTTCAGAAAACCCTCATTGTAATAGAGTGATTTTCATTGTTTCAGCTGATCCAAGATGGATTTGGAGTTTCGGAATTTGACGTACACCGTGCAAAATCGCTTTCCAAAAGGTATGTTATTGAATTATTAGATTGCATCCTAAAGCTACGATTTCCCAGAAGAGCGGTGGTCGCAACCAGGCGGGCGTTAGCCCTACCACCACAAGGGAAGAACTGTCAAACCAGGTATTGGTTGTGAATGTCCAGGATGCGCCGAGCGCTAGGTTCAGTTGAGTAACTGGCGGAACAAACTGCGCTACACGAGGAGGCTTCTTCATGCATCTCAAAAATTTCTCTGGACAGCCTTTATTCTGTGACCGTTCACCGCTTTCGTAGGCAACCAAAGCTAGTCACGAATTTCTAATCTATATTTGTATTTACCTAGGTGAATAGAATATTCTACAGTACCCGGCGATAATATTGCACATCGACCGTTACCTATTTTTGTATTTTATACAAAGAATAAAAATAATTATCAAAAGAAGCAAATCATAATTGTTTTAACAGCTCCTAATAGATACCGGACTGTTTGTATTTCGTGCGACAGGGATAACGCTCTACGAAGCCGAAATTAGCCGAATGTCTCTTTCCAAAGGTCGACGTGCAATATTTATCGCCGGGTACTGTAATAAGTATTTCTAGATAATAGTAGGACCACTAAGTCACGCCGAACCGAAAAAAAATGCTTCGATTTACAGGCTGAATGATACCCATGATTATTTCATCCATTTTAATACGAGCCCAATTTTGAAAGTGCGCAGATAATAAAAGTTAGCTTATTAGTATTTAGAAACAGACCTACTTTTTAGATGTGCATGAAATTGGACTGCAATTGGCAGTCCAATTTCCCAACGGTACTTGATACAGTGACTGCACAATATCAAGTACAGTTCAGTTTTCTGCTAATCTGTCTAAAAAAAAATTAAAGTACGAAATAACCGTATCGTCGCCATAAAGCCATTGTTATTTTGAACAGTTCAATCGATAATGGGGATTTATAACGGTACGTACGTTTCAGACAGACCAAAAAAGCAAGTTAAGGCTGTATAGTAAAGTAATGGACATCGTTTTGGTATCTTCAAGGTTAAGCAATGCTTGCCGAGGTTGTTCCTTGGATGGGTTCCTTCCAACCTTAAACTACCGAGACCCCTCCGTGGCTAGGATAGCACGTTGAGCAGTTGGTCCCGGCTATCATTCGTAGATATACGACAGTCGTTATTGCGTAGTCAGAAGCTCGAAATTCTGACAATCCAGTAACCGGTACCGGTTACTGGATTGTATCTGACCAGATAGGCAGTCGCTCCATGTAAAATACTGTTATCCAGCTGCATTCGATTAGACTGGAAACCCACTACACAGCGGTTTAAGCGTAAAAGCTCGTTCAAACAGGCGCGACACGCGATGAAATCGCGCGCGTCACAAAGGCACCGCAAGTCGCGCATCGAGCGGTGCCTTTGTGTCGCGCTCGATTATATCGCATACTTTCGCATTTATATTATTAGTATGGATAGCGTAGTTGCAAGTAAAGAGTTTTTGACATAAAAAAAGATGCTAAGAATAATGTTAGTTGTTAAAGATACATTATCTTTAAGGCGAAAGCGCCAGGGTAGCCCGCGAAATTCAATTTTTTTTAGGTTTTTTGGAATTTGCTGGTCAGTATTAAGTTGTAGGTACGTTGATTAATATATGAATCGCGGCCGTAAGAAATATGTGTTTACAGAATTATAATCATTAAAGTCATCAACACAACTCTCTAAGACCACGTAAGTCCAAAGAATAACTGTTTCATGAAATCATCATTGTTTGGACTTACGTGGTCTTAGAGAGTTGTGTTGATGACTTTAATGATTATAATTCTGTAAACACATATTTGTTACGGCCGCGATTCATATATTAATCAACGTACAACTTAATGCTGACCAGCAAATTGCAAAAAACGTAAGAAAATTTGAATTTAGCGGGCTACCTTAGCGTTTCCCCTTTAAAGATACATTATCTTTAAAATATCGCGAGTTGTAGTGGAAGCTGCATGAATCATCGTCTCAGATTTCAAGAAATTATTACGTTTAAATTTTTTTATTTGTTTTTATGAACCAGCATGTTCTTGTTCAGGTTTTAATTTTAACATAAGTATATCTTTTTCTTTTTTCTTCTGCCTCGTTGGTCTAGTGATACTGCTGAGCGTGAGGTCCTGGGTTCGATTCATAGTTCGGGCTTGTTGTTGGGATTTTCCATTAGGAATTTCTCAGTACCAGCCTTGAGTCTGGATTTGTTCCAGTCGTCCCCTACTAAATTTGGGTGTTTTATAAGTACAACTCTGCTCAGCTGAAGGGCTGAAAAAGAAATATAACACTGCGCCTCTAATCTCCGAAGGGAGATTACAAGCGTGGTGTTATATTTCTATTCCTTTTTTTAAAAAAAATCGTTGTCCCACACTAGGAATTTCTCCTGTATTGTGGGTGCGTTTACAAACATTTAAACTCAGATACACAAACAGCCAGACCCAGATATTATGCTGTGCTTTTATTTAAGCATTACTTGTCATCATAATATAAACCTACTGTAAATTCTTGTTATGTAAGTTATGGCGCATAAGGATGATGATTTATGTCTTTTCTATGAATAATACAATATGATACAAGGATACATTTATGTTTTTTGACCAGTTTCTTTATTAGTCTTTTTGAATATGATGATGAGGTTTAATTAAAGGTCTATCTTCCGGCATTATATTATATATTTATCGTTTTTACAAAAAACTCACAAAAAAAAACTACTAATGATGAAACATTTTTATTTTCTTGTCCGATTTGCAATGATTATGCGTGTTAATGGTTCTTTAATACGTCTATTAAGATACACATACATAATTGATTAATAAATAAGAGTAGGGGAAAACCAAAGGAACGGTGGATGGATTGTGTGGAAGATGATTTATGATGATGATTTATGTCTGTAATTTATATGGTGTACATAATAAAGAGTATTCTATTCTATTGTATTCTATGATTTGGCTTGAAAGGTGATGACTACCAAGATAACGACTAAAGGCTCCTTCAAACAGGCGCGACACGACATGCGACACAAAGGCACCGCAAGTCGCGCAATGAGCGGTACCTTTGAGACGCGAGCAATTCGCGTCGCGTGTCGCGCCTGTTTGTAGGAGCCTTAATAGAGAAGTATGGAAGAAAAAGACATGTTACGCCGACGCCAAATAAATTGGCATATGGGCAGGAGAATGATTATGAAAAATCCTATAAATTATATAAAGAAAGTCGGATTAGTTGCACCATTTATAACTCAAGAACCACGGGACCGATTTTGATGATCTTTGGTTCGTTCGCCAGAATAGCAGGTCACACGTATCAAATCGGAAAGGGGTCGTTACCGTATCAACTCGAGCCGTTCAGTATGCTTTGTATGAAACTCCCTAATCAATTATGTATATTTGTGTATCTTAATAGACATATTAAAGAACCATTAAGACGCATAATTATTGCAAATCGAACAAGAAAATAAAAATGTTTCATCATTAGTAGTTCTTTTTTTTGTGAGTTTTTGTAAAAACGATAAATATATATTATAATGCAACGCACACTAATCGGAATCGTAACGTAATCGCCTCGCCTCGGGACAAGCTCACGAACTGCGGTGCGGTGCGTGGTCAACTTGCAGTTCCCGCGCTTACGGCTCGTCCGCGTTCCCGCGCTTACGTCTCTCCGTCTACCCTTGCCCCTATCACCTTTCCCGCGGCCTGCCTACAGCACCATCAACCAGCGGCAGCGTGCAGCGGTCGGCGAGCCGTAAGGGCGGCGTCGTCGCTTAGTCGTAGTCGAGTAACGTATTGGAGCAGCCGATCCGCTTTGGTTACGTGCTTACGTTAGGTTGACGCCTGTTTGACGACGCACAGTGGGCCCATACTGAAAATTAGTGGACTTAGGCAACAAAGTTACAATATCGATGCGATTTTTTTTTATATGACGTATTATGATATACCTGATAACTTTTGTTCTTATAAAATTTCTTTTTAAGTTGATAGTTTGTCTGAAAAAAAATGAATTAGATTTTTTTGTATGGAGCGAATCACGTTTAATTTTTTTTCTTCAATTGTGCTAATATGTTGGGTGTGTGGTGTGAGTATATGATAGCTAGGGTCACTTTCTATCCACGAAAAAAAAATCAGCGCCGGCCATCCGCGGCAGCGCGAGTAATCATTCGGTAAAAAAAAAATAAGTTGTAAGAATTTTTTTGCCATTTAAAATAAATTAAAAGTATATTTTTTGTCTCATTTAGCTGTTTTGACCTTCTTTTTAGTTAAATATATAGCTTTAAGAGCGCATAGGTACTTAGAACTAGTAATTCTGGTAGAGATTTAGTTATTATTGCATATTATCGGTAGCACCTGCATTGTGATTGATGACTCAATTGTTTGTGCGCTCGGCTAAGTGCATAACTAATGAGTCATCAAAAAATGCTTGTCTCTGATTGGCTGTGTTATTTTTTGTAACTGCACGTTATCTATTGTTGAATAAATATCGTAATAAGTTTCAGGTTATACTAATTTTGTTAATGATAGATAGGTGAAATAATTTAAATTTTTACGGGCAAGGCGTTGATAATTATCTACATAATCATGCGTACGTATATTATAGTATACGTTATCGTACGAATGTTCAAAGAAACTGTGAAGTAATTGTAGCCCTGAAAAGGGCTGTTTGTCATATTCCTAGCCCTGATGGGCTTTTGTGGCAATAATCTATAGCCGGATCACATCATTTCTTGTTCCAGAAGTGCTAGTGGGTCCGGCAAGTTTTCGGACTCTGCTATGAGGCATTCTTCTTCCTCCATAATCTCACTGTCACAGGGAGGCTCAGTAGTCTGTAACAACTGAATTGCTTCAGGCAACAACTCATTATGTACCTGTTTCGTTATTTTAGGCCTTATGTAGGATATGTGGGGATCAGAGCTTATTAGAAGTCCATGGAGGATGTCTTCGTTTGTTGCTATTCTCCCCGTTTTCCGAGTGTGCCTCTCCCTGACGTTTCTGAAGTCCTTATTACGGGCTTCCGAAGCTTCTTCAGATAAGATACCTAAAACGAATAAGTACATACATTTTAATTTCAAAACGCAATCGAGTCAAATAATACATCAAACTGTATTTATTTTTTACTTACCGATTGGCAAAACACCAAAGTGGTTACAGATGTCTGCACCGTGCATTAAAAGTTTATGAACACTAACTGGCATGTAGTACCACGAATAGTGTTGCACGTACACATCAGCTGTTTCTCTACAGTATGTTCTAAATTTTTCACAGTCAATGTTTTTGCCTGATGATATGGCTTGCAGAATAACGGAAAATCTGAAAATCAGATTTTCGTCAATTCCCGTTATTCTGGATGATCTTTTGTAATCTTGGAAAAAGCGCCTCGCAGTATTCCCGTCATTTGTAGTTCCAAAACCCTAAAATGGGAAAATAATACTGTAATATACAATACATAGAGATATAATACACAAACAACATAAAAAGAGCGAAAATTAAATACATACCTGTTTGACTATATCAATCAGCAGTCCAGTTTGCTCACGAAACTCTTGTTGCGTGGTATTCTTTTTAGCTTGTTTTAAAGCCTTATCTTCGCCTCGAGCAGTCCATCGTTGAAAATCCAGATTATAGGATATATGGAGAAGACATTCCATACACCGAATCTTCATATGCAGTGAAGAAATTCCTTGTTTGTAAATTTCTTCACGAAGTGGTTTGGAAGACAAAGCGTCTAAATTATTCATCTCGCTCGGTTTTGCCAAGCAAATGGGACATGTTGCATAAGATGGTACTTCAGCAATAATATTGGCCACTTTTCCATCAATCATGGTCATATGCAATTCATGTGATACAATAATATTTCCACACTGTGTAGATATTCGTTCATCAATTTGTTTTTTCATCTCAGACTCTTCAGACTTTATAAAATCAGCTGTCTCCGAAGTGAAAGTGAACCTCACTGGTCGACAGTACAGAGTTGAGCAAGGTGTGGGGTTCTCCCAAACTATATTCTCATTCCCAGATGATGGGCTAGTAGACACTAGCCGAAGAGGGACGATGCTTATCATGACTACTGATGAATCATCGAACTCTGTAGCTGTGTTTGACGTTTTCTGTTTATAATTACTCTGCGACGAAGAACCATCAAGTCCCCATTTCCAGGTCAACTTGAGTTCTTCATTTTGAAAACTATCAACAGAATTCATGTCTAGTAAAATCCTCTCCACAGTGTGGTCCAATAGCGCTTGCAATTTAATGTGAGCTCCTTTTTCGGTAATCTCCATACTCTCTTGTGGTGGGTAACATCTTTTCTTGGCATTTACAAGCTTTGAATAAGATGGAAAGGCAGCACAGTTTTCTTCTTTCAGAAATTGTCGAAGAGCTAAGTACTTCCATTTCGAGAGCGCAACTGATGTATAAAGAGCTAAACACTTATCTTCAGAGACAGTATTTAAGCTCCGCTTTTTGAATAGTCGTTCTTCTACTTCGGATAGCGCATCTGGATTACTGGAAAGGTATTCGACCACTTTTGCCAGATTTGTTTTGCCGTTGTCTTTCAATTTTGTTATGTACCAGTGCTGCAACTCTTCCTCGGAATTTTCTTCTACTATGGAAGTAGAACGTCTTTTTTTTTGCTTATTACTTAACTCTTCGAACGGTTTTCTGTGCTCCTTTTCTGTAGATGTTCCCGCTTCCGCAGTACATACTGCAAGAGTAGGAACATGGGAATCTATATCCACAGGCTCAGATAAGGCTGCGTCCGAAAAGCCCATCTCACTTCTCAGGTCAACACTGTCACAAACAGGCCACTTGATGTTGTTTTCCAACCACTTGCGATTACTTACACGATTCATAAAAGTTTTTTGATTTCTACTTGAATCTATCCACTTTTTATTTAGATTTACACAAAAAAGTCGACAGAACTCCTTGATTCGGTTCTTGTCTTCTTCAGAAACTTCGGTAGTCAAGACAGAAATGATACTTTCATATAGAAACATATGATTTTTCAGATCACCGCCACTTCTTAATTTCACAAAAAGATCTAGGTTGGTACAAAATCCAGCCATAGTTCTAATGTAAATATAAAAAAATAAAAGTATTTCACTGTGTTCACAAATAAGCGACAAGAGCGAAACTAGGTGCACTTAATGAATGTCTTTATATTTATAGTCAATGTTAATTACTGAGGTAGTGGACATAGCAGTGAGCAAAAATTATTCAGCCAATCAGAGACGAGCATTTTTCGATGACTCATTAGTAATGCACTTAGCCGACCGCACAAACAATTGAGTCATCAATCACAATGCAGGTGCTACCGATAACATGGAATGCAATAATAACTAAATCTCTACCAGAATTACTAGTTATAAGTACCTATGCGCTCTTAAAGCTATATATTTAACTAAAAAGAAGGTCAAAACAGCTAAATGAGACAAAAAATATACTTTTAATTTATTTTAAATGGCAAAAAAATTCTTACAACTTATTTTTTTTTTACCGAATGATTACTCGCGCTGCCGCGGATGGCCGGCGCTGATTTTTTTTTCGTGGATAGAAAGTGACCCTAGCTATCATATACTCACACCACACACCCAACATATTAGCACAATTGAAGAAAAAAAATTAAACGTGATTCGCTCCATACAAAAAAATCTAATTCATTTTTTTTCAGACAAACTATCAACTTAAAAAGAAATTTTATAAGAACAAAAGTTATCAGGAATATCATAATACGTCATATAAAAAAAAATCGCATCGATATTGTAACTTTGTTGCCTAAGTCCACTAATTTTCAGTATGGGTCCACTGTGCGACGAGGCGAAAGGCGATACGGTGACGATCCCGATGGTGGTTTCCGATTGATGGACGGTGACTTTCCGATTGATATGTGTGCCTTTACTATGACCTTTACTAATAAAACATGGAGAAAATTCATAAAAAAAAAATATATAAGATTTTTCATACATTTTGTATGGATCGACTTTTTTTGATTCTGTGGTGGTACGAAGTTCGCAGGGTCAGCTAGTTTATTAATAAACTATCAGCGCTCCGCGGTTTCACCCCCGTAAGCTTCGATCGGAATATCGTGATAAAAAGCATCACAGGAAATGGTCTATCTATGTGCCAATTTTCATCCAAATTTGTTCAACGGTTTATGCGTTATTAAGTAACAAACATCCAATCATCTTCACAAACTTTCAAATTTAATAATATTATATTGTATAGTAAGAGGTAGGATTAAATGTTATTTCCGAGGTGAATCTCTCTATCTGTTTGGTTAGTTCTCACGGCTAAACTACTGAGCAATTCTTTTTTATGAAATCTCATAGAATGGTAATTAGCAACTGAAAAAATATCTACTTCGTGTTATTTGAGTTTCTTGTTAATTTGAACTTCACGTAAGTTCAAGTTCAACATGTTTTTTTTTAATAATTAATTAGTTGATTGGTTTTTAAGTATCAATAATAAAATTTTACATGACGGTGGGAACATCGGACGGGTTTTTCTCTTAATTAAAATAATAGATAGATTTGGTGCCTACCTAATAAAATCGAAATCTTTAATTCATGCTTTAAAACTATTATTATTATTATGCTAGGTTAAAACTACCCAAAAGCATGAAGATATCCTACTATCACACTAATATTATAAAGGCGAAAGTTTGTGAAGATGTTTGGATGTTTGTTACTCGATCACGCGTAAAGGCTCCTACAAACAGGCGCGACACGCGATATGATCGCGCCCCTGTTTGTAGAAGCCTTAAACCGTCGAACAGATTTGGATGAAAATTGGCACATAGATAGACCATTTCCTGGATTAACACATAGCATACTTTTTATCCCGATATTCCCACGAGATCGAAACTTACGCGGGTGAAACCGCGGGGTACTGCTTGTACTTTTAATAAAGCGTTAGGGGCCGTCCATTAATCACGTGAGGCTCGAAAGGGGGGGGGTCCATAAAAAATCACGAAATATCACAAGGGGGGAGGGGGGGTGTAGTAATATATCACGTGTATTTATTTTTTTAAAAACATCCTGCAAACTTTCTAATAAAATTAGATGATTATACCTGTATTTTATAAACATAAAAAAAGGTCCGAAATTCTTTGTAGGTACTAAAGATCCACGTGATATGAGGGGGGGGGGTAAGTCTTAAACCTCACCATATATCACCAAGGGGGAGGGGGGGTTAAAAAAATGCCAAAAACACATCACGTGATTAATGGACGGCCCCTTACCTACTATGCAAAATCTTGTTGAAAGAAGATTAAGACAAAAAAGACAGTAATACGGAATTATCTTTGTCTACCGTCAACCATCGTCGGCACCATCGTCATGGGTGATGGAAAACATCGTAAGGAAACAGGGATGTCTTAGAATAAACAATTCGAAGACACGTGGCATTTACCAACCCGCACTGGGCCCGCGTGGTGGATTATTTATTTATTTATTTAATACTTCATGCACATAAATGTACAGAGGCGGACTTAATGCCATAGCCACACACAGCCGCCGCAGCCGCTGCATTGCCTACTCCTTCTCACAGAGAGGAGGCCTCCGAGCAGTGGGGACATTATGGCTCCTACAAACAGGCGCGACACGCGATAAAATCGCGCGCGACACAAAGGCCGGTGCCTTTGTGTCGCGCGCGATTATATCGCGTGTCGCGCCTGTTTGCAGGAGCCTTCAGATTCTCATTCGGTGCGTTGTGTCTAGGACCGTAACCCATACTTAAAAGGTTTAAGTAACTGAAAGCTAGGAAGGATGGTATCGAAATGGAATTCCCCAAGAGAGATCTAAATGTATTGCCGGAAGGGAGGGGGAAATATTACGCATGGCAGAAAAACCAGGATAAGCTTTGTGGAAAACAAGATACGATTGGCGTGTTACAGCGGAATTCGAGGCTTCGTCCATACTGATCCTTAGTCCCAACTCGCCCGCTTCTTTATGTCTTGCTAAAAAATGAAAAGTGCTACGATGTAAAAAATAAACACTTATAAAAAACTTTGGACGAAGATGACACCAACTATAGCGGTCCTAAAGTCAGCTGGCCTTATGTGCTCTAGAGTCGGCTACACTTTACAATGCTTTGAGGCTCCCGCAGACAGGCGCGACGCGACTCTAGTAGAACTATTTGTACGAAAACTTCATGGAAATTGTTCTAAGTACTATGGTTGCATCAAAGAATAGATAATAGTCTATGATTGAATAATAGTCTATGGTTCAAGTTGTATAGAGCACTCGCACCACAAATCACTTTTTCTCGGGCCGTCGAGAAAATATGTTCTTAGCACCAGTTAGTTTCATACAAACGTCATACAAAAGTCTGGCAACCAGTCTTACCAATGGGTATCGTATTACCCAGGGTTGTGGAGGTCAGATAGGCAATCGCTCCATATAAAATACTGGTATTCAGCTGCATCCGGTTAGACTGGAAGCTGACCCCAACATAGTTGGGAAAAGGCAGATGATCCCAATATTATCTTATTAGTTGTTGTCTTTTTATTTACTTAACCTATGCACCCGCATGCGTCCACAGAATAACTAATAGTACTGCGGCTTTAAATAGGAACGCATTGCAACCACAGACATCCGAACAAGCAACATAAATCCAACAAAAATTGATTTATGACCTTCTGCTAAAGTTGCGTTGTCAAACGGCCCATTAACCCAATTTAGTAAGAAAATATTGTTACAATTTCCAAGGAAATGTTATCATACGCAATAAGCACGTATTTGTCATTGCACCGGCTGATATTTGTCACACTGACCTTACAGGTTATAATAGTGGTTTGATAACCCACTAAGTGAACTCAGCACAGATTTATAACTAGTATTTGTGAACTTGAAAGATAATTGGGGGAAGCATGCGTTTAAGTTATATCCCAATTCGGTCAAAAATGTCGAAGGAATTTTGGCGTTGACAACGAAAGCATCTGCGAATATATGCAAATTAATTTAGGTACACGCAATGCGTTGCTGGCATTGGAATTTTAATGTTGGAATCGTGTAATAAATGGTATTAAAATTCGTGAGTTTAGTCGAAATTGGTCACAGTTATGTTGATTAATAAATAATTGGCACCTATGTACTATTTAAATATTCTCGCATAAAAATAATAATAGATGGCTGGCTATGGCTAGTTAATAAAGAGTATTCTATTCTAGTTAAAAATATTTACAAAAAAGGGTTCAGAAGGTAATTTTTAGTATGGAGGTACTGGTTTTTAGAAGTGTTGGTAATATAAAATTAATACCTTATTTCATTAAAAGTATCTCGGGCTACTGCGAGTTGGCTTCGGCTCCTCGTACGGCTTCCTAAAGTCTGGGACTCAAGGGCACCGAGATATTATGTTTAGGTCATTTAAAAAATATAATAATAACCACAAATAAATGAATAATACGCATCATGTGTAATGTTCTTCAATGAGGATATAATATTTTAGGTTTTATATTGTACCTACATGTTTACAATGTAAAACCGTAGATAACCACGGAAAAAAATCGAATATAAGTTTCCCGCAATATAAACCACTAATGTAATTTTAATTAAACAAAAAACGTACTTATCCAATTATGAATTTCATACTTTGTCTTTAATTGGCTCATTCGTTTTATTTATCGATTTTTTATCATATAATTGAAAAATAATAAGTAGATTCTTCTTCTTGATCGCGTACTTCATTATTGAAGGTCGTGTCCCTGAAAGGTCTTCGTGGCTTTATGCACGATGTTCTTCCACTTCGTTCGGTTCTCAGCTTCTCTCAGGGTGATCGTAACAGAGTCCAGTGAGGACGGTTACTTGGTCTGACCAGCGGTTAGGTGACCGGCCGCGAGGTCTTACTCATGTACCTCGCTCATCAGCACCAACTTTTCAAGGCTAGGCTAGGCAATGTGACCAAAGTAACCGAGAATCCTTTGGTAACAATCGTAAATAGATTATCTTTTGTGCGTAGTTGATCAAGGATAGATATGTTCGTTCTCTTGGCGGTTAGTATGCGGATTATATAATAAGTAGCTTAAATAACAAAAAAGTAGGAACGTACATCCATACTAATATTATAAATTCGAAAGTAACTCTGTCCGTCTGTATGTTACCATTTCACGCCTAAACCATTTCCGGATTTCGATAAAATTTGGCAGAAAGATAGATTGCATTCCGGGGAAGGACATAGGAGAGTTTTTATACCAATATTCACACGGGGTCGACACTTGTGCGGGTGAAACCACGGGGCACTTCTAGTATAAAATATTATCTATGTTTGTAAATAATAATATAAATACGAATCTTTTAATTAAATTATTGATAGCTGATTATTCGATCATTAGGAATGTTGATTCGGCATCGTAAACCGATTACAACTTTTTTTATAATTCGAACTGATTGAATTGCCTTAAAAAGGTTTTTTCTTATTAATCACACTAATATTATATGTATATAGGCAAAAATTTGTGAGTGTGTGTGTGTTTATATGTTTGTTACTTCTTCACGCTCAAACGACTGGACCAATTTTGATAAAATTTTGTCTGGAGGTAGCTGACACTCTGGATTAGGGATGGGCCTAAACGTAAAAAAAATAATAACACTGCTAAATGCTAATGCTAAAACTAATTAACACTTAAAATTAGCAGTTATATTTAGCAACTGTTAATTTAATCACAGACAGATTGCTAACAAAATTAATTCTCATTTCTTTCATACTTTTCACAAGCTTAGGACTGTCAACTTTTTCTGTTGGCGTATTTTTTTTACGGTATCGCTGTCCGTAAAAGTTCCATATTTCACTTCTTTTTAGCCGTTGATTATCCATTTTAGTTATTTTTTTTTTGCTATTATAATGTATTCTTTTTCAAACGTTGACAACCATAGATATCCGGAGATATGCCTTCATTGCGAAATAGTAAGGAGTCCTAGTGACGCCGCTTATCTCCCACCCAAATAATTACAACATTAACAAATAGTGTTCTTACGACACACACTTAAAATTTGAACACGCACACTAAGAAGAAAGCAACTACACTAAATCAATTTCTAATAGCACACATACATAGAATGGGCGGAGCATTCACTTGTAAACATTTGCTATTTGCGAACATTCAATGCACACGCATGCAATTAGGGAGTCGAAAGCGATGGTCGATAATTTTTATCGATATTTAATTTTAGCACATTCTTGTATTATATTAACTTTATTTAATTTTCTTTAAATAGTTTTTTTTATGTAAGTACCTATCCGAAAATATAGTTTATTTTTACTAAAACAAAATGGGAATATTTTTTTAAATATTGTATTACCGGTTAAAGGGAACTTTCTCAGTTAAATGCCATGCTGTATATTTTTACTTAATCTTCAAAAAAATTGATTTTAATACAAAAATGCCTACCTACATTCAGGTTTGGTTTAATTCAGTTTAATTGAGTGTGGAGCGCGTATAATAGAGAGTAGGCTTGAGTCCTAGCAGTGGGAACTGTAATAATAAAAATAAGGATCAAGTCAAGGGCTTGATTCAGAAAGCGGTATTTCAGGACACGGCCCGCATTGTTAGAAGGTTCCTCTCTCTGGAGCCCTGACCACCGGTAGCTTGGACCCTATTCCCGATACCGGTGGGCTACTATGTTATATATGTTTAAATGTTTTTATATCCTAATATTTAAAATATAATTTATATGTAAATAATGAAATAAAGAAAATAAGGAACTACAAAATAAAAATCAAATATAATCAGAATTATTTATTGTCCAGTAAAATGTAAATATTTGGATAGCGTGTTGACAACACTATACAAACAGTCAAACAATTGAAATTTCACTCACAACACTCATAATAAACACAAAAACAAAACAAAAACGAACAAAAACAAAAACGTAAATATACTTCGTAACGAAGATCAGTCTTCCTTAACAATGAACACATCTGTCTGACTTAACAATGAACACAAAATAAACAGTTCAAAGTTGCTAAATGCTAATTAAATCAACTAAATAACAATCTGTCTGACTTAACAATGAACACAAAATAAACAGTTGCTAAATTGCTAAATGCTAATTAAACTAGTAGGCTAAAATAGTGTTTACATGTGACTGCTAAATTTAACAGCTATTTTAAAATTTATTTAACAGGTGTTGACACTAAAAAAATATAGCAGTGTTAATTTAGCAGCTTATTAATTTTAGACCCATCTCTACTCTGGATTAACATATAGGCTACTTTTTATCCCGATATTCCCACGGTATCGACACTTACGCGGGTGAAACCGCGGGACGCAGCTAGTTTTTTTTTTTTATAAAACAAGAAAAGACTCAGGCGAAGATAGATAAGGATCAGGTGTTAGACTTATTTTAGAAAACTAGTCGACATCAGTGTCAAGATTATTTAATTTATTTTCCACGTGTAAGTTTTCATGAAATTGTTAATTTAATTCGTTTTTTTTTTATTTTGCACCATTAATAATACGAAAATCGTTAAAATGCAACTGCATCTTAACGATTTTCGTATCTTTCGTAGTCAACTGACTAAAGTAGTGTTATTGTATCTTACCTATTATAGAACGAATAAGGGATTGTGGTTGTTTACCGTGGGACAAATATGATGAGTGCTGAGAGTCAGGCCCAAAAGTATGGTAGGTGTAGCCGTTTTATAGGAAAGAAATAAACAGAAAAATAGTAGGCAAGTACTCCATATGTGTGTATTTTTTGTATTCCATGTAAAAATAATGGTGTTCAGAGGCATCGGGTAGGAAGATGATGAAAAAGAAAAAAGGTGTTGCCAGTGCTTCAGATTTTGCAGATGTTTATGGAAGGTTATACTAGAAGGGGATACTCATAGTCATCTTCTATCGAACTCTGTTAAAGGATTGCGGTTGCGGACCGGGATAAGTGAAGGTGCATCCCAAAAATATGCAGACAGGCAGACGCCAGTTTCCAGCCGGTGCTTCAGATTTTACAGACATTAATGGAAGTCAGTCAAAACGGTGAAGAAAAACATCGTGAGGAAACCGACATGTCCTAGAACCAAATATTCGAAGACATGTGACATCTGCCAACTCGCACTGGGCCCGCGTCGTGGATTACGGCCCACTCCCTCTCAACGAGAAGAGGCCTGTGTCCCAGCAGTGGAGACATTTTAAGCTGATTATGCTAATAGAAGTAAGAGATACCTCTACACTCTGTTATTAAGGCTCCTACAAACAGGCGCGACACGACACGCGACACAAAGGCACCGCAAGTCGCGCAACGAGCGGTGCCTTTGTGTCGCGCGTCGCGCCTGTTTGCAGGAGCCTTTAATTTGCTAGACTCAAATGACAGCTGCGTGGTAATAAACACCGACAACGTGACAAAAAAAAAAGGTTGATCACAGCTGTTATTTTCTAGCAAATTTAAAATCAGAGTTTAGGTGATGTGCGCATTTTTATGACCGAAACGAAGTCGCTTTGACTTTTGATTTTTTTATAATATCTATAAGGTCAAGGATAATGTATTAAATACAGTTAATCATTGTCAGATCCTATTTTAGTAAATTCATTTTAATAGTATAACCAAAGAGTAATAATATGTATATAGAATAAGAGTTCTATTTCTGGTAGATATGGTATTGAAATTCATTGCAGGTGGAAACATTATTTGGAATCAATAAAATATAATGAATAATGATCCTAGCTAGAACGCTACATATTATACAAAAAATAAAAATGTAGGTACTTACCAACTGTTAAGCAGATTGGCAGTAGTAATAGTAAAAAAAGCGGCCAAATGCGAGTCGGACTCGCATACGACGGCATTTGTACCTCCGTACAATAAAAGGCTCCTTCAAACAGGCGTGACTCGCGCTAAAATCGCGCGCGACACAAAAGCACTGCAAGTCGCGCAACGAGCGGTGCCTTTGTGTGGCGCACGATTCGCGTCGCGCGTCGCGCCTGGTTGTAGGAGCCTAAACTCGAAACTCGAAGGATTTATTTCAAATAAACTAATTACAGGCATTTTTTAATTGTCAAGAGGTCGGTCAGTCTGAAACATGAAGCTAGTTGCCCATTCGAAAGCTTAGTTGGTACCTATGGAGAAGAACGGGCCAGAAACTCCACGGAAACGCTTTTAAATCATAAAACTGTTACAAAATATTGGTACATCATTCATGTTAAACTTACACATGTGAGAACGATATAGAATTACGTGCACGTCAGGTGCGTCCGTAATAAAAATAATAAAAACAAAAAAAGAACAATTCTGAAATAAGCCGTGGCAGCTAAGAGATGACCAGTCCCTACTGAAGACGCCCGTTCACGAACATCAAGTATGGATAAGGACCATTCAGCCGCCCGTTCACGAACATCAAGTAGGTATGGATTAGTAGCCATTTTGAAGGGAACGTAATGATCCAACACACATGGCACCACAATATTTAACACAATATACTTTTTAATACTTACAAAGAAAACATGTTTCTTGTATGAGGACCCTTTTTTTTTTTAATTACCCTTTAATTATTAATTTAATTTTTATTATATTATTACGTTGTTATAGTGGTCATAGTAGTACACACTCTGTAAAATGTCAAGTGTCTACCTATTAGGGTTCAAAAGATACAGCCCTATGAGGCTATGACAGACGGACGGACGAACCAGAGGAGCCTTAGTAATAGGGTCCCGTTACTCCCGTTAGCACCCGTTGGGTGCGGATCCCTAAGAATGAAGAGTAACCTTTTGTATAAATTAATTTTCCGTGAGGAAGTCTGAGAATTATTAAATTTGTTTTGTTATTCGATAATATTATTATGATAAATAATTATCAAACAACGTAATTTACCTACTTATTAACGGACAGAGATAGATCACACATCTGATTTGATATTATTATGCAAATATGACCGATGTCCGATACCAAGATATTTTTCAAGGTAACCTAATTTTATCGTTGGTGTCAGGGACACTACGAGTATTTTCACTGCGTAGACAAAAGTGAGTACGATTCTTATCGGAAACCTTAGATTTTTGTTTGTTTTTGTCTTTCATTCTTTCACTGAAAGTGAAACGTCTGTATAAACGGCATCTACATCGCCATATGCGTACTACAGATCACACTGACGTCAGACGCAATCCTGCATCGCGCAAGCAGAGTTTACCGCGCGACTAGAACATAATATACAACGTCCCGTCATTAATTGTTGGGCAGTAGGCCCACCAGACACAATATCCGTCTGGTCGGAGGATCCTCCGTTTTGTATAGAATAGTGTGAACTTGTCACCCTGTTCCCCATACCTCTATACGTCTGACCACAAAACTAATTAAATGGGGAAAATGCATTAATTTGTGATCCAATCCAACGAAGTTCAATTTCGGCACTGGCCATCTTTCAATCTCTATCGAATGGTGGAAAAATTTAATGAAATGTAATATTATTGGTGTCGTGTAGGTGTGGAATGAACGAAAATGAAAATTCTCTCGAGTGAAGCCTCTGATGACCGCTGAACACTATTTGCATTGCATAAGTGGGTGAGGCTCACAAAAAATGTACTTTAGCCATATTTTTCATGAGCCGAATTTTGAGTAAAGATAAAATATTTCGGAAGTTCTGAATAAATAAATTGATTTGTTTCCTGTGTTGGATATTATTCACTTGTTCATATCGGGTCATTTAAATTGTTAATTTATTTGAATTTAACCAAAAATAAACCGGTACAACAAACTGCTTACATCTTGTTTCATAGAAAATTAAAACGTGCCCACGCCTAATAGAATATTATTATTTTTTATTTCATCGTGTATATACTGTATACAGTAACATCTTAGTAATATATGAAATATATGGGAATAAAACTACTATCCCAATAGTAGATTTAATTGATTATGCAAAAAATTATAAAAATATGACTTCAAAAACAAAATGTGCCTATAATATTTCACGTGTGTTACAAACAATGTGTTAAGTAGTAGTTTTTTTGTAATAGGCAGTAGCGACACTTGTGACGTTTTTTTTGTGATGGCAACATTACTACTTTCAATGTGAAATGTCAGTGTCCTGTCAGACATCTTGGTTTTTATGGAAAAGGCTGTACTCGCGTGTGTGTTATTTTCGTACTTAGATTTTAGCGACTTTTCGGAAGCAATTTTGCATGGTAAGTAATAACATAGTATTTTTTAAGGGCAAGGACAATTAAGAGGGATATGTATATTATTGGATAATGTAGTTTTTCACTACTTTGCATTGCATTTAGATATGCTACATGTCATTTTGGTTATATTACTCACGTGTGTTTGTTCACGTGTGTTGCGTGTGTTACGAATTTGTGTTATGTAACACACGTGAAAAGTGTAAAGCTTAGTGCACATTGCAATATTTTCATCAACAGCGTGAGATACTGTACACTACTGGACAAAGGCCTCCCAAGTTTTTTTCCCATAACACGCAGTCCTGAGCCAGCTGCATGCAACGCCTACCCGCAACTTCAATATCGCACTGATAGTACAATACTGCTGTAATTAACTCAGAATATGTCGAGATAACAATATTTTACCTGTAATTTTTAGAATAATTGGTAAATGACAATTGCGTTAATTATATTAACAAACCTAAACCCTAACTGAATAAAATTTTTTTTTATAATGTTTATCAAGTGAATAATACATTTTTCGTCGATTCCGAAAAAGGCGCATTTTGAGTAACAACAGTATTGTATTATCAGAGCGGTATCCAATATGGTGGTCGGTTCACGTAGCGGAATGCCAACCCACACTACGCTTAAATAGCATGTTTTCTTCCAGCAATAACTTTTTTGCAGATGCCGCTAACACCTGTTGAAAGACAGAAGCTCTATCGAGAAAGGCTGAAAGAAAAAAATCCTGAAAAGTTCATAACACAGAAAAGAAAAAATGCTGAGAGGACAAAACGAAATAGAAAGAAAATAGCAGAATATTCTTCTTCTATGCAGGAAAATATTAGAAAGTAGTGGAGAGAGAGAAAGAAGAAAAGCAAAGAAGAGCCGAAACCTGAAGAAGTCAGGTGTCGGCTCTTTGGCCTGAAGAAGTCAGCGGGATTGTCCGAAAGGGTTACCGCTGGCCCGGAACATAAAGGGCGAAGGAAGGAACACGGGTGGGTTTTAGTCAGTAAGAGTCTGACACTCCCTTCCGCTCCACCCAGAGCGGGAGGAGTCATTTGATGATTTTCCATCCTCAAAAAAAAAAAACAAAAACTTGAAGAATTGCCTTCGGTAGAAAATGCACAGATTTTAAAGCAGAAGAGGAATCAAAATAGAAGAGGGATTTATAAACTGAAGACTGAAAACATAAAATTAAAAGACCTATTAAGAAAATTTAAACAATCTTTAAAAAATATGAGGCAAATTTGTATATTTGAATGATTAGTCTTTAAGAAATAATAAGTAATGCTATGCAACTTTGTTAGCGAAGCTTTTGAGTTTAATATTAATACATTTGTCTATATAGTGTTTTATTTTAAACTCCATCATAATAAATAATCTTGTCTCGTGTGAACTAATCTTAACAATATTTCCAGTGTGCTACCTATTTCCAGTGTGTTATCGTGCGTTACACGTTCACGTGTGTGATGGTACATTTTCTGTGAGCCTCCCCCAAGTAGGGACCTATGGGCACTGAAGTCAGTTATATTGTGAAAGTCAGAAAAGCACTGCTTACTCTTTTTGTAGACCAATGTAAGTGAAAATGTAAATTTTATCCCTTTATTTAAATTTATCTGGGGCGACGCAGGAATTCTTAAAAATGTAAACAACAATATTTTGTTTTATGCATTTCACAGGCAGTCGACTTTGAGATAAGGTTATTGATAAGTGGTCAATGCAATAATTATGATTGTTATCAGTAAAATTGGGGCAAAGCGTCTAGGTATGATATGACGGCATTGATACTCGCAACAGCAAGCAGGATGTATGTAAATGCATTAAGAGTGTTTACGCCTTACGGCATTTCATACAAACTTACAAGCCCTTATTTTTCAAAATAAATGAACCGATTTTAATGAAACTTCATTCGTATAAGCAGGATACAATGGTCTAAAAAGTTAGTGGAGAACATTTTCGAAATGTCTTATTTAAAAAAAAGATAACTGGAAAGCTCTGTTTCTATGGAACATTTAAAATCTGTCTAATTTGGCTGTGAAAATGTTCTCTACTAACTTTTTAGACCTTTATATCCTGCTTACGCGTATGAAGTTTCATTCAAATCGGTTCATTTATTTCGAAAAATAAGGGCTTGAAAGTTTGTATGAAATGCCGTACGGCGTAAACGCTCTTGACTCTTATTAAATTTGTAAATAAGATATCTTAGTAGATTGGCGGAGTGTTATGGGACACGCCGGGGTCAAGTGCGTATCAAAGTAAGTGGGACACTGACTGAGTGGTTACATCATTCCTGTGATTGGCTGTTCAGTAGAACGGTATCGTTTGATAAGCCCTTCGCTGTATTGTGGAGTAACAAAGGAGTACAAGGGTTCAATGCCATGTTCCATTACGTAGTACTTAATTTTTTATTGGCAAGATTTGCAATAATTTTAGATTTTTTTCTATATTCTTACTCCTTTCTATGGTTATTATTATTCTTCTTTTTTAGGGTTCCGTACCCAAAGGGTGCCAACGGACCCTATAACTAAGGCTACGCTGGCCGTCCGTCTGTCTGTCACAGGGCTGTATCTTTTAAACCGTAACAGGTAGACACTTGATATTTTCACGGAGTGTGTTCCATTGCTGACATAACAAAAATAATAGAAAAAAAAACAGTGGCACTCCGGGAGTGCCGACAGAAGTAAAACTTGAATAATTACGTGTGTATTTTGTGAATCGTCTTATAAACAAAACACACGTGGTACCGGCTACGGCCATCCGTCTTACGAATTTTCGATCAGGTCACGTGTCCTGACGCGAGTTTAACATTTTTTACCCATTACAAAAAAAGTGTACAATAGTAGTATGTAGGCGTAAAGTTATGTGTGTGTGTGTGTATTGACATATCACACCTACTGTAATTATTCCAGTACAAGCAGCGCCTCGCGGTTTCACCCGCGTAACTCGATCCCGTGGGAATATCGGGTAAAAACTATCCTATGTCCTTTCCCGGGACTCAAACTATCTCTATACCAAATTTCATCTAAATCGGTTCAGCGGATTAAGCGTGAAGAGGTAACAGACACACACTTGCGCATTTAAAATATTAGTAAGTATGGTTTTATTTGTTGTTTCGCATCGCTTATCTATTGTTATTCTGTTAATAAACTTTGAGTTTTTACACAATACTTATCTACATTTGACTTTTTACTGTTAATTAAACACGAACTGAACACAACACACAACTTAATCACATTTTGAATAAACAAATAAAACAAAAAAAAAGCCTATAACGTTCCCTCTGCTGGGACACAGGCCTCCTCTTGGTGAGAGGCAGTAGGCCGTAATCCACCACGCGGGCCCAGTGCGGGTTGTTAGATTTCACAAGTCTTCGGATATTTGGTTCTAGGACATACCGGTTTCCTCACAATGTTTTCCTTCACCGTTTTAAGAATAGAATACCTACAACACAAAATTTGTAAATGATGTATTTAATCATTGTTTATTATGCATTTGTTAATTGTTTAACATTTTTTATAGCTTGAAGACAATAAAGCCTCCTGCAAACAGGCGCGACGTGCCACACAAAGGCACCGCTCGTTGCGCGACTTGCGGTGCTATTGTGTCGCGCGCGGTTTTATCGCGTGTCGCGCCTGTTTGTAGGAGCCTTAGGCCTTTAAACTAAAGGTATGCTGCATAAATTGTTTATTGGTTTTTAATGTATAGACGTTAGCACATCAAGCTACGTAAAACTGCCAAATTTTCCCAATAAACTTTGAACTTTATGCTTTAGCGATAAAGTTGAAAATCTATTAAAGAAATTTGACAGATTGTAGTAGCTTGATGTGCTGGCGTCTGTACTATTGTAATAGGCCTTTTCTGATATGACAAATTTTCGTAATGTGCCAACGGACCGAAGAATCTTTGTAGCTCTTTCAGAAGATCTTTATAATTGAGATTTTTTTGTGAAGTGCAACAAATCCTGTGGAACGTGAAAGTGGAACTTAGGACGAATTTCTCCAATGAAATGAAATGAACGTAATAATGACATTTAAGTCGCGTTCAAGAGATGTCCATTTCATCATTGATATTGTGGAATATTGACAGTGACAGCTCTTGAACACGGTTTAGATGTGGTGGTCACCTTCAGTATCATTATCATTGGTGAAATTCGCCCTAAGTACCTTAAGTAACTTGATATATCAAGAAGTGATGATACTATAAAACTGTTATTTTATTTATAGACTTATGTTACCTAATAAATATTAGGAACTAGCTGTGACCGCGACTTCGTTCGCATGTATGTCAGATTTCATGGGTTTAAATTTTTTTTCGCGGAAGCCTAATTCTTTTTCAAAAATAAAAGTAGCCTAAGTTACTCCTTATACCAATCAATTATCTGCCATTGAAAGTCTCGTCGCAATCGGTAGAGCCGTTTCGGAAATTAACTGGACCAAAAAGACAGTTAGAAAATTTTTTTATATGCATTTAGTAAAAAGCTGTTATTTTGACATTACACTCAGACACTTCAATTTTATTTATTTGTAAAGGTATACATAGATGTATAGATTATGATACCTAATAAATATTATGTAAAGTATCGAATTCACACAATAAGCCCCGATGCATTGATTTACCCATTTGATTACCAGGCAGCTGTTTAAAGTGCAATGCATGCGTTAGATCTTTTGAATTCATCCATTATTCATTTAGAATTTTCCTGTGTACAGACGCCAACACATCAATTTACTAAAATCTGTCAGATTTCTTTAACTCTTCGCACGTCAAGTGTACACCATGTGTACCGATAACAAAAAAAAATGTCGTGTTATACCTACTAAGACTAAAAAATTACGCATGTCCGGCTTTTTTACTCGGCTTTTTTACTAAACTGGCTGGTCTGTCCGGTTTTCGGTTTTAAAATCTGGCAACCCTAGACTTAGGTATGAGTTGTAGGTCGTGGGTTCGAAAGCAAACAGCCCCTTTATTTTATGTTTATTTATATCATTATTACTGCTCTCAAAACATTGAAGGAAAACATCGTGAGGATAACGGCATGTCTTTGAACCTAAAAATCGAAGACATGTGTGACATCTACCATCCATCCAACGTAAACAGTGGGAAGGATTATGGATTATGAATCACTTTGCCCGCATCTCCAGGTAAAAGTAACTTAACTCTGAATTTAGCCCTTTTTACCGGTCAAATATAGCCAATTACTTACAAATGAGTGGATACACAAGTAAGATTAGCTTCGCAGATACTGTCGAAAGTGAAAATCAAGCTAAAATCATACAAATATTATAAAGGCGAAAGTTTGTGAGTGTGTGTGTGTTTATATGTTTGTTACTTCTTCACGCTCAAACGGCTGGACAAATTTGATATGGAGGTAGCTGACACCCTGGATTAACATATAGGCTATTTTTTATCCCGACATTCCCACGGGTTCGATACTTAAGGGCCTAGTCTTCTATTGCACAATTTAAGAATCGCGTGCGGCGAGTCCACGCGCCGTGCGTCTGCACCCGGGCTCCCTGCAGTCCCCGCATTCATCCTACCTAGCGATATTTGACACGGTCGGAAAGTTGCTCTACTAAGTAATAATCAATATTTATTTATATTTGAATGGTACCTTGGCGGGGGTTGCTCTCCCTTCGCGCCTCCGGTTTTTATATAAATTCGTTCAGGCTAGATAGTAATACCAAAAAACAAGTTAAGACTGATGAAGATTTTCAGATGACAAAAAAATAACTCCTTAAATAAACGGAACCTTCTGACCAAAAAAGAGATGAACTACAGAAACAGACGATAGATCAAAGTTTCGATCACATATTATGGTAGAGATAATGGACAAACAGCATTATCTCTGCAGGAAAACGTCACAATTGCCAGCTGCGGTTTTTATATTAAACAAACAGTCCAATATTTAAACAGCCAGTCCCGATGGTATTTATAAATACAAAGATGGAAAAACAGGACTGGTAGAAGTAAAATGCCCACTTTCTGCAAAAAATATGCAATCTGAAGAAGCGATAAAAGAAAAAAAAAATGGAAATGTAACATTAGGAGAAACACGTTTGCGATTGACAAAAACCACGTCTATTATTTCCATACTCAGGGCCAATTAAACATTACGGAGATGGATATGTGCTTATATGCCGTATGGGCTGGAGTGGACTACTCAATGAAAGTCGAATAATATAAAAAGAGACCCTACGTTCTGGCACTACAAAATGGTAAGCCCAGTGTCAAATTTTTATTTGCATTGTCAGCTCCCTGAGCTAATTGATTCCCGCCTTAAAAGACCCGCCATAAATATCATTCAACCTATTGAGAAAAAAGTAAAAAGAAATAAGAACCACGTCTTTTACCGCAGACTTTGTGAAATGACAACACCCACAAGACCACGAGAATTATCAGAAATCTACCCCAATATAACCGTCGAGAGATGGTTGTATTCAAAATTGAAAAATTCCCTCAACGGAAGAAAAAAAAATGCGCTAGTCGCAAAGAACGCCATGAAATGGCTCACACAGACACTACACATCACATCAGACACAACACAGACACCAACACATGCTCATCGCAGACTTATATTTTATCGCCTTCAAAGTATGCTCCTTCAGAAACGATACACTTACTACGCCAACGAATAATCCAATCATCAAAAGATTTTTTTTTAAATTTGGAATTGGTTTGCTGTTGACTCTATTCTAGCTCAGAGGTGACAGAGACAAAGTCGACGATGGAGTGAGCTTACCCAGAAGAAGCCTATTCACTCTCACTTTGAAGAGATTCGGGTTGGGTTTGAGTTAAGTTCTCGCCGCGAATATTCCTTTGTCTTACCGAATGAAAACGGTGCCACGAAGTGGTAATTTGAGGTTAGGAAAAAGAAAGAAGTCGGCTGGAGCCATATCTGGTGAATAAGGTGGTTGCTCGATAAATCTCGAATCATGTATTTGTTGAGCTTTTGGTCAAAAATTTGTTTACAAAGATGGCCTTGTGCGAAGACGCATTATTGTGGTGCAAAATCCAACAATTTTCTTTCCACAAATCTGGCCTTTTTCTTCGAATTTGCTCTCTTAAATGCCGCATAACGCTCAAATAATATACTTTATTTACCGTTTGACCTTCCGGTAAGAATTTCGAGTGCACAAAACCGGGATAGTCAAGGAAAACAGTCAACATGACTTTGACTTTTGATCGAATTTGGCGTGGTTTTCTTCGGTTTCGGTTTAGTTGGAAGGTGCCACTTCGAAGCTTGTTGACTAGTTTGCATGTTAAACTCGTAAACCCACGTCTCATCACCAGTAACAATGCGTTTCATGAATGATGGGTCGAAATTGACTCGTTCTAGCATGTCTTCAGCGACTCATAAGCGATTGAGTTTTTGGAGACAATTCAGGTCTTTTGGGACTAGACGAGCGGCAGCATGTTTCATACCCAAGTGATTTTTTAAAATGATACGAATCGACTCGTGAGACACTGAAAGTTCAGCGGCTATCACTCTCCAACTTGAATGAGGATTTTCAGTCACTATTTTCTTCACTTAACTTGCGACGTTAACTTCAGTTGAAGACGTTGATGGCCTACCAGGGCGAGGCAAATCTTCCAGCTTAACTCGACTGACTGAATTCGGAACCACAAGCAAATCATACATTCCCGATACTTTTTGACTGAATGGACGTAACTCTGTGCACAGTGTTACGATTACTCTCTGCAGCAATTAATTTTCCTGAACGACAGTGTCTGCGGCAGAAGACGTGGGCGCGTTCTTATTTCTTTTTACTTTTTTCTCAATAGCTTGAATGATATAGGGCGGGTCTTTTATTGGCATTGAGCGTTCAAGGCGGGAATCGATTAGCTCAGGAAGCAGACAATGCAAATAAAATTTTGACAATGGTTCTAACATTTTGTCGTGCCAGAACGTAGGGTCTCTTTTTATATATTCGACTTTCATTGAGTAGTCCTCTCCAGTCCATACGGCAAATAAGCACATATCCATCTCCGTAATGTTTAATTGGCCCTGAATTTGGAAATAATAATCGTGGTTTTTGTCAATCACGAACGTATTTTTCCTAGTGTTATATTTCCAAAATTTATTTTTTTTTTGCTTTTATAGCTTCTTCAGCTTGCATATTTTTTGCAGAAAACGGGCATTTTACTTCTACCAGTCCTGTTTTTCCATCTTTGTCTTTATAAATACCATCGGGACTGGCTCCTAAATATTGGAGTGTTTTATGAATATAAAGACCGCAGCGGGCAATTGTGACGTTTTCCTGCAGAGATAACTGGGTTAATGCTGTTTGTTCATTATTTCCACCATATGTGATCGATGGAACATTTGACAAGTTTTGCGGTTTCACAATTAGTTTTCACTAAAGGAGCGCAGCTAATGTTTTCTTTCCGTTTACATATTTTTCCAAACATAGACGCGGTTAATCTATTTTTTCTGTTTTCTAACCATTCTTGACTGGAACTTTGGTCTATCGTGTGTTTCTGTAGTTCGTCTCTTTGTTGGTCAGAAAGTTCCATTTGGTTAAGAAATTCATTTTTTGTCATCTGAAAATCTTCATCGGTCATATCTGGTCTTTGAGCTTTCTGTCCATAATCTGGATCATTCATATTTCTACGTATTTTTTTTCGAAATAATCTTTTGTAAACTTTTCTTTTTGCTTTTTGTGCCTCATATACATTTGTGTATTTGCCAGTAGGTTTACCAAATATGCATTTATGGATAGCGTTTATTGGTCGCTTGGTGTTAAAGGAAATAACTGAAGCGGAACACCTTTCCTGGTATGAATTTTTAAGTGTGTAATTAATTCGTTTCCCCCCCACATATTTGGCAATCACTGAATTGAATGTCTCAGCAGGATTGCTATCAACGTCAAAAGTTAGACTTTTAGCGTTTGCAGCCAAAACGCGTTCTAATACATACATAAACACCAAAAACACAACCCACCCCCATACATTCCCCTCACACACTCACCCCCATACACACACCACCACACACTCACTCCCCATACCTCATACACAAAAATCTATCAAAACAAACACACACACCCTCACACTCATTCCCATACACACACACACCCCACACAGACACATCCCTCCACACACGCCCTCGCCTTCATTCCGACACACACACACATCCCTCCACACACGCCCTTACCTTCATTCCCATACATACACACCTCACACAGACACACACCCCACACAGACATACACTTCCCTCCACACACTTTCTCACCTTTATTCCCATACACACATACCCCATACAGACACACCCCACATATACACACCCCACTCAGACACACACCACACACAGACACACACCCCACACAGACACACACACATTTTACCACACACGCCCTCCCACAACCCCACATAGTCACGTCCCCACGACCCCACACACACACGCCCCCACACACAATCACGCCCTCCCCACATACACTCACGCCCCCCACACACGTTTAGATATCGATACCCAACACTTGCGGAGTTTCGCTATCTAATTTAATTTGACCCTGTATACGATATTATCTAAACACGACGGAATACAAAAAAAAATAAAGATTTGATGATTTTTTGCGGCCAATGACCGCTGGTAGTATTGTAACTTGAAGTGTGAGTTGATAAAATCTGTTTCATCGTGTTGAGATATCAATATCCATCACGTTTGTGGAGTCTCGCTAGCTAATTTAATTTGACCTTGTAGTTAGGCCCTAAACATGAATACTGTAAACAGTTCTACTTACCTTTGGATTCTATTTCTCTTCATCAATTCTACGTTTTAGGCCAATTTTCTTTTTCTTGTACAGGTATATTTTTTTTTATGTTTACGATCCATTTTGAAATCAAATATTTACAAAACTGTTACTGATACACAAATATTTACAAAACTATTACTAATATACAAATATTTACAAAACACTCGAAAAATTATATACAAAAAATAATAAAGTAGAGCAACTTTAGATTCACAACAATGCGCAACCTATGTTAGAGCAGGAGCAAAGTTAGAGCGAGAGGGAACAGTTAAAATTCGTCGTGGACCACACGTCTGAACGCTCCGACCGTGCAGTGGCCACTAAGGAAATTCTCTCTCAATTCTTGTTTATAAAACCCTTTTTTGTAGGTCTTTTGAAAATATTACTATTGTTAGGGTAAGGTGATTTAGGTGCTATTTTTTTTTTGTATTTGCTTATTGAACTCTTGGCATTAAAATAATCTAATTAATACATAGATACGATGCATAGTTATTATGAAAAAAACCGTTTATTAAGAGATAAAAACAGAGAATTTTGATGAAATTGTGACGTCTAAATTAAGAAAATGGAATATAATTAGAAAAAACTAATCAGCACATATTGAAGACGAGAATGTTGAGATAAATATGTGCTGAACAGATTTCCAAATTAATTCTTCATTGCCCTAAACTAAGCGCCCAAACAGAACTCGAAATGATGTTGGGCGCGAAAGAGCTGTATTTAACGCTTGATTTACCTAACTTATCCCATCTAAATGAACTTAAAAAAAATAACTAGCTATTACTTATATTGTGGTTATTTATATGCAATAATAAAATTTCATTTTATTTCATTGCTTTGTTTAAAAAAAAAATACAAAGTTGCGCAAATAATTCGCCGCGAGTGAATTTTGCAAGACTGCAGCCTTAAGGCTCCTGCAAACAGACGCGACGCGCGACGCGAATCGCGCGCGACACAAAGGCACCGCTCGTTGCGTGACTTGCGGTGCCTTTATGTCGCGCGCGATTTTATCGCGTGTCGCACCTGTTTGAAGGAGCCTTAATTCTTTTTCTAGAATAAAAGTTTTGGAGATAAGCGGTTATTTTGACATTACAATACTTCAATTTTATTTATTTGTATAGGTACTGTATGTAAATTTGCTGTAAATCAAGAAACATTCTCAAAGCGGAATACTCAACAAACACTTATACTCAAATTACTAATGCATATAGATGCAGTGCAAACACTAAGTCGTGAAGAATGCAACTCTTTTATGAATCACTTGGCATCATTAGACCCGTAGCAATAACATGTTACTTACTCTATTTATTACATTGATGAGTAATATAAGGATGTTTTCAATATTATACTAAAATATTTAAATAATTATTTCCTTATAAGTCGTTTGAGGTTAAAGTACAATGTGCCAGGAGTGGCTCGATAAGGCGATGCCCGGGGGCGCCATAGGCGAACGTGAACATATTATTGCCCCATGGGAAGAAGGTGTGAGTTTATGTACTTATGTGTTATGTGTGTGTGTGGCTCGGTAAGCATTTTATGAGGAACAGTGAATTTAGTCAATACAGTAAAATTGTCATAATGCTATACCTACATTTATGGGATGCATGAAGAAGCTTCCTCATGTAGCGCAGTTTGTTCCGCCAGTTACTCAACTGAACTGAGCCCTTGGACAACCCAACACTGTAATTGACTGGCCAATTCTTCCCTTGCGGTGGGCTAACGCCCGCCTGGTTTTCCCGCCTGGTTCCAACCGGAGTCCGGCGTGAGCTCAAAACGGTATAGCGAGCTCCTCTTAGCGCTTATAGCGAGTTCCAGTGCTTTAGGCATCTTCTAGGCACGCTCGTTCCATCATAGACCTCATCCATCGCTTTCCATCAGGCGTGATCGAGGTCAAGAGCGGGCCCATTCAGCAATAAAAAAAGTTTTTTTGACACCATAATGTCAAATACTGGTGAGATAGATTTTCATGACGTTCATTTTAAGGCGACTACAGGACCTAAACGCAAAAAATGCAAATTTTATAATGCCTAACAGGAAATAATAAAAAAAACCTACTTATGCTATGTACCTACTGTATTTGACAGAAAACTAAAAAGATGTTTATAGGTTCTAGCAATAGTGCATGAAACGTACTATAATGATAATTTGCTACTTCGTGCTTCATTTCCTTTAAGGTTCGTACACACAGGCGCGACGCGACACGCGACACAAGGACACCGCAAGTCACGCAACGGGCGGTGCCTTTGTGTCGCGCGCGATTCGCGTCGCGCGTCGCGCCTGTTTGTAGGAGCCTTTACTTATAATCTAACGGGCCTCGACGAGTTGGCTTCGGCCCCTCGAATGTCTAACAAAGTTCCGGGACCACCGGGTCCTGAGGTATGTGAAAAGCTTAAAATACATTTAAAAAAAAAAAAACATTTATTTCAGGCAAGACATTACTTACAAACTAACATAAATTTAAACTAATATTATAATAAAAAGAAAATATTTTTGGTTTTTTGTATGATTGTTTGTTACACTTTAATGCTAAAACGGCTGAACGGATTTGCATAAAATTTGACACATAGATAGATCATAACCTCGATTAGGACATAGAATATTATTTTGATCGTGATATTCCCACGGGATCGAGACTTATGCGGGTGAAACCGCGGGCGCAGCTAGTAAAGTATAAAACAAAACTTGTGTTAATAAATATAGTTTAAAACTATATGAAGTAGTAAAAGCTCGTACACACAGACGCGACGCGACACGCGACACAAAGGCACCGCAAGTCGCGCAACGAGCGGTGCCTTTGTGTCGCGTGTCGCGTCGCGCCTGTGTGTACGAGCCTTAACACTTCACTATTTCGTCCTTGTGCTGTCCTATGTAACATGACCGCGGAAGCGATGGAAAACCACTTCCTGCGGCTAAAAGTCTTATTCAATGACGACGGGCAGATAACGATTCGGTACGCGTACTACGAACGCCTTGAAGATGACGTTGCGTTGCCTTAATAAGTGGGACGAAGTGGAACAATCAAGACCCAGCAAAATCAGCCTAAAACGTTCCAACTACTGAGACACAGGTCTCCTCTCTCATTCCTCTCCTCTCTTAATTTCCTCCTCTCTCAACCTACACTCTTTGCAAATAAAGGCTCCTACAAACAGGAGCGACACGCGATATAATCGCGCGCGACACAAAGGCACCGCTCGTTGCGCGACTTGCGGTGCCTTAGTGTCGCGTGTCGTGTCGCGCCTGTTTGAAGGAGCCTTAAATATGTTCTATTCTGTTCTCTGTGAGAGGAAGTGGGCCGTAATTCACCGCGCGGGCCCAGTGCGGGTTGGTTGGCTGCCTCTACAAAAAAGAGAGGACGCCTGTGTTCTAGCGGTGGAACTATTAAAGGCTGATTATGATAAGCGTCTGTCTGGATTCGAACCTGCGACCTACAATTCGTAAGCCGTTACCACTGCTCCTGCTGTTGGGCCATCAGGACTCAAAACCTACATGAAACTTTTAGTGGTAGAAAGAGATAGTATGTAAAACAGCAAAATGGTATCACAGGAAACATGGCTTCATTTTGGTATGAAAATAACAAGACACATATATCTAGAAATGAAAGTGATAACAAATGTGGGTCTGCAGGATACGTTTCCTTTACGCCACATTTAATATTTATTGATTACACCTACTTGCAATTATTTCTCTTGTAACTTGATTTCGCACGTAATATTAATTAAGAAAGTACAGTCAGCAACAAAAGTCGATAACACTTCAGTTTTTTTAATCTCAGTTATTGAGCAAAGTATTAGTTCAAAATTGCATTGTACTTCTGTTGCAATTTTGAACAAATATTTGCTCAATAACTGAGCTTAAAAAAACTGAAGTGTTAAGGCTCCTGCAAGCAGGCGCGACGCGCGACGGGAATCGCGCGCGACTCAAAGGCACCGCTCGTTGCGCGACTTGCAATGCCTTTGTGTCGCGCGCGATTTTATCGCGTGTCGCGCCTCTTTGAAGGAGCCTTTAATAATCGATTTTTGTTGCTAACCGTACTAAAGTAATAAGACTCGGACTGACTGAGGTCTTGGGTGTGGATTACGGCCCACTCCCTCTCACCGAAAGGATACCTGTTCTCCAGCCAAAGTCCCATCACTGGAAACATACATACAAGTGGGTTTATCATACAAGTATATAGCATTGATTGACACAAAGATTCCAAGAACTCAGTATGAATTAAAACTTCTAAGTGGATCAGGTTAAAACAAACGTATCTTAGATACTTAATAAACATTGCATATATCGGGGTAAAGGAAACTCTAAGTAATAAATCAAACAATCTTAACACTTGAATCAATCTTGTACAAATATACCCTTTATTAGACATCGTATTTACTTACCTGTCATTGATAAATATCGCCTTAGTACTGTGATTTATGTTCTGGCTCCTATTAGGCTTTGTGCAGACTGAGTCAAGACAGACAGTCTATGTCCCGTATTACGGAACGTCACTCGATACTCAAGAATTATAACTTAAAACTAGTTTCAACCAATCAAATGGGTTGAATCTAGCTTTAAGTACAGTACCCGGCGATAAATATTGCACATCGACCTTTGTTTGGTGATTGGTGTATTTTATACAAAGAATAAAAATTATTATCAAAAGAAGCAAATCATAATTGTTTTAACAGCTCTTAATACATAGATACCGGACTGTTTGTATTTCGTGCGACAGAGATAACGCTCTACGAAGCCGAAATTAGCCGATTGTCTCTTTCCAAAGGTCGATGTGCAATATTTATTTTATCGCCGGGTACTGTACTGAGTAGTTGTGCTTGAATATTGAGTGACGATCTGTAATACGGGCCTAAATATATTCATCTATGAAAGCAAATGACGCGCGCACTCACATAATCAGCTTATAATTTTCCCACTGCTGGGACACAGGCCTCCTCTCGATGAGGAGTGGGCCGTAATCCACCACGCGAGCCCAGTGCGGGTTGGTAGACGTCACATGTCTTTATTTTTTTCGTTCTAAGACATGATGGAGGAGCAGTGGTGGCCCAGTGGTAACGGCCGCGACTTACGAGTGGTAGCTCGTAGGTTCGAACCCCGACAGGCGCTTTATTTTGTGTAAATTTTAAAAATCGAAGACGCGCGCACACGCAACTAAATAAATTAAACAAATGATTATCGGGGCGAAAACGGAATAAAATGTGGGACGAACAAGGAATATCAAGTGTGGTGGCGAATCTTGTGAGGCGAATGCGAAACAAATCAAAGTCAAAGTTGGCAAAAATATAAATGAGACAACATAAAAGACAAAAGAAGAGAGAAGACAATGAAGCGGTGGATTGATAGATTGTGTAAAATACCATTTGGTTAGACGGGGGCTGATGTGATGGATAATTGGGTATACAAAAGAAGAAGTGACGTTCAAAAGTGCCTTTTATGTGCCTATTTGAAATAAATGCTTTGACTTTGACTTTGAAGACATGCTGTGCTGACAGAAAATAAATTGGTATAAGGGTGATCTAGGATAATGAGGAAAACTTGTGAAAATGTTTGACTCTCGGTAATACTGTGCTCTATGATAGACAAAACTTTTTTGACGCATTTCTGTTAACCACAACGGGGAAGCTTTTCACCTTTATCACACCTGATGGTAAGTAATGATCAGGCCGAAGGTGGAAGCGAGCTTCACCCGGAATCCTCAATCACAAAGCACCTGGCTATCTTACCTTTACCAGCCGAAACACGACAATGCTGTTAAAATTGTTGTTATGGCAAAAGACTTAGATAAGACGATGGTAGCTACCCAGGCGGAGTTAGAACAAGCCCTACCACCAAGCAAACCGAGCAGAAAAAACTGAGTCTCAGACTCAGTCTGTGCAAAACCTTAATATTTATCACAAAACAGTCTCCGTTAACACAGTGACATAATAAATTCAATAACTAATAGGTTATCGTCTGACACGGGTACCCTTAGCCTTGTTCGTTGTTGATTGATTGCGGCTGGACTTCTGACATTAAGTCCTTTTTGAAGTACTGTTAAATGCAACGATGTTATGCAATTTGTGTGATAAATATTGTAGATGAGAGGAAAATCTCTTTGGAGTCCCTATATTCAAAGGAAGAGAATACTTACTTGGGTAATGGCATATCCTTTTCTGCCTTATAATAACTGAAACCAGGTTGGCCGGAGGAAATTCAGTTCAGGTGAAGATTCATTGAGGACTCCGCCTTGTGTAAATGTGGTACTGTTCCACAAACGATGAGACGCTTAATATCACATCCTGCGTGTCCTGTCAGCTGCACTTTATAGGAACTGATGGACGCTAGTGATGGTGCTACACATGTAGCCGAATAGATTGCCACTGACACGCTAAGAAGAAGACTGAAATAATACAAAAGTAAGGTCCGCTTTTTTCGCGGGTAGTCAGAAACTTGAGAGACTTCATACCTACATAACGCCAAGCTTTAATACATTATGCAAATTATTTAAATTAACATAATCCATTTAAGTACCCTGATCTTAATCTGATACGGCAACACTGCTACTGCTTACGAGCCTAAATTCTTGTCCAAAATGATTAGAGGAACAAATTACAGTACCCGGCGATAAATATTGCACATCGACCTTTGGAAAGAGACAATCGGCTAATTTCGGCTTCATAGGGCGTTATCTCTGTCGCACGAAATACAAACAGTCCGGTATCTATTAGGAGCTGTTAAAACAATTATGATTTGCTTCTTTTGATAATTATTTTTATTCTTTGTATAAAATACAAAAAAAGGTAAAGGTCGATGTGCAATATTTATCGCCGGGTACTGTAGCATCCTGAACATCGCCTGAGGATTATCGTGACGGATGGAGGAAAAACACCATGATTGATGGTCGTCCCCGTCGGCCAAGAAACTGATAGAGGTGGCCTTAGTATCAATGAGGACTGATGTAACGATGAGAAGTGATGTTACACACAGACGAACACAACAACACATGATGACATGTAGATGTGGTGATGATGAGATGTTTCACATATTGTTGTTTAGGTATGACATAATAATGGCAGCTCACATGGGAAACTTAGAGCCGGATGTTTAGAAACTTAATAAGGATAATGATTTAGAGCATAATATTCTATACTATCTACTCGTATACTACTATTATAAAGCTGAAGAGTTTGTTTGTTTGTTTGGTTGAATGCGCTAATCTCTGGAACAATTCTTTTTGCATTTGATAGCCCATTTCTTGAGGAAGGCTATAGACTATTTAAGATCACGCTATGACCTTTAGGAGCCGAGCAAAAAGAAAAAAAGTCAGAAAGAACGAAAAAAAAAAAAAAAAAACAAAAAAAAAAAAACAAAAAAAAAAAATCAGAACAGAACGAAACGATCAGATCGGAATAAATAAATAAATAAATAAAGAACGCTAACCAAAAACGAAGTAATAGCGCGGGCAGGTGATGCGATGCGACGGGGTGGGTCGGAGTAACAAGAAATTTCACGCGGACGAAGTCGCGGGCAGAAGCTAGTTATAATATAATGCCAGTGCTTATTATTTACTAGCTGCGCCCCGCGGTTTCACCCGCGTAAGTGACGATCCCATGGGCATATCGGGATAAAAAGTATAGCCTATATGTTAATCCAGCGTGTCAGCTACGTCCACACAAAATTTTATCAAAATTGGTCCAGCCGTTTGAGCGTGAAGAAGTAACAATCACACACACACACACACACACACTCACAAACTTTCGCCTTTATAATATTAGTGTGATTAATTTAGTAGACGGTCTTATCGCACAAGGAGATCTCTTACAGACAAGACAACCTTTGCATGGACTGAGAGAAAGGAAGAGACAGTGTACAGAGTCAGTGTACAATTTTTTTATAAATAATACTAGCGACCCGCCCCGGCTTCGCACGGGTGCAATGCTGATACTAAATACACTACAGAAAAACTGTAAACGTACCGGGCGGCCGGCCGGTACCGCCACAAACGCTACGTCCCGCAATTTTTAAATCTGTAATATCTTCGAAAATATTCACTTAAATCATACGGTGTAAAGGGCCATATAGATCTATATTAAATGAACAATGTATTCAAGGTATTTAATTGGTTAAGGATTAATGCTGTATTGGTTAAAATCGCTTCGAAAATTAGCCATTATTTGTCGTAAAAAGTAAATGACAAAAAAAAGTTATTGTGGGTTATCCATAAGAGATAGACATATACCATTACGGACTTTTCTGTAGACCTTTTCAATGTGTACAATACTTAGTACATTATTTTGATAAAACTCGTAGGGTTCAGCCTGCGTTTGCAATGTAAGCGGAAAAAATGTAATTATTTAAGACATCACATTAGAAACCTCAAAAATAACAGTACTTCTCCACTATTTAATGGATGTTATTATACATATAAACCTTCCTCTTGAATCACTCTATCTATTAAAAAAAACCGCATCAAAATCCGTTGCGTAGTTTCAAAGATTTAAGCATACAAAGGGACATAGGGACAGAGAAAGCGACTTTGTTTTATACTATGTAGTGATGATTAATTAAGTATTAATGTTGTACTTATTACTAATGATATCATGTTGACACAGTAATACAGTAATGGTTTTATCAGTTCATATAAATATTAAATGTATAATTAAAATCAAACGCCTGTTTTGTTCCCTGTTGTTGTGAACGCCACCTTATCCACGTTGAAGAAAAATCTTATGCAATAGTGTAGTTTTTTACCAATGAAGGATTTTTTGTTATGGAATATTGATGATGAAAGTGTAGCGGTATCTACAACGCCACATGCAAAACAACGCCTCATACTGACGTCACGCAAATCCTGCATCGCGCAAGCAGAGTTTACCGCGCAACTAGCATAGATACAACGGCTCGACATGAATCAACGGGCAGTTGCCCGCCAGACACAACACCCGTCTGGTCGGAGGATCCTCCCTTTTCTATGGAGGTTGAGTGAACTTTACACCCTGTTCCTCATACCTCTATAAAAGATTTTTGTTTTGTTTCAGAAATTACTTCTTGCAAACAAACTGACGGTTTAACCTCTTTAAAATGTTAGTTTAAATAAATATTTTTTTACTTGTTCTTTTTTGTGTTTGTGTTCTTTCTTTGCGTCATGTTTATCGCAATAAACGTATTTACTTTCTTTCTTTATTTATTTTTATCGAACAGACCCAAAGTACTCTAAACTTGGGGTATTCCTCGAAACGCACCAATTTTGAACCGCCCCAAAAGTATTCCTCGAAAAAAAATTATATTAGTCAAAATAAAAGTACTATAATTTTGTTCCTTGAAATGCATCAACGATGAAACAGAATAGCATGAAGGATTCGTAATAAATGTTATCGATAGACATTTCATTTGGTGCGTTTCGAGGAATACCCCTTCAGGTGCAGAAATCAATCCGTAACATGTCAAGAATAATAAAAAAAGTTACACACTTACAGTAAAACTAAACTACCGCGAGTAAACTAGATAATTAATGCATTGTGCCATATTCTGGGCAGCTCTATTCTGGGAAACCATTGACATTGACCGTAAACTGCGGTGAAGTGTGCATTTTATGCGTGTGCTGTCTACCTAATATGCATTTCAATGATGTCATTGTCATTTTTTTTTTACAAGTATATTTTTGTAATGTTTACATTATAAAAACGCACGTATGGAAACATGTACAGTTAGCCTCAAAAAGACGTAGGTACTATGTACACAGGGTCAAATTAAATTAACTAGCTAATTACGAAGAAATAATTTTATTTACACCTTTATACTCAACATATGTATCGGTTGTCAGGTTCCATTTTTTATGAACATTGTCCTAATATTTTAATAAATTCATAATATTAGAAATATACGTGTTTCTATCATTTCATCTATACAGTCCACTAACTAATGCAATCCACTAGTTATCATTTTGGTCCATATTTTGAGTATAAAGGTGTAAATAAAATTATTTTCTCGTATAAAAAAAAAATGAAATAAATAAAATGGAATAATGAAATATTTCGAAATATTATATAATAATAACCTATAAATATTTCTGCGATTTTCGATAAGTGAAGGTAATAGGTACCTACTTCCTTCACTTATATAAAATCGCAGAAATAACCAATAACAGCAATTTAAAATGCTCAACACGGCACAATGGATGATCGGAATACGTTATGATAGATATTGATGGATGTAAGACACAATATGGGTTTTACTGATGTTAGTCATAAGGGCTAGATTTCTTGAAAGTGTTATTTAAATCATTATTTTGAACGGAGAAGCACCTATTCGCATATTTTAATTGATTAGTTGTCAAGTCGAAGCTAAGTTATATCTTGAGGTAGCTTACACACCCAACTCATCAACTGCATAGCCTTTTTTTTAGTAACAACACAACCAGCGGTCGTTGATCCCAAAAAAAATCTATATTTAATTATTTCATCGTGTTTTGCTATAGATACCCATCACATCTTTCATCCTTTTTTCTTTTCTTTCTTTCTTTCTTTCTTTCTTTCATCTTTCTTCTTCACTACCTGGTGTATTGTGTGTCTCTTAGTCTGTGCTAAATAAATGTATTTTCTTTCTTTCTTTCTTTCTTTAAAGTTTACACACAAAGACAGAGAGTGACACGCAGAGTTTCGCTAGCTAATTTAATTCGACCCTTTATGTAAATAGTAGTCTGAAAAAGTCTTTTTTTACCAGTCAATCTAAGGGTGATGCAGAGAGGAAACATGGCAGGTGGAATATAAGGGACATATGACATGACAACTATAAAATACGAGATTAAATACATAGATATACCTAATATAGAAATAAAGATCGGTAGAGGATATCAGTCTTTGTTATGCAAAACAGTCGTAATTAACGACTCTCTCAGCTATATAGTCGGTACCTCAAAGGGCTATAAAAAAAAATCAGCACCTCATTGATCTTTATCATATTTTTTTTTTCTGATTTAAGTTATGTTAAACTCGAATCAATGAATAAATTAACACACCGCTATTTATGGCTTTTCATAAATCGGTATTATAATAACTTCATACTAATTCAATTTATAGAGGTTAATAACTTTATTACGGAACGTGCCAAATATTGTACATACAAAGCGGATAACTATCATAATTCAATGCATAAACACTGACCGGATGCGACCGGACTACCGGACGGCCGAAATCCTAATAGCGTCCGCAGAACAACCTGAACCGGTTATGGGAATTCAACATGCATCTTTACAAAACAGCATGTAAATTATGATATCTTCTGCACAGAACAGCATGTAAAATATGATAGCTTCTACCCGCGACTTCGTCCGCGTAAAATTTCAGCCCTTGACCCATCGCGTCGCGTCCCATCGCGTCGCGTCCCATCGCGTCGCGTCCCATCGCGACGCATACCATCGCGTCGCATCCCGTCGCGTCGCATCCCATCGCTCGCCCGTGGTACTACTTCGTTTTCGCTGAGCGTTCTTTCTGACTTTATTCCCTTTTGCTCGGCTCCAGAGTCGTAGCCTATAACATTCCTCAAGAATTGGCCTATTAAATGCAAAACGATTTTTTCAAATCCGACTGGAAATTACGGAGATATCGTATTACCCAGTAACTGGGTTGTGAAGGTCAGAGATAGGCAGTCGCTTCATGTAAAATACTGGTATTTAGCAGCATCCGGTTAGACTGCAAGCCTACCCCAATATAGTGTGGAAAAGGCTAGGCAGATGATGATGAGTTCCGGAGATTGCCCCCTACATACAAGCAAACAAATTTTATTTTATTCATATTATTTGTGTAGTTACGAGTTTAACTTTTAAAGGCTCCTGCAAACAGGCGCGATGCGCGACGCGAATCGCGCACGACCTAAAGGCACCGCTCGTTGCGCGACTTGCGGTGCCTTTGTCGCGCGCGATTTAATCGCGTGTCGCGCCTGTTTGAAGGAACCTTAACCCTGTTTTTATTAGGCTGTGGCTTTATTGTGTACCTTCGTTAATAATTTTTTTAAGGAAATATGTATTCAGGTTTTATGTTATGTGAAAATTCTAATACATGTGCTAATGAAACACGCATCACACCTTTGTCTTCTCATAAAAATAAGGCTGTGGTGTGGTAGACGATAAAAATACCATGAAATTCCTTAAAGATAAATGTTTTAAAAGCCAATAAGAGAGTACCTTTTCGTTTGCTTCTCGCTAGAAGCTTTTTCCTGACTTTTTTGGACATATTATGCGTCCACCTAAGCATGGTCTGGAAAGGCTTATGATACTGGGCGGAAGGAAAACGCGCTCAATACAGAGCACCACAAGATGGTCAGACGCGATCAAGAAGGCTGTTGAAGGCAGCATTCACCGAGCGGTTCCACTGCAGAAGGCCGCATGACTTGGAAACGCGTCGTATGTGGTCGCGATCCTTAGCATTGAGGGAACGTTGAAGGTTTAGAAGAAGGTTGTCAGCTACGAACAACAATAATAAAGGTGGGTACCTATAGCACATAGCATTTACAGTACCCGGCGATAAATATTGCACGACCCATTCGACCCATTCGATCCTATCGATTTTATACAAAGAATAAAAATAATTATCAAAAGAAGCAAATCATAATTGTTTTAACAGCTCCTAATAGATACCGGACTGTTTGTATTTCGTGCGACAGAGATAACGCTCTACGAAGCCGAAATTAGCCGATTGTCTCTTTCCAAAGGTCGATGTGCAATATTTATCGCCGGGTACTGTAATGCATCAATCAGATGCAGCTGCATATGACAAATCAGTATCTATATACTTATCGCTATATATGTAGATAGTAAACAATGCGCCTATTGTACTGTGGTCAGCGGATGTCATAAAAAATCCGAAAGTACCTATTTATATTACGTAATACAATATGATATCAATGATCTTTGAGCTCTATAATAAGGGTCCACATTAAATTAGCTAGCAAAACTCTGCAATCGTGATGGGTGTCGATTGCTGATCTGAATGCTGAATCACTGCTGGGCAAAGGCCTCCCCTTTTTTCTTCCAGACCGCTCTATTCTGAACACTGAAGTAAGTTGTTAAAAATTTATTTAATTATGAAGCTGAACTATTATTACCACTATGTCCGCTACCTCGAAAAAGGACCGTGACCGCATCGCAATGAATCATGCGCACGCGTCGACGCGGTAGGCATTTTCGCGCCAAAACACCGGTATAGCGCATGACGAGACTGCAGATTTTCCGTTATGAGATCTTTGTCTTGAATAACTGGAACTGTTGTTTACTGCAGTGGACAGTAACGGATATTGTATTGTTACGGTTGAGGACATCTTGCCTGAGGTACAAACAAAATACTAATCGTCTGCCTAGCCTTTTCTCAACTATGTTGGGGTCGGCTTCCAATCTAACCGGATGCAGATGAATACCAGTGCCTATTTTAGATGGAGCGACTGCCTATCACCTCCACAACCCAGTTACTGGGTAAAGGCTCGAACACACTGGCGCGACGCGACACGCGACACAAAGGCACCGCAAGTCGCGCGACGAGCGGTGCCTTTGTGTCGCGCGCGATTCGCGTCGCGCGTCGCGCCTTTGTGTAGGAGCCGTAATACGATATTTCGGGCTTCTGACTACCCGCGACGACTGTCAAAGATCCACAAATCACAAATGACAACCGGGACTAACGCACCAGGCTTGGGTGAAGCATTGGATTGGAAATATCCCTCTAAATGATTCAGGCAATTAACGTGCTGTTTATGATAACCAACTAAATACTAACGCAAATTTCGTATCACAGTCCGCAGCACCAGCACGTTAGAAATGATAAAAGTGCACATTGATAATTCCTTTCATTTCGACACTTCATAAACATTCAACATTCGTTGGTAACGTTCAACAGTCTTTAGGCAGCAAAACGTCTTCCTGAACCGATGGATGGACGAATGAAGCATTGAACCATGAATTATGAGGCTCTATGATAAATAAATAGTACTAAATAAAAATCACTCAATCAACAATCACATTAATCGTAAACGAACGCTATTTAAAGTCTATAAAACTGAGGAAGCCGTAAACTGTAATAATAATTTCCACAAACTACCCCACTCATTGCAACACTTATAACATATCCGTATAGGTAGTACTCGTAATTCAGTAGAAGTTGAAAAAAATTGTGCTTTATACACTAATTATAATTAATTAAGTTATAGTTTTACACAACACACACACACACACACACCCCCATATACACATACATACATAAATACACACATTACACACACACAACACTTCTTTGTTGTTACATTTTTTTCAACTTTTACATTTAAGTAATTTCAAATTACGATTTCCCTCAGTCTTTTTAACAATTTCTTTTTGGCTTTTTGACCCAATGCCGGGCAAAAGCCTCCCAGTCTTCTTTCCACTCCTCTCGATTTTGAGCTAGTGTGGACCAATTGTGCCTGTAGGTGTCAAGTTCGTCCCACCATTTTTACCTGGGTCTTTAGTAGGATAATCGTTAACGCAGATGAACCCGTCATTCATAAAGTAATTTCATGTGAAGAGAAAATATGAAATTATATCTATACGCAGACAGTATGCTTATTATATTTGCATCAACTTAAGAAATATACACGTCAATCGAGGACTGTATCTATAAAGACTATCACAATGTATAAATACTATTCATCAGTTGTTTAAGTGCTTTCTAATTAAACAGTTATCTTACTATTTGTATGTTAATTGTAAAAGGGTTATCTGATCAGTCATCACTGTCTCGTCTATATCACAAGTGTCAATGTTGACTCATTCTGAATAACACAGACATGTCATGACATTGACATAAAACAGAGCTGTGCTGCTGGCCACTTGTTCCCAGCTGTAGCACTAGGAAGTGGTGACGCGTTTCGTTTTACGTCATTTTGACGTTCAAAAAGTGCTGATTCTCATCGTAATTTGAATAAATAACTTTTATTTTGATTTTGTTTTTAAAAAAAGCAAAGAAAACAAAAATACAGGGACGGTTTTTACCATTTTCATCAACAAAAACTAAGAAAAAATGAAGGTGGAAAAACCATATCTGCAATTTTCTTTGTGAAGGAGAACTCACATACCTAAAGCTCTCGAATGAAAGCTGACGATACGATATCTTATAGTTCGAAGTCCCAATTAGCCCAAAAAGTTTAAGACGTGCAGTTATCTTAGATACTTGGTAGGACTTACATAACTCTTAAGGTTACGTTACGATTCGTATTGTATTGCATACGGCACATGATTACTACTGCACTTTCTCATCGGGATGCAGAAGTCAACAAACTCTGCGACAAACACACGTGGCTAATGGCTCGTTCCCAACTATTTCTGCCTCATCATTATAATCATCGCAGACAATATGTCATTGTTCCGCTTCTGACACGCATACGAGATTATCAGAGTAACTGCTGCAGTAAGGATGTCCCGTAATTAATGGATAGTCATTGTACTTATCATTATGAACAACAATTACTATGGGACCAAACCCGAAAACGGGAAAAAAGAATCAGCTGTTTCCTACATTTTGACGAGTTATGCGAACATAAATGTAGGGAACCGCTGGTTTTTTTTCTCGATTTCATGTTTGGTCCCTTAGTAAAAGTAACAACTTTTGTTGTAATGAACACATTATGATAAGTACAATGACCCCTTAATTAAGAGGTTTTCCATTAATTACGGGACACCCTGTATGTGAGGTATTCACTATTCATACAGCAGGCTAGACAAAGGCTTGTCCCAAGTTTTGCTGCGATAACGCGTACCATTTTTTGCTATGCCAGATGTTCTTTGGTTTGTGTTTGACCATCTGCTGTCGATGTATTTGAATCGAATTTGGGTCAGTCGTACAGCTACATGTATATAGGTAGTATACTTGTATATACGCTCTAACGATAGGGTTTTTGGAGAAATTGCAAGGTTGTGTCATCAGTGAACGCGGTATGCTTAGATGAATGATTGGTCTCGCTGTGCAGCGAGACCAATCATTCATCTAAGGCGGTATGTTTAGGGAGACGCCTACAAAATGTCTAGCAGAAAATTCTAAATTCACAAAATTACCTAGGTTGTGGTTCACAATGCGGCGATGATCAGTACGATACTTTACTATGTAATTTTGGGTTCACATGGCAGTTTCATACTGGATTTTTATTTTTAACCGTAACAGTGAGATGTTGACGTGTGATCCCAACTATAGAACAGCAGGGTAATTGCATAAAATACTATCAGTAGCAATGGGTTTCATATTGACAGTTCAACAACATTCATTGCGTGATTTATGTTGTTGAGCAGACACATTTTTCTAAGTTATGGAGCAATGGATTAGCGATATGCTTGAAAATGATTCAAATTTAGAATAATAGTGGGTGACGCAATTGGGGTGCTGGACTGCGCCGTGTGAATGGCTGTCTAGTACCTAAATAGATCACCGGGTTTTAAATATTACGCCAATGTACACATGCACTTAACGAGTCCTAAAAGAATTTCTCTTTCATAGTTTATCAACAACCATCAATATTCCTAACCCTTTATCGATTCTCTCTTGCTTTATACTCGTTATTATATGGAAAATTCAAGTGCAAGGTGCGAATGCACTCGGTCACATAACTGTTTCTCGGCGGCCGAAGCCAGTCAAGGGCCGCGCGGGGCTTTTCCACGTTCCATTCAGTTGAGAAATCTTCCGTTCTGTAATTAAAATAGATTTCTATTAGTTGCTATAGGCACTTTTTGTTGGATTCTTTTTTATTGTAAAAGAGCTTTCAGACTTATGAGGTTTGTATTATTTTAGAAATGGTACCTTCATGTAGTGCTGAATTTACAAGTTCTGTTGCATCAATGGGTACCTCGCCTCACTCTATAATGTTTGCTGGGACTTACGCCTTTTGACCTAGAGTGGATGTTGGCTGTAATCCTAATCGGGTCAATCCCAGTGTGGGTTTGTTGAATGTCTTGGATTTTTTGGTTGTAGGATAATGCCGGCTACCTCACGATGTTTTCCTTTATCGTTGCGACTGGGTCACTACACCATTGCCGTTGCACGATATAATTGAAATGTGTAGTTCATAAACCCATAAACTTGACAATGTTGAAATAATTAACCACAAATAAGAACCTTCTCAAACATACACTGTACTAGACTTACTATGCTATGTGTTCTTAGTAAGAGCCTTTGAACGTTAATTCTGTTTATGGAATTAATGAATTAAACATGGCATTTCTATTGATCTTTGAATAATTCAATGAAGTATAAAACACTGGTGGCGAGATGCCAAATAAAGGGCAATGGAGTCAATTGGCACGATGCCTTACCACAACTTCAATGGAAGCAAGTGAATAATTTATATCAACAGGAACCTAATCTGTCTCCAGTATGAGTCATTAGGAAAACTGACTTCAGCACCGTTTGTAGGTTACGGAAGATAAACAAAATGGTGACGATGAATGATATCGAGCTGTTGAAGTAACAGCAATTTTTATGAAGTGTTTGTGCTTCCCTTTTTATATCATTAATTAGCTCTTATTCAAATGGTTTTGGGGTCAGCGTAATTTGTCTTCTTGTCCATATTTCTCTGTCGTCATCTGTGCAAATCAAATTCTACCGCATTCACCGAGATGACGACAAGACAATGATGAGATTTTAGGTAACAAGAGGGAACCTGTTTCGTACAATCTTAGTTCTACAGGAAAAAGTAAGATACCTAATAAGAACATGAATTTGTAATTTCCTATGGGTTTTTTGCGAGGCCAAAACGGTGAAGGAAAAAATCATGAGGAAACCGGCATGCCCTAGAACCAAAATTCGAAGACGTGTGACATCTACCAACCCGCGCTGAGTCCGCGTGGTGGATTACGGCCCACTCCCACTCACAGAGACGTGAGGCCTGTGTCCCAGCAGTGGGAACATTACAGGCTGATTATGGTGATGCTATTTATTCATAAAGGCTCCTTCAAACAGGCGCGACACGCGATAAAATCGCGTGCGACACTAAGGCACCGCAAGTCGCGTAACGGGCGGTGCGTTTGTGTCGCGCGCGATTATATCGCGTGTCGCTCCTGTTTGAAGGAACCTTAATCCAAACTTACACATAACAAAGTGCTGTTCTTGCCGAGAATACATGAAAATACACTACAGTCTCATAAGTCTTCGGTTTCAGATGGCATAGGGTAAAGGTCGAAGAAAGTCAATGTATTCACGCGAAGATATCCCAAACATTACTCTCGTGAGAATCCTTACTATGTGAGATTGTTTGTTTGTTTCTTTGCGGATAGATTGGGTTAATCGAATGTGATTTTAGGCGGAGGCGTTATTCATTCAGTTCGATTACCTGGAAACACGTTATCTATATATTAATAATAACCCTGAAGAGTTTGTTTGTTTGAACTCGCTAATCTCTAGAACTACCAGTCGGATTTGATTTTTTTTTCATTTGATAGCCCAATTTTTGAATAAGGTTTTAAGTTATAGGTTGACATCACACTAGGGCACGAGAGCCGAGCAAAAACAAAAAAAGTCAGATACAACGCTGAGCGAAATTGAAGTAAGAGCGCGGGCAGGCGATGCGATGCTTCGGCCACCCCGAAGTCGCGGGATCAAGAAATTTCACGCGGCCGAAGTCGCGGGCAGAAGTATGACAAACATTTAAGGTTTGTCTTCTCTTGTGATTTGACAAAAAAAGTAGATCTGCGGTTTGGAAGTCCCAAAACGCAAATCGATATCTAATTCTTTGTTTGACAAATTGCCCCAACCTTTTGTATCTTTTGTCTGTGGGTTGTTAAAGCTGATCCCATGATAAATCATATCAATATAGATTTTATGTTTATTATCTTGTGTATGTTAGAAAGTTTAAGTTCTTCTCTTCAAGTAGGCAGATAATATTAAATCATTGTTAATGTGTGAATATAGAAAAATATACTCTTTTTGTATTATCAACTCGGTTCCCACGAGCGTAGAGCAAGTTCTACAATGCGTAGAGTGCACTGACCTAGGTATCGTTGACATTTCTCGAGTAAGGTTTATTTTGAGCCCATTTATTTATAGCCTATGTGGGCTTATAAGAAACCCTAGTCAAGGTTTATGCTTTTATTTTTGTCATTATAGTCGGTATTTTTTTTTTCTCATTGGTATTGCCCGAAAGGGTTACCGCTGGCCCGGAACATAAAGGGCTAAGGAAGGAACACGGGTGGGTTTTAGTCAGTAAGAGTCTGACACTCCCTTCCGCTCCACCCAGAGCGGGATCATTTGATGATTTCCCATTCCAAAAAAAAAGGGTATTTTTCTACAAAAGAACTTGCAACAAAGAATTATACATATATCGATTTGCGTTTTGGGACTTCCAAACCGCAGATGTACTTTTTTTGTCAAATCGATCAGAATCAATAATACATCTTTCTAAGTTAGATTTCTACCACTAACACTTTTCCATAAGAGATTGGTGGTTGGTGGTAGAAATCTAACTTAGAAAGATATATTAATGGTTCAAAAGATTATAATTCTCTAAATATGTACCTGTTATTGTCGCGAATCCTATTTTGATCAAGATACAATCTGACACTGACCTGCAAATTGCAAATAACGTAAGAAAATTTGAATTTCGCGGTCTACCACTATCCATTCACCTTAATAAGAGTTTGACACAGACAAGCGTCAGTATTCTCAACGCTTGATATACGATAATGGTTTTTAGTTACACACGTCCGCTATGATGTCGCGGAATCATAATACGGCTTATCAAAAAACTCCATTGAGCGCTGTTTGAAACGTCAAACGAGCAATAATATGGACACTAACAATTGATGAATTGACAGATGACATTTGACATTTGGTAGTAATGTCACTTGGCGCGCGCCTTCTGTTATTGCTACATCATACCGAATGTTTTTATTGACGTAATTATAACCTCAAAATCCGAAAGTGTTTTGATTTTTTCCGAATTTTATTTTTATTTTATTTTAGGAAAACTTACAGCTAAACAAATACATTAGGTAAAATAATGTATACAAAATAAAGCCAATTACAAGTTTCCACGAGCCAATTCTCAAAAGTGTCCGTTGTTTTAATTTAAGTTCAATCGAATATATTAGGTATATATACATTATCTAAAACCCAAAAAGTAAATACACCTCCCTGTTGGATCTTAGGCCAACTATGTATGGACGACGAGCAATGTCCTTTGTCATACTGTGTTCGAAGTCGTTGTTACTTCTCCACGCTCAAACAGCTGGCCCAATTTTGATAAAATTTTGTATGAACGTAGCTGACACCCTGGATTAACATATAGGCTATTTTTGATCCCGACATTCCCTCGGAATCGACACTTATGCAGGTGAAACCGCGGGGCGCAGCTACTACTAAATATAAACAAGAATGTGTCCATGTTCTCAAATATAAACAAGAATGTGTCCATGTTCTCAAATATAAACAAGAATGTGTCCATGTTTTTAAATATAAACAAGAATGTGTCCATGTTTTCTTATTTTGTTTTTTCTTTTGTTTCAGGACCACGGAAGGCGGTGGTTAAAGGCGTAGATGGCAAGTTCATGTCAGGACAGCTGGTGGCCATCATGGGTCCATCGGGCGCTGGCAAGAGCTCGCTACTCAATGCTATATCTGGATACAGGTAAGTAATTATTATTGTTTTCAATGAAGAATATACTTGAAAGTATTCTATTATAGGAACATAACACATAACATGACGCCTGTAATCACCAAAGGGTTAGGTAGAGTAGAGATGTACCTATAGTACACCCACACATCGAAAAGTAAGTCTTAAGTCTCTTGTAATAGGGGCGAGCCTATGGCCATCACAATCGGGCACAAATCCAGAGTCAGGGCTGCTACTGAGAAATTTCTGATGGAAGAACCCAATAAAACTTTTACTTTGGTAATCAATCAATTATTGTGTCTTTATCACTGGGGACTGTAAAACATTAGCATCAGTCATCATGAGGAAATCGGCATGTCTTAGAACCAAAAATTCGAAAAATCAAAAAATTGCAGAAACCCACATCCTATGCAGGGGTGCCTGCATAGGATGTGGGTTTCTGCAATTTTTTGCTCATTATTGTCTGTTTTTTAATATCAGCAAAACACTACTCATTTATAAATCCGCGAAAGAACTACTGAGGTCAACTACTTAGTCTAGACTTTTTTTTTAAATTAATATTTTATAATCTGTCAGTGTCATGTCTTCGCTTAATTGAACAAAACGTCGACCGATAGGTCGGTGTAGCAAAAAACTTGCCAGTAACTGAAGGCCATTTCTCGTAAAGGCTCCTTCAAACAGGCGCGACACGCGATAAAATCGCGCGTCGCGTCTGTTTGTAGGGGCCTTAATTTTAAACGTTCAAAATCCAGTCACAGTCTCATCTCAGAGACAAACAAATGTCAAAAACTTGTCAAAATGTAGGGAAATTAGAGGTATTTTCGACAGATTGAGACTGAGATCATCATGAGAACATTTTTAAAATTACGAGAATCGACTTGACTTTAAAATCCTAATGTCGTTACCAGAGGGGTAACGACATTAGGATTTTAAAGTCAAGTTTAGGATTACGTACCTACGTAATGAAAACTATCTTGTAGGTATTATTGTTTTAATAAAAACGAAAAAAAATTAACAAATAATTTTGATACTTTGAATCAGCAGTAAAACACTAACAGCACCATAATCGCATAACATAATATCAATCACAATCTGAATCATTTTGAAGGATATTGCTAATCCATTGCTTTATATAAATCAATGGATTAGCAAATTTTTCGAACATACGTTTGAAAAATTTGTCTGCTCAACAACGTAAATAACGCAATTAATGTTGTTGAACTGTCAAAATGAAAACCATTGCTACTTATATAGTGTGTTACGAAATTACCGCTGATCTAATAAAATTAACTGAATATTCAATCTCACGTTGAGTTAGGTAATGTCTTTTTACTATATTGTAACATCGATTCACTTTCAAGCCGGGACCTGCCCCATGTTACTTGGGGTCGGCGCATTCTTCCATTCTCCCCTGTCCATCGCCAAATTATCATTGCCTCCCTTTTCTTTCATATCATTCCTCACACAATCAATCGGTCTTTTCTTTGGCCTTTCTCCCCCTCTCCATCCGTCAATATTATTTTATACCTATTTATCAAGTTGCGGTACCCACAACTACACTTTTTTTTTCCAATTCCAGGTCCGCAGGCGTAACAGGCCAACTTCTGGTAAATGGGCAACCAAGAGACGAGCAGCATTTCCAAAGGTCATCCTGCTATATAACCCAGGAGGACTTACTTCAGCCACTGCTAACCGTACGCGAAGCCATGGACGTTGCAGCCAGGTTGAAGGCACCCAGGGGATCTAAGGCTCCTTCAGAGGAGATCCTGCAAGAAATGGGGCTGTTGGAGCATCAGCATACGAGGACGGATATGTTGTCGGGCGGACAGAAAAAGAGGTCGGTTGAATTTTTGATTCTTTCTTTTATTGGAAGCTTTATCATGAGAGAGCGCTGAGCGTTTGTTACTTGCCAAAGTGATCTTAAAAGAAAAGCGACCAATCGGCGACAAGGCAAAATCCTTAGCGCCATCTCACAGTAAAGTTTTTAACAAGGAACTCCATTGGCAGCTAAATGAACGTAACAAACACTGAGCGCCATGTACTCGGAACTAATTTGACAGTTTCCTTCCCCATTTGATCGTATTTTGTTAAGTCTGTATAATAACTTGATTCAGCAAGTTTTGGATTAAAGAATAACTTTTTTCCGCTTAGGTAGGTATTACCTTGTCAAAATTTCCATCTTTACACTTAGAGAAATCGGTTAGATAAAATCGTCGTGGCAACGCCAAAGTTTTGAAACTATGTATTGTCGGAAGGAAAATTTCCTAATTGTGGTGTAATTAAAACTTTCCCACCAATGTTTTACGGTAGGTAGATACAGAGCGTTTTATACCTAGGCATTGTGCATTGTTTAACATATGTGGTGGACACGCATTTTAAGTAAATTCAACAACATAATTATTATCAATGTAAATGTCTTACTGCTAGAAATATAAAAAAAAAACATATCGTATGACGTATGTCAAATGTTAATCTTGAAATTCATTCCAAGTTCATGATGAGTGATGACCTATCGTGCAGACGTTCTCTATTTTTATATACGAGTAGGTAGGGTTAAGAAAGGTCAATATGAATTAACTCTGCCAATCTAACAAGAGAGGACGTCTCTCGTTCTGAATACTTAATGCTTGATGACGTCTGTATAAGAAAAAGCATGAGTCTTGCTTATATGATTAATTAAAATTATGCTTATCGTTTTGTGAATACCAAAAGCAAGAAAAAAAGAATTGATTTATTTGTCACAAAAACACGTGTATACAAAAAGATAATTATCTTGAAAAATTAAAACAAAATAGATCTATAATCACAAGCACGAAACAGAAATAGTAGATTTATTTCGGTCGGACCCCTGTCGGATACCCTGTTCTGATCCCCTGCTGGTTCAGCTGCACGTCATAACTGTGACAAGAAGTGTTTCACTCAACATAATGCTGGCTTATAGCACAGCATTATGTTGAGAGTGTGTGTGTACTTTGGCACAGCGCTGAGTTTCAGTGGTTACTCGAAAACGTACGGAAACCAAGTCAAACAAACGAAGTTGAAGTGAAGTTGAAGTGATGGATTCCGAAGGCTTCCTTATAGCTTACTTTACATTCAAGGGTCCGCCCACACCACTTTAAAGCCATGTCTTTGGAAACAAAGTGATATTCAAAACTCTTCGGTGTTAATTTTGACCAATAGGTACCTAAACAAATACCTTCTTTCTCATTTTATTGTACCGTCCCAAAACTCAAAGGTTGACAACCCAAACTATAAGGAAAGTACTGACAATCGAAAGACATTTCTGCCCTTGCCTTTCCTCTTCTGCAACAATATTATATTTAAAACTGGCGCAGGTGACAGACGGACAGACGTTGTCCTGTTTCCTAGACCTCGATCGCAGCTCCAGTTTCCGGGTCCAATTGTAAATCTAAGCCATCCAGAGAACCAGTAAAACACACACAAAATATTTCATCAAAATCGGTCCGACCGTTTGGGAGTTCAGTGACATACACGCGTAAAATAAAAAATGAAAGAAAAAAAAATAAGATACGGTAACTTGAAGTAAGGTTTTACTTTAAGGTTTTTACTTTTTTCCTTTTTTACTGTACTTCCTCTTTAAGGTTTTCTTATAAGTTACCTTTAAGTTACTGATGAATAATGATGCAAACATTTAATATTTATTATCACAACAGACAGAGCCGTGCACAAGTTTCGAGTATAAACCTCGAAGCTTATGCATTATACCACTAAAGCATTACGCACCCTAATTAGAACCTTTTAACCTTTCCTCTAGACCGAAAGGTCTAGAGGATAGTGGCCGAAAGGCCATGGCAACCAATCTCAGTGGAGACCAACTTTCGGCGCGGGAGATATTATAGTGCACAAGTGTGAGCGCAGACACAGGTGCACTCTCTCTCTCATAGTCCGATGGCAATCCGCCACGACCGGAGTGAGATCTGGGGCTAAAGAAAGTATAATATTTAAACTCCTTTATTTCTTTCAGGTTATCAATAGCACTGGAGTTAGTGAACAACCCACCGATCTTTTTCCTGGACGAGCCCACAAGTGGACTAGACACAGTAACTACGAGGGCATGCGTCAAAGTTTTGAAGCAACTGGCGAGGCAAGGCAGGACTGTCGTGTGCACTATACATCAGCCTGCTGCTTCGCTGTTGGAGATGTTTGATCAGGTATGAACAGTTAATTGTGCAATGTGAACAGTTTTGAGTGCTCCTTCTTCCCCGCTCTGGTGTCGAAATGAATACGAGAATTGAATATAAGTTCATACCTTGGTATAAAGATTGGAACGATGATTTAAATATGTTTAGCGCTAAACGCATTTAGTGATTTGTGGTGCACATCTGCTAGTTTGTATAGTACCTACTATAGTGCTAGTAAGAACAACCATAGGTGGGCAATCACAACCGTGTACGACCTTAGAATCTAGAAGGTAGACCAACCAGTCACCATCAAAGTCCTTTTGAAACTGGAAAAGTAGGAAGAAATTACGTTAGACATTCGTTACTTGTTTCAAGATGGACTCAGACTTTATCTCGTATTATCATGGAACACGCATAAACAACACATAAGTACAACAACCTGGTAAAGTGGGGCTACACCGACGGAACGATAGTAGGGTCTTAATGTGGAACTATGTCGCAAACTATGCGTGACCTCCTATCCTGCCCTCTATGACCCAAAACCCCCAAAAAGTCAAAGTGATCTCTGCACTGCCACCGACGATGCCGTGGAAGTGGCAAAGTTTTAGGCCAACAAGCATTGACATACAGTCGTGCCTGCGAAACGAAGCAAAATTACATTCTGCATTGTGTGACTCACGATGCACTGTCTGAAAATTTCTTTAAAACGTCGCAAACCAACTCGGTTTTCGGAACACTTTGTTCGTTAAAAGACTGTTTCATTAACCTTTTGACCGCCACACGTCAAAAAATCAAAAACGTGCCCTCGGCGTCAAAGTCTGTCATGTAGTCGAACCGTGGCGTGGGCACATTTTGGTTTGTCATCTATACTTGACTGTGGCGGTCAAAAGGTTAAATTAAGTTTAACTTAAAATACCTATCGTTGCACATTATTGAGAATACAGCACAGCTAATTAGCATTGAATTACTGCTTCAGTTCGTTGCCCGTCCATAGGTACTTATTGTTTAATTTACCTACAGAAATTTAAGCCCTCCTTGTAAACTGCCTGGTTTTCACATTCAGAAAAAATCTCGAAATATTCCGAAACATCCCCACACAGCACACAGCTCTCGGGGAGGCTTGTGTGTGATTATGATCAATCTAGCTGGGGGCGTCCCAAACAACCCTTGTCTAAACGCGCGGTAAGTACTGAGAAAATATCCTGAAAATATTTTTGAATAACAATGTTTGGTTTCTCGAGGAAAATCAAAGCATATAATTAAAACCGTCTAAAGTGTTATATTATAAGAACATAACAATTACAGTGTTATGTTTTATGTTAGAGTAACACAATATTATTATATCATTAGTCAGAATATTATTGTTGAAGTTATTCGTCCACACCTTTAATCGTGACTATTGCAATATTTCTATCTGTAATTAACATTATTTTATTGTTACTTGGAATCATAATCAAAGGATTAATGTTTTAGATAAGTGTTTATTAGGTACTTAATATCACACTTAAGGCTCCTACAAACAGGCGCGACACGCGATATAAGGCTCCTTCAACAGACGCGACACGCGATAAAATCGCGCGCGACACAAAGGCACCGCTCGTTGCACGACTTGCGGTGCCTTTAAGTCGCGCGCGATTTTATCGCGTGTCGCGCCTGTTTGAAGGAGCCTTTATTGTGAGCCTAGGATAACTCTAAGTAAGTACGGATACTATATATAAAGTTCTGCATACTCATTTCAGGAATGGCTTTAAATAATCAAAAAAAGTATTACAAAAAAATAAAAGTGATAAATTAAAAACTAATACGTTTTTACAAGCTGTTTTTTCAAGACAAAAACTGAATACCTACTTATATAGTCAACACCGTGTAAAAACTTGACTAAAAAGCTCTTCAATATTGAGCGGTAATAGAGATTAATGTTTTTATCATACTGTGTTAACTTACCTACTTACTTACTTTTTATTATTATTTAAAGGCTCCGTCAAACAGGCACGACACGCGATAAAATTGCGCGTGACACAAAGGCAACGCAAGTCGCGCAACGGGTGGTGCCTTTGTGACGCGCGATTCGTGTCGCGCGTCGCGCCTGTTTGCAGGAGCCTTTATTGTAATTTGTGCAGTGTCATAAAACTTTCTTCGGTCCGATTGAAAAGTAACTCCTGGTTAAATAAATGCAATGTGTGAAAGCAGATATTGTCAGACGGAAGCGGAGTACCTTTTATATTAGTGGTCAGTACCAAAAGGGTGCCAACGGGACCCTCAATTACGCCTCCGCTGTCAGTCCGTCCGTCTGTCTGTCAACAGGTTATATCTTAAGAACCGTAATACTTAGGTAGATGGTTGAAATTTTCAGTGTGTATTTCTATTGCTGCTATAACAACAAATAATAAATAAAGAGACCCTCTTTAATTTTTAACTTAATATTATTTTATTACCGTAGTACAAGAAAAGTGTTTTTCGGCGTTTTTTGCCTTGTAGTACGGAACCCTTCTTGTCCGACTCGCACTTGGCTGGTTTGTTTCTATTTTGAAATATTCTTTTATTTTATTGGCTGTGGTTTGGACTCAAACCAAAGGTTGTTTAGAATAAGTTTGTGACGTTCGTGACTGTCTGCGTCTGATTGCCATTGTTTCATTGATTTCGTTATTATTTACATGAATCTAATCACCGTTCTTATACAATGCTCTGTGATTTACTCTGACGTTTGCTTTATTGGTGCCGATTCTGTTGTTCACAAACTAAACTAAATTTAAGTTCAGTGCATCTTTTTCTTTCCATTTAATTAAGAAAAGGACAGAAGGTAAATTTTAGTTAAGATCTGTCAAATTAATCAGCGCCTGACGTAAATTGACGTAACTTTAGGAGGCAAGTTTTTAATCACGTCTAAACTTGTATGGAGTAGTGTCAGGCGCTGATTAATTTGACTGGACTAAACTAAAATTTATTTTCTGTCCTTTTCTTAATGAAATAGAAAGAAAAAGCTGCACTGTACTTAAATTTAGTTTAGTTTGTGAACAAGGGAATCGGCACCATTGTAGGTCTAACAAAGTTTGATTTATGTTGAAGAATACAGAAAGCTTTGAAAGCTAAAGAAGTCGAGATGAAAGCTATTAAAAATATAATATATATTATTTAGCATTCTTGGACTTAATTTTATTTTCGTCAATCTATTATGAGCTGAAAATAGTGGTTCTGAATTTCCATTGAAATATCGATTCTGATTCTGAGTCAAGACAACCGCATTAAGATAAAAAAATACCGAAATGCTTACTAAAATCAGTACACTTGTACTTCCCGTGTAGATCACCGTAAAGATCCAAATGATGATCGCTAATAGATAGAAACCGACGTTAAGTTAATTATAAGCTAATACATGTAACAATTCAAAATTCAGATATCAAATACATTTTCTCTGACAAAATGTCCACAGAAACAACAATAGATAACATTATCTTGTCTTCTATTTAATAGTATCGAAAAGTTCTGGATATAAAAGCGGGTTAAATTTCCATATTAATTAATAAGAATACAGAACCTCCTTTGTTGAAGCCGTTAAAAAAAACATAGAAGACACCGTACACTAATTTTACAGCACGCAGTTCTTTCTTCTTCCTGAAAAGTTACTTCTTTTACACTTACGAGGTTTTCACTCTAAGGCGTCGGCATGTAAAGTACCTATTGTTAATAAAATAATTACAATGTTGCAATCTATTATCGGAGTTCCACGTGTAGATATGCTAGCTGTGCAAACTCGGACACTTTTCACGGTCATTAGAAGCCGGACAAAGTCCTAATCTCTCCTCGTGTATGTCGCGAAAGGTATAGAAACCTTTCGCCGTCCATAGCATAGCTGCTACGAGAAAATTTAAGGGATTGGGTAGCAACGTTTCCATTATCATCTATTTAAATGGATAACCATTTTGATAATATGACATTAAACTTAGGTACCTATTAGATTTAATTCTTGTAATGAGAAGCAAGCATCTGCAAGATGGTAGATAGCGCTATCCGGGCTATAGCTAGCTACTAAGAAATTCCAGAGAGAAAAACCTAAAAATACTGCTCTGTCTGGGTATATAAAACAGAGGAGGGATCAAATGCTAGGTGATTGCTATTAAATCTAATGTGCGAAATTTAATTTTGCAATACTCTCCGGAGAACGATAAATTACATTGGACTTTTCGGATTTCCTCATTTTTGGGCTGCACGAAAGAGCCTCGTCGTGTAGCGCAGTTTGTTCCGCCAGTTACTCAACTGAACCGAGCGCTCGGCGTATACTGGACATTCACATCCAACACCTTATTTGACTGGCCAATTCTTCCCTTGCGGTGGTAGGGCTAATGCCCCCCTGGTTTACGACCCCCACCAGAGTCCGGCGTCAAGCAGCCTGCTGTGTTTCATCGATGCGTTGGAGTTCCAGTGCCTTAGGCACCTTCTAGGCACGCTCGTTCCATCATAGACCTCATCCATCGCTTTTCATCAGGCGTGATCGAGAGCGAGGTCCATTCACCAATAAAAAAAAATCCGAGAGTATCTTCATTCATGCTCTGCTTTAGTTAGATATTTACGGTCTGATCTAATGATGATGTATTTTTTATTTTCAGGTGTACGTGCTCGCAGACGGCCTGTGCATATACCAGGGCGACACAACAGCCATGGTTCCTTTCTTAGAGACCGTAGGCCTGCCCTGCCCCAGGCGTTACAACCCAGCTGATTTTAGTAAGTAGTTTCTTTACTAACTCCAAGCTTAGGTACCCGTACCTATATCGGGTAATTCTCGGAATTTTAAGAACGTTCAGAACAGTCTGATTTCAGTCTCGCTCAATCTGTCAAAAATACCTCTAATTTCCCTAAATTTTTGACAAGTTTTTGCCATTGATTTGATTGTCGCTGAGATGAGATTGCAAATAGATTTTGAACTTTTTTTCTTTCTGTTATTGTGACGCGATATGTTATTTGGAGGTGACTAAGTATTGTTTTCTAATAATAACATGTAGGTGGTTTAAATACCTGTAATTTCCCTACATTTTTTACAAGTTTTTGCCATTGATTGTCGCTGAGAATTTTGGAACTAGATTTTGAACTTTTTTATTTCTGTTATTGTGACGCGATACCTATGTTATTTATTTGGAGGTGACCTAATATTGTTTTCTAATAATAACACGTAGGTGGTTTACATGTAGGTAACACGTAGGTGGTAGGTTATTTAAAGTGTCGTTGCATCCATTTAACCTGACAGCTAGTGGTTTGACCTTTAGGTGTTGCATTTCTTGCAACAACTGCAAAAGTTGATTACAAAGTTACTTCGATTTAATGTCAGCATAATTATAGTGTTACAATTATGCGCAGTAAAGATCTCTAATCTCACCCCTAACATTGTAGTAATGATATATAAGTCATAAATATACGTAAAATAGTTCTTATAATTATTTTTTAACACCCTTGCTCGTAAAGCTGATGTAATTCCACCGGTTTTAAATATGTAAAGAGGGTCATAAAAAACGCGTGTGTTACCAAAGCAAATAGTTAAGTTATAGTCCATACAAATTCCATAACAGCATTATTTGCCATTTCAAATTTGGAACTGATCGCCCGCGCCGCCGCACGACTCCAGCTAGTGAGCAGCGCGCTGTTGCTATTCAAATTTCAAACTAATCGCCGCGCGGCGCCAGTCAGTAGGCAGCGCTAGCGCGCTGTTAAAATGGCGGGAAAGCAACAGTGTGCATTCACAGATTGAGTTTATTTAAAATTAAAAAAACAGTTTATTCGGTAATTTAAAGATTCCATCCAAAACAAAGCAAATATAAGTGCCAAAATAACTCAGACAATAAATTTGGAGCCACAAACGAAGAAGTTTTGCCCTAGCCGCGCCCCTCTTCTACTGATGATACTTTTTTATTTACAACTAATGACGAATTACAATGCTCTTCTGCCGCCTTTCAAGAAGTTTCGTCGTCTCCAACATTTACCCTAACACAAAACAATGACATTATGAATAGTAATAATAATAATAAAAACATAATTAAAAAACCAACTACAACTACGTATCATTTTAACAATTGTAATTTCACTAACTGTTTCAATAATTAAAAATGAACAAAATATAAAATGTTTTTTTTTCTGTTTCCTCGCAAATGTGTTAAAAAACGTCGTACGATATACGTGCGTATGGTTATAACATGCTCGGCTCAATTACGCCCTCGCCTTCGGCTCGGGCTGAAATTCCGCCTCGCATGTTATAACCATCTTTACGCACTAATATCGTAATGTACTAATTAGATACACGTGTACCTTCCTACTTGTGTCTGACTCAGATTAAGTTGCCACGTCAATAAAGATATCATCATCCGCCTAGCCTTTTCCCAACTATGTTTGGGTCGGCTTCCAGTCTAACCGGATGCAGCTGAATACCGGTATTTTACATGAAGCGACTGCCTATCTGACCTCCACAACCTAGTTACTGGATATTACTTACCCCTTGGTAAGACTGGTTGTCAGACTTTCGGGCTACTGACGACCCGTAACGACTGTCAAGGATCCACATATGACAGCCGGGACCAATGGCTTAACGTGCTTTCCGAGACACGGAGGGATCTTGGTATGTGAAGATGGTCACCCATCCACGGATCAACCGCGGCAAGCGTAGCTTAACCTGATCGATCGACCCGTACGGCTGGTACTACTTAGCCACAAGCCCCCCCAGTCAAACAAGACACATGTGTGGAGTAGAATCGAGACAAACGTTGGCTCGATTTGTTCGAGTAGGTAATCGATATCATGTGACAAATAAACATCGATTGTAGTTTGTATAGCAGCGTTCTTAATATCAGATAATTGATATTCGATCGTCACTAATCAGTTATCTACTTTGATGTAATGTATTCTAAGTTGATTTTTGAGTAAGCATTTGTAACAAAAAGGTAAGTTTTAATTGCAATGGAATTTGAAACTTTGTTACGTATGGACATTCAGTTTGTTGTTCCAAACTTAAAAATTGTCTTAAATTCTTAATTCAAATATACCTAGTGTTCATCTTGGCGTGTAAGCAAATAATGCGTTGGAAAAGCGCGGGAAACTTCGTCGAAGGCGGGAGTCTTTTCAGCTAATTTTCAAAATTGTTTTTATTTTTGTGTAAATTTGATCAGTTGAGTCTAATAGTTGTATATATTTGTTGTAGTTAGTTTAATTTAGTATTTTTGTGTAAATATTTTGGTGTGATTCGGTAAGTTTTGTACATTTTTATTACAATCGGTGTATGAGTGGATGAGCGATCCCCCTGATATTGCGCTGGGGGATCCGGGCCCCAATCCGGGTCCCCCTGTGGCTTGCAATGTAACGATTTCGGATCTAAGTGGCATGGAAACTGATTCTTCCATTCTATCAGGCCTTGATGGAAGGGAAGCATCACGAAAACGCGTTCGAGCCTGTAAAGTTTGCAAACACTGCAACAAACGTAGGAAGAAGAGGTCCAGTCCAGATGATTTAATTGACTCTGTTTGCCAGTGTAATTCCACCAATGAAATGGTTGTGGAAACTCATGAGCCTACATCTAAACCTGCATCAGCACCTCATTCATTTGCAGTGCCAAACCTTCCCTTACAACATGTACATCAACCCATACTCAAACAGACAGTAACAACTGAATCTGGTCAGTCTACCATAGGTCGTAAGGAGTACCTTCCTACTGATGCACAACCATATGTCGTTCATGTGCAAAAAATTGAATCTTCTCCTGACAGCGGCACAATTTTACATCCCATGACATTTGGTAATTTCTTAAAGAAAAATGAATTCAAGTGTATAATTCCTGGTAGTGTAAAAAGAATTGGTAGGAATAAATGTTCAGTGGCTTTTACTAGCTTCTCAGCGGCAAATGATTTTTTGAACAATGAAAATGTTCTAGTAAACAAACTGAAAACATTTATTCCAACCTTTAATGTAACAAGAATGGGAATTATTCGTGGTATCCCTACTGAGTGGACTGATGAGGAAATTTGTGATAATATTTCCACCCCTATAGGCTGCGGCAAGGTTTTAAAAGTTAGGAGACTTAATTACAAAATGATGGTAGGTGGTTCTCCCACTTGGAAGCCATCTCAATCAATTGTATTGACATTTGATGGTCAAGTACTTCCAAAGAGGATATTTATGTGCTATAATGCATTCTCTGTAGAAACATACACATTCCCGACCATACAGTGTTATAAATGTTGTAGATATGGCCATACAAAGGTGATGTGCCGTTCTTCACCTAGATGCTTTAAATGTGCTCAAGAAGGCCATACAGGTGATTCTTGTCACATTGAGGAAGGTTCTGTAGAAGCTTCATGTATTATGTGTTCTGGTTTCCATTTTGCCATTAGTAAGGCTTGTCCTGAATTAGACCGACAGAAGCAAATTAAACATGCCATGTCACATAGCTGTATTTCCTATATTGAAGCATCACAATTGTTCCCAGTTTCTAAAAAATCATATGCGGATGTTATTGCTCATGCCCCTACTAATGATGGCCATCAACATCATACTAATGATAGATTAAGTTTTGCCAATGAAAAACCAGTCCATACATCGTACAAAAAGACCTTTTTTTCCAAACCTCGTTCTCCACCTAAACCTACTAAAGGCTATGATGTTGTTGCTCACAATAAAATATTAAATGAATACCAGTTTCCCTCCCCACAGAATGGTTCTGCTTTTAAGTTGAACGATCAGGAAAAAAAGCATAATTCTGAGGACTCTGATAGTGTGGGAATGTTAGAAATGCTTTTAAATTTGCTTTCAAAATTAATATTGCAACAGAATAATGTCTTGAAACCGTACCACGTTGCCATGTTGAATGATATACTTAACAAAACTCATAGTGATGGATTCCAAGATGATACAGTGGAATTGCAGAAGTGTAGTTCCCAAAAAATGTGATTTGATATATCTTATAAATAAATATAATCCAGCAGTTGTATGTCTAACAGAAACTTGGCTAAAGCCAGGTTTTATTTTTAGTATTTCGGGATTTACATGTCTTCGAGATGACAGATTTGATGTACATGGTGGTGTTGCCATATTAGTAAAAAATTCTATTCCTTTTTCTCGATTAGTTTTCCCTATCAGAAATTCTGATATTAATGTCATTGGTGTATGTATTGATAATATTTCCATTTTATCTATTTATATACCACGGCCCTGTCCTTCATCTTTTGCTGATCTAAATAATATTTTTACACAACTCCACAGACCTTGTTTAATTTTAGGCGATTTTAACTCTCATCACCAAGCTTGGGGTTCCAGTATCACCAATAACCATGGTGTAGACCTGGCAGAAATTTTGGATTCACATAACCTCTGTGTGCTCAATACAGGTACCCCTACTCGACGCACATGTCCAACACAGAATTTAAGTGCTGTAGACTTATCTATATGTTCCCCCTCTCTTGCCTCTCGTATGTCCTGGAATCTATATCCACATTCTTTTGGTAGTGACCACTATCCAATTATTATCTCTTCTCCTTTGAAAAATAGTTCTAACAAAAAACGATCTTCTAATTTAAAACACAAACTACATGATGCTGATTGGTCAATATTTAAAGCCATGGTTGAGTCCAGAATTTCTAAGTTTCCTGTTGCTGTCATTGGTGAAGAATCTGATAGGGCAGAGGCTTTTGCAAAATGCCTTATAGAAGTTGCAAATCAACTCTTTCCCATTAAAAATAACAACCCATCTGATAAAATTCCATTCCCACCCTGGTGGGATAATGAATGTATAGACGCTGTGCGTAGAAGAAAGACTACAGAGAGAGAATATGCTCTGGACATGTCCAATGAAAATTTACAAAATTTGCAGAATGTTATTATGGAGACCCAGGAATTACTTAGAAATAAAAAACAGGCAGGATGGAGATCTTTCTGCTCCTCTCTTTGTCCTGACACACCACCTTCTTTAGTTTGGCGCAATATTAAACGTTTCAGATCTGCTTTTAATGAACAATCTTCTTTCATCTCTCGTAATTTAGTCAATAGCTTCCTTGACCGCTTAGCACCACCTTTTGTTCCAGAGGCCAATGTCATATTTTCTCCTCCTAGTTTAGCAATTCCTACAAATTTTTCTTTATCTTTGGATTCGCCATTCTCTCTGACTGAATTAAAGGGTGTTCTCTCATCAGTGAAAAATTCTTCTCCAGGAGAAGATGGTATTCCATATTCCTTCTTATCCAATTTGAGTGATGGTTCTTTGGAATACTATTTAAGTTTAATGAATGATGTTATGATGTCGGGTAATGTTCCTGCTTCATGGAGGTCACAAGAAATTCTACCAATTTTAAAACCAAACAAACCAACAGATGATTCGTCATCGTATAGACCCATAGCTCTATCATCAGTGCTAGCTAAAACTGCAGAGCACCTTGTAAAGAATCGATTAGAGTGGTTCATTGAGAGAAATACAAAATTATCTGACAGCCAATTCGGTTTTCGTAAAGGCAAAAGTACTATAGATAGTATAAGTATTCTAACTACAGATATTAAAATTGCATTTTCCCGTAAGGAATATGTGGTGGCTGCTTTGCTGGACATCTCGGGAGCTTATGATAATGTTATAATTTCAATTCTTAAACAGAAACTCATAACACTAAATGTTCCACTTATTTTAATACATTTTATAATTAATATGTTATCTGAAAGATTTATATCAGTTGTCTCTGATGACTCCAAAGTGTCTCGTTGTGTTTATAAGGGTTTACCTCAAGGTTCTGTATTAAGTCCACTGCTCTATAACATATATGCGTATGATTTAGAGTCGTCTCTCAATGGCTCAGTTTCTGTCCTCCAGTATGCAGATGACTTGTTGTTATACACTACTGATAAAAACCTTAACAAAGCTTGTAATACTCTATCATTATCTCTTAATTTGCTAAAGAAATGGTTAGATAATAATGGCCTTGAATTATCAATACCTAAAAGTGAAGTGATAATTTTCTCCAGGAAAAGATCTATTCCCCTTGTCACTGTTAACTACAACAACTGTCCACTAACTATACAAAATAAAGCTAAATTTCTCGGAATCGTGTTAGATAGTAAGCTCACAGGTTTACCGCATTATGAATACATAGATACTAAATGTGAACGTACTTTAAACATGATGAGATGCTTATCAGGAGTATGGTGGGGTGCACACCCTTTCTGTATGAAACTTTTGTATAATGCCCTTGTAAGAAGTGTGTTGGATTATGGTACTTTTCTGCTAGAAGGGGGTAGTGCTGCAGGTACTAAAAAACTAGACATGATTCAGTCTAAAGCTATGAGATTGGTTTGTGGTGCTATGAAATCCAGCCCAATTAATGCTCTACAAGTTGAGTGCGTAGAACCTCCGCTCGTCCTTCGAAGACAATTCTTATCCGACAGGTTTCTTACGAGAGCTATGCAATTTTCCAACCACCCGCTTTTTTTAAAGTTACACACTCTCAATGAACTAGTTCAAACATCTCAGTATTGGCGTCACAAACCTATTCCTAATCTTATTATTAGCTATCGTAAAATTATCTCTATTCAGGCTAGTATAGACCGATCTCCTTCTCTACCACTGTTTATGTACGATTTTGACCCTCTTATTATTTCTCCAACTATCTGCTATGATGTAGGTGTTCACAAAAGGGATTTAGGGTCAAATGTTCTCTTTAACTTCAACGTTAATGAGAATTGGAATGATTGTCATCACATTTTCACAGATGCATCTAAAAATTCTGCTGGTGATTGTGTGGGAGTTGGTGTATTTCATAAACAATATAAAATTATTCAACAGGTCAAATTGCCACCGGAAGCCTCGGTATTTACGGGTGAATGTTTTGGATTATTTAAAGCCCTAGAATATATTATTTTAGCAAAACTTAGTAAAACCGTAATATTTTCAGATTCAAAATCAGCTCTTCAAGCTTTAGAAAAGTTTCCATTTAAATTAAAACCATACTACCCTATTATTTTTGAAATTCGTAATAAACTGTTTATATGCAAGTGTAAAGGGTTGTCGGTTATGTTTGCTTGGATCCCTAGTCATTGTGGAATTGTAGGTAATGAAAAAGCTGACCAGTTGGCTAAAGCTGCATCAACTTGTGGTGATGTGTTTCCCTATAAAAATTATTGTCATGACCTGATATCTTTCCCTAAAGTTTATCTTCGGGATTCCTGGGATAGGCTTTGGAGAGAGAGTGCTAGATTTAAAGGAAAACATTACTTTAATATTCAACCCAACATCCCTATAAAACCTTGGTTTTTTAAACTTAACTTTGACAAACGTTCTACTTCCATTATTTGCCGTATGCGTCTTGGACACATGTGTACTCCTTCCCACCTTGCTAGATTTAAAATTGTAGATAGTGATATATGTGAATGTGGTGTTGATGTTGGAGATTTGGACCATTTAATTTTCTCGTGTTCCCGTTTTGTCCACTCCTCCCTTCTGCAACAATTGCTTAGTGCTCGTGTTCCTTTTCCTACCCGAATGTCATGCCTACTTATGAATCCCAAACTCTATCCTATAATTACATCTTTTATTTTGCATAATGATATTAAGATTTAATAATATAATATATATATGGGTCAATATCAACAAACTGAATATTTTTTCAATTTTGGTGGCGAAATTTGTATCTTAATACAAAAATAACAAACAATATTTGTATTGAACATTTAATGATTTCAGATGTCTTACACAATGTTAAGGGTCAATATCAACAAACTGAATATTTTTTCAATTTTGGTCGCGAAATTTTTTCTTTAGTTTACGTGAAAAATAAGGACCGGTGGCGCCACCAAAACCACCAAAATTGAGCCACCAAAATTGAAACCAGATATAAAAAAAATCTCTAAAAATAGGGGTTTTTAGTTACAATTAAATTAATATCACTGATTTATGCGTAACCCAAATCACTATCTATAATGTGTAGCTTACTATTAAAACACTTTAAAATTAACAGCAAATCGATCCACCAAAAATTGAACAATTTTTGTCCCCCGTGCCACCCAAGATGATACTTACGTTTTTGGCGGAAAATCATAGCACTAATCACACACCTGTTACGCGCAAGTGCACAACTGAGAGATGTGAAATAATAAAATGTGATTGATCGCACACGCACGAACACGAAGCTTCATTTTATAGTATGTTGAAAAAGTGCCACCAAAATTTTGATTTTTACTTGGACAAACTTTGATCGACTACCCTGTGCTTTTAACTTAGATTTTCTAATATGGTTTAATTGTTTTTAGATAATGTGTCTTAAGCATATACTAACGAATTTATTTATTTTTTATTGTACAGCAAATTGTTGCTTTGGTGAATGCAATTATATCAAAAAATGGAGCTGGGACAAGCCACCTAACTTGAATTTTAAGGCGATTTATTTTTTCCCTATTTATTTAAATACACAGTTATAAAAAAAAAGGTGGCCCTAATTGAAACAAGTTACGTAGCTTACTATAAAAAAAAATAAGAAACATCCTATCATTTAACACCTCGATTCTCAACGTGGACGCGTAAAATTTGCTGCTGGGATATTCACCCATATATATATATAAATTCCTATTATGCCTTCCTTCCTCATAAGTATTTTGTGTAAGTTTAATTTTGTAATACATATAATTAGATCCTAATAACTCACCTGATCTTGTCAATAATTCCTTTTCGAATTTACCTCTCCCGTCCGTTTCCTAACCTTTTTACTTGACATTGGCACAAAGCCTGCTAGTGCCATAATTAATAAAAAAAAAAAAATAATAAATAATGCGTTGAAGAGAAAGATAATAAAAATACTTGGAGAAAATAATGTCTCGTGCCATAAACGCAATTGCTGAGCCTTAGGGAGAGAGTCGTGGCTAGGTCGGGCAAAGTTGCGAAACGTGGACGACATAATCTACAACCTTTGACTAATCTTTTGCGGAATACAGGCGCGATTTTGATTTGTTATCAAAATATTTATAGTGCAAAATTGTTTATACATACATAGATGACTTTTTTAACAGACCCTCTTGTAATGAAAACGTGTACCCGTACCTAGGTGAATTCACATAGGCAGCTAGGTATAGGTAGGTACAGACGCCAGCACATCAAGCTACCCGAAACTGTCAAATTTTCCCAATCAACTTTGAACCTTATGCTATAGGGATAAAGTTGAAAATCTATTAAAGAAATTTGACAGACTGTAGTAGCTTGATGCGTACATAAAAGGTTAACTCATAATCAATGATGATGCTATTAAGTACCTATTAGGAATTAGGATCAGGCATACTGCCAATTCTAGGTTCTCATTAGCAATACAATAACGAGGACAATACTTACGATTGATTCATATGACTATGTCATTGTTGTCTTAGATAGAACTCAAACAATATATCCACCTTACCTACAGGACCTATATTATACAGGGTGTAATTTTTATCACCGTTATCCTCTTAAGGGGTCATTGTACCTACTCATAATTTATGAACAACTTTTACTCTTGGACCAAACCAGACATCGCGAATAAAAAGTCAGCAGATCCCTACATTTATGTTCGCATAACTCATCAAAATGTAGGTAACAGAGGATTTTTTTGTTTCACGATTTTAGGTTTTGGTCCCATAGTAAGTGTTGTTGAGTACAATGACCCCTTAAGAGGATAACGTTGATTAAATTTACACCCAGTATAATCTTTAGTCAAAAATGGCACGAATAGGTACCTACTATATGAAATGTTTTTTTTTATTGCTGAATGAATGCTATTTATTGGCATCTAAATAGGTAGGTTAGGTAGGAAGGTACCTTCAGAGTCTATCTAGCACAGTTCAATAGTCTACCTCGCTAGCAGCTAATCTGCAATGGTAAAAGAGCGCCGCTGAAGCAAAACAAAGCTCAAGAAATTTGTAATTCAAATAGCTGTTTAATTACGCAAAAAATTACTGGAATTTTAAACAATCCATTGTAGTACCTATTGTCCCCCTTAACTTACTTACTGCAGACTTTGCTGTCATAATAATAGACTTGCATATTTAATTCTAGTGTATTTTACATACGTAGGTACATAATTAGTAGAATTCTATTTTTGTTTTGATGAGATTGTCTATTCTTTTATTTACAAAGTATGTTTCTATGTAGGTAACCTACCTTTATAACATATTTGCTCGTAAAGGGTCTCTTATTTCACCAATTTCAGTATCGTAATGTATCTTATTACGCACTTGTGCGGTAATGTAAAGTAAATCGCACGGTTTATCAAGATGCTCCGTCAAAACGAACGGTACTTTTTTAAATCTTAGCAAAGAGTTTTTATATCAGAAAAGATGTCAACATTTTATGAATAAAGTTAACTTTGGGAGATAAAATATAATAAATAAACATTTAATTCTTTAATTTAATTAATTTTGATAATAAATTACAACCATTAATATCTGTAACAAAAACATTAATTTACTTTATTAATAATACTGGCTGTTTTGTGCCTATGTATGCCTGAAAAAAAAAAGCGCGAAGGCGCGCGCATCGCTTATCTGTTAAGAAGTAAAAATTATTCCGCGCGCTTTTTCTTTTCGCTGTACTTTTTTTTATTTGAAAATGTCGTCAAGTAATGATGAATTTATTAATTCCACACCGCCAGAAGTCTCAGAGGCAGCGAAAAAGGTTACTCTAAGCCTCTTTCCCGAAAAATCAACCGATAGATACTTACAAGCGTATCAAAATTTCATCATATAGAAAACAAGCAAATATGCAAATTCAGTCCGAGTTTTATTTATTTCCTCGCAAATATGTTATAAAACGTCGTATGACATACGTGCGGTTTGAAAATTACAGCCTCTGCTTTCTTTTAGCCCTCGCCTACGGCTCGGGCAAGCAATATCGCCTCGGCTGTAATTTTCAACTTACCGCACTTATATCATAATGTACTATTACTTACCGTCCACCTTGAATGTATTTAAAGCCTTTGATCAATCTCCACTACAGATAAGTTAGTATTTTCTGCTTACTATTAGCTTAGCACAATCAGAGTTAGAGTCATGGTGAGGTCTTTGTGAGCAGCCTCGAGAAGATTTTTTTAATTTTGCGGAACGATGCCTTAAGTTTTGGGTTGAGCTGCACGATTACTGAAAAATGCGTTCACTGAATGGATAAGTCAATTCAATCTGTGTGGTTCTTTCCTCAAAAGAACTTTTCAGACTAGATCTACATGGTCTTCACATGATCTGACCAACTTAATTTCTGGAGTTTGTTTAGGCCTTTCTTCTTAGAGTACCTAGTCAGGTAGGAAAGTGTTTGTTCAAACCTACTTATAGAAATAAAATCATGTACCATTTTATTGTATTGCCGTTGGGTTTTACCTACACCAATTCTAACAATTCAATTTCTCTTTCCAGTTATAGAACTAACAGAATCCCCAGAAATCATAACCATGCTATCCAAAGAAATAATGAATGGTCAACTTTTTAAATCGGCGAAATTGGACCAACCACCGAGCGAGCCTAATACGAACCAGATGCAGCTAAAGATCAGCTATCAGACGGACGATGCAAACGAAACAGAGATAATACTGTCAAATGAAAAGTGCACTTACAAAGTATCAAAGTTTGAAGGATCAAGTGCCTCCTTAAGTTCGTTGTCCAGTCAGCTGTCTAATGGAAACTCTTCGATGGCTTGGATGAAGATGCAAAAGTCGGATTCACCGGAATACTCCGCGACGTATTGTGAACAGTTTTCGATTTTGTTGGAGAGGATGATGAAACAAATACTCAGGAATAAAACAGGTATGGAGCAAATTATATAATTACAATTTGATTTTATTTTCGACCTACTTTAGAAAGATAAGAGAAAAAAAAACATCTGAACAAAGGAACATACGAGTATGCATAACTGATACGAAGTAGTAATTCCTAGCCGAGGTAATGATGATACGAAGAAGCAGTAATCACTTTCATAAAAAATAAATCAAATCAAAACAAAACAAAATCGTTTATTTGCATAAAATGTGGTAGGTACAAAAGATGATAATAACAAGCCTCACATGTTGAATATTAGTTAAGAGTTCGCATGTTAACATATGGAACCTACAGGAGATCTTATGTTCTTACCTATTTATATAGGTTGTTTGGAAGCTGGATTCAAAGCTTTATGGGTTAAGGTTTAAGTCGACACCATTTAGAGCATATTGAACCATACATGTCTTAGACGAAGTATGGTTTTTTATTTTTTTCCCAGTTAAAGTTGGTATGTTATTTTTGACTAAGAGTTTGTAGTTAAAAATAAAAAAAAACATACTTCGTCTAAGACGTGTATGGCTTCAAGTGCTGTAAATGGTATAAATTATCACTCTCTTAAAGCTTTGCACTCAGTTTCGAAACACCCTGTATATCGTTCGTCATAAATAATATTATAGTTTCCATTCCCGATCCCAACGTTCAGGTATCTGCATCCAGTTCATTCACCACGTGATGTGCGGGCTGCTGATCGGCATATGTTTCTTCAACATGGCTAACGACGGCACGCAGATGTTCAACCACCTCAAGCTCTGCGTTGGACTCGTCATATTCTTTTCGTATACGCAGATAATGGTTCCAGTTCTTGTTTGTAAGTATGTAGCTTTAATTTGCATTTGTATTTTCAGCATCAGCCCTACTTAATTAATTTGGCGAAAAAGCCTACTTTCAAACGATAGTTATTGAAATGCTATTTATCTTGGTTCCATTTTGTCTGAAGCCGACAGCCAGTTTCACCAATGAGCATCATGTTATCCAGTAACTGGGTTGTGGAAGTCAGATAGGCAGTCGCTGTATGTAAAATACTGGTATTCATCTGAATCCGGTTAGATTGGAAACCTACTCCAACATAATTGGGAAAAGGCTAGGCAGATGATGGTTATAATGATAGTGGTAGGGAGATTTTGAAAAATAATAAAATAATAATCGTTTATTTTTAAAAAGGGGGATACATTTACAGTGAATAATAATAATAAGTTTATGTTGTTCCTGTCGTTTTCTCCACGACTGGTGTAATCCCCAACCATCTCCTCCGTAGCTTGAGACTAATAGATCTAGAAGAATGCCTTTACATCAATCTGCAGAAAGCAGCCATCCTAAATACACGCAGAATCGTTAGGAAATTCATGCAGCTAGACGAAAGTACACTCTCATCATAAAATTCACCACACGCTGCATTTACTTGGCATTGGCCCGTAAATGTAGGCATAATGTAGGTAAAACTAGCCTTAGAGCTGAGAAAAAAAGAATACCCCCGATAATAATAATATCTTTATTTCCCAAAAATATTATCGAATATGAATAGCTTAACAATAAAATAGCGTACAGTTGCTAATTTGCCTGAACTAGGTTGAACCTGTGCTTCAGGCTAGAAAGTGCATAGGTAAGTACTTATGTAATAAATTAACAATCAATATAACGTAAAAACTAAATTAAAACTTAATTTAATAAAAATAAATTTATTACATGTTTAAGTATAATTTGTTTACAGCTATAGTAATTTGGTTTATAGATACTTAGTTTTCTATTAAATTTATTGTACGGGAATGGGCCTAAGAAAGTTAAAAATCTTTCTACAGAGACGTGTTTTGAGGTAGCATTAGATATGCATACTAAATCATTCCGTCTCTTGTTAGTGTTGTCGGCATTGTAGGCAAGCATGGTGTGCTGTTTTAATACTAAGTGCATAATGAAAAACTGGCGAACAGTTAGTACATTGCAGGATTTATATAGCAACTCTGTGGGAAAAAAGAAGTGGTGGAAGTTTGCTACCTTTAAAATTGCCCTCTGAGCTCTTTCAAGAGGAACCAAGTTAGTTTTTGGTGTCCCACCCCAAGCAGTGATACAGTATTGAATTATAGATTGACATAGGGCCAAATAAACTTGTGTGATTAATTTTGAATCTGCTGATGTTCGCAATTTTTTTTAAACATATATTAGTTTGCGCACTCTTTTAATTAGGCTTTCAATATGTTTTTTAAAAGAGAGCGTGTCCTCCATTATTACCCCCAGGTATTTTATGTTGCTCGTTTTGTGGATAAAATCACAATTACACATGGTGATTGTACGGTTTCCACATTGATGTGCGTATAGATAAGGGTTAGTAATATTAAGTAGAGGCTTGCGCATGGAAAAGTGAATATATTTTGTTTTGTCGGCATTTAATGTTAGTAAATTGCTATTAAGCCATTTAGACACAGTATTAAAACCTAGTTGAGTGATTTCGAACAGTTCGCTAATGGTTTTAGCGCTAAATATTAACACCGTGTCGTCGGCATATGATATTATTTTGCCGTCTTTATTATTTAGAATACACAAGTCGTTAATATAAATAAGGAAGAGGGTGGGGCCCAGAATACTCCCCTGAGGTACACCAAAATCAGTATTTTTAGTGTAAACCAGGAATATTATCTATTCTAACACATTGGTACCGGTGGTCTAGATAGTCAGCAAAAAGTTTCAGCGGCGTTCCCCTTATTCCTATTATCTCTAATTTGTTCAGAAGAACAGAAATTGACACCGTGTCGAAGGCCTTAGCTAAATCGAGAAAGACTCCCAAGGTCTGGTTTCCTTTGCCGAGTTCTTCTGAAAAATAATCAATCAGGCTATGCACCGCATCTGCTGTCGACAGTTTGGCTCTAAAACCAAATGGCGCAGGGGATTAGATGTTTTTTCTAGGTAATTTAATTAGTCTACTGTTTATGGTCTTACTCAACGTAAATTTGCGTGATGGGCAGTAATTGTAGAGTTAGTAACAAGCGTAATATTATGTATGATAGGCTGGTTTTTGATTATCATATGAACAAGGCAGGAACCGCTCTGATGAGTAGGCAGTATGTGAGCGGGGAAAAACCATGGTATAAGTAGATATTATGGTAATCTTGGGTCCCTGCATCGCAGTTTTCGGAGCCATTTATATTTAAATCACCTGTTAGTATAACATTCTTAAATGGGCTTATTGCTTGAAAAATAAATAAATTTTGTAAGTACTGAACTCGCCAACTTTGTCAATTATGTCATTGAAGCGGCAATTTTTTATTCCTGGTTACTTAATTTCTTCTCATATTTGCGATTAGAGTTTGGAGAGCTATATTTCAAGACTTCTCCATACGAAATTGACCTTTTACTTTCTTATTCCAGATCCCCAAGAAGTAAAACTAGTAAAGAAAGAGCACTTCAACTGCTGGTACAGCCTCACTCCATACTACGCAGCCCTCACAGTATCCAAGCTGCCGATCCAAGTGACGTTCAACGTCATATTCTCTACCATCGTGTACTTCATGGCCGGCGTCCCGTTCTCTGTGATGCGGTTCCTGGCCTTCTGTCTCGTTGGCAACGTCGTGTCTTTAGCCGCTGAAGGCATGGGATTGGCGATTGGATCGGTGTTTAATGTTACGGTGAGTTGATTGCCATGTTTTTTTTCTTATTTTCGTGAGTGAGAAAATCGTATTGGATGTCCTGTTAGTTCACCGTAGTTCGGCAGCTAATACATTTAAATGGTGCTCCTTCTGCCGTCTTATGCCCGAGTCTCAGCTCCCTCTTATTTGGTCGTCCCTATTTACCTACTGCAAGAGCCGTGGACCATATCATCGAGCAAGTTAAAATGGCGGCACTTAGCATGATAACAGCACCCACCCATTTGCAGCTTTAAATGTGTGGGTGTGCGATAAGTCGCTGCTGCCTGAGAGCCTATTATCTTCACATTAAGATGTGAAGATAATAGGCTCTCAGGCAGCAGCGTCTTTCTTAATAACAACTTTGATCATTACTTAATTTTATATCTTTTATTTTTCCAGAATGGCTGCGCCATCGGACCATCAGCGATCGCTCCATTCCTCGGCCTAGCCATCTACGGTTTCGACTTCGCTCACGAGATCCCTCTGATGATGAACATTCTCATGAAGACTTCCTTCATCAGATGTGGTATCGTGGCCATGGTCCTCACCATTTTCGGCTTCGACCGACAACCCTTAGAATGTGACGACATGTACTGCCATTTCGCCAAACCGGAGGTTTTGATAAAATTTTTGGATGTAGAAAATAGTTCGGTTTGGTTAGAAATTGCTACAATGATTGGTATCATGCTCGTGTTCCGATCCATGTGTTACATCGGTCTAAGATGGCGATTCGCTACATGATCTTCCAATTTTGCGCAAGCAATTGCTTTATAGGAGTTTGTTTAATAATTGTGATATCAACAATTTGCATTACACATATTTTCTGTTAGTGCAAAATTATGTTTGACTTCTTGTGATAATTTAAGATTCAATTTTTAAGATGTATTTAAATCTCATTGTATTTTATAGTTAAATCAATGGTTATCACGAATGTATGTTCAGTTTTTTGAATGTGGGAATATGTTAATAGGACTTTGTCTCGTTTATTGATGTTATTCTAACCATTTAAAAACAAAACTTAGCTACTGTAGGGGGTTTTTCTGAGACAGGGTCAGAATTACAATAGGTACATGAGTTATTGTGGGATTTGGAAGGTTACCTTTTAAAATGCACAACTGCCTGCAAAGCAGAAACAACATAAAATCGTCAGTACAATGCATGCCACGAAAGATGAGACTTGACCCCGCCTCCCCCGCTCTTTCCGCCGCCCCTATGACGTCCGGTTTCGTCCCGCACTCAGACCTCATACCGCTAAACATACCTAAAATCGTATACTGCGCATGTCAAACCACGTGGTGTGTAAAGTCTCATCTTTCGTGGCACGCATTGTACCTTACAAATCACACTTACCGGGTTTCTGAGCAATTCGTGACACAGCATTTCTTAAAAAATTCAGGACATTCTTTGCTTTAATCGTATCGTATTACCCAGTAACTGGGTTGTGGAGGTCAGATAGGCAGTCGCTCCATGCAAAATACTGGTATTCAGCTGCATCCGGTTAGACTGGAAGCCGACCCCAACATAGTTGGGAAAAGGCTAGGTAGATGATGATGAATTTGCTTAACCGCCACACGTCACAAAAAAAAATACATTCATTCATTGCGTTATTTACGTTATTGAGCAGACACATTTTTCGAACATATGAAGCAATGTAAATATCCTTCAAAATTATTGAGATTGATACTGTTACTCAATAATTAGGGTGCAGGAATGGAGGTTTTCGTGAAAATTTACGACACCAGTTGGCACCACTTTGACAAGGAGTCTCCCTTTTTTTTTGGAATTTTATGACCTGGTAACTGGACCTTAAGGTCAATTCTTATTTCAAGAGGTCTTCCATTTCGACAATGAATATAAAATAAATGATGACGTTCATCATTCGATCATTCATTCGTTCATCATTCAGTCATGACCCCGTCATTAAAGAAAATATAGGCTCTTTGACAGATGCCTGGACCTGACGTGTCAGTGCTGCCACCTAGCGAACGTCATTTCAGAAAACCCTCATTGATATTGTCCATTTATGTCACAGAAACATGTTATATATAGGTAAGCGTTATGTATCGAGCCAAAGATAATATGTACAGATACATTTGTGACTGATATTTCTACAAGTTCAAATTAAAATAACTAGCGAAATCCATCACATCAATGAAGTTTCACTAGCTAATTTTGTTTGACCTTGATTAATTTTTAACTAGATAATAAAAAAGGCGGTTTACTCATTTCTCTTGCCCTTAATTTGTAATAGTTCGGTATATTAACTTAATTTGTATTAGTTTATAAATGTAATGATAATGACAGTTCTGAAGTAAAATTAATTTAGTTTAAACCTGATTTATGGGTCTCTTTTTTTTTTTGTCTCCAAAAGTGTAGTTAATATTTTACAAACCACGAATATGTTGATATCTGTTCGTGAGAGTAGTAAAACAGTTGTTGTTTAGTCGAACTCCTAATTTCTTTACCACTTTCGATAACGATTCCCGGTAAATTAAACTTTACGAAAGCTCTTCTAGAGCAGTGACCACTACATAACGGCCGCAGTGACGACTGTCACGAACATGCTGGCACAGGGGTTTGACTTTACGGTGGCAAAAAACGCTTATAGGAAACCAGACACAAACCTCACCTTGTCGTTTTATGACTTTCAAATTGAATTTCACTTGAAAGTCATTTATTTATTTTAAACACATACAACTATCATCACAGGCTATCATTACAATAAAATTATGTAGGTAGTATTATTAACCAAGAGTAGTTTTACAAAATGCAACATATGCGACATGATGTCATGAAACGACAAGGTCTGTTTTGTCTACCTTATGTTTGTAAAACAATTACGAGGTGGACTATACCTTTAAATTGGTCAATATTAATCTTTGTGAACCACCTGATTTAATACGAAATAAACATTCAAAATTGGAAGTAGGTACTTACTTAAAATGTATTTACTATTTGGCTATAAGAAGGTACAGACGCCAGCACATCAAGCTACCCGAAACTGTCAAATTTTCCCAATCAACTTTGAACCTTATACTTTAGCGATAAAGTTTAAAATCTATTACAGAAATTCGACAGATTGTAGTAGCTTGAAGTGCTGGCGTCTGTACTATAACTAAGTTAATTAAAAATATGTCACCATAATCAGCCTATAATGTTCCCACTGCTGGGACACAGGCCTCCTCTCTGTGCTCTCACAGAAAGGAGGCCTGTGTGACTCCCTCTGGAGTGGGCCGTAATCCACTACGCGGGCCCAGTGCAGGTTGGTCGTGAATAGTATGAGTAAATACAATGAAATAAAAAATAAAAAGAAGACACTTGGAGAATAGAACGATATTTTGTAAATATTAGAACTAGATATAATATTATTACAATGGGACCATTATTAGTGTGATATTTATAAGCATGCAGCCCAGTAATTTAATAGTAATGTTCTTTTTAAGATAGTTCGGTGTTGGCATTTGAAAATGTAAAGATTTATGACATTACCAGTTAACATTAAGCAAATAATGTCATATTTGTTTATCAATGGTACTTTAAGACAGTGAACAAAGTAGGGGTATTATTCTAGAGAAAAATCTCTAAAATGTATTCTGATGTTTCGAATGTAAAATTAAATCCAGTTTCTGTCATCCATTCCTACTAAATTATAGCGAAAATATTGTGGTAAAAGGTAATTTAGATGTAATGGCTTTCACACAGCGTAAAATAAACGTGATATACTTATTATGTAATTTATGATTAACATTTAGGGGTTCGCTTAACATTACAATTTTAAACACAAAATGTAATGCCTCGAATGCAGCCAAATATGACTTGAGTTAACAACGATTCTGAATGCTATAAAATATGAAATGCTTGAATCCCACATCAGCAAGTATTTTGGGCAGAGTCCAGCCAATGAGTTGCTTACTGCGCAAAGTCAGCGGCAGACTGTCTTTAGTTATACGCATTACGGACAAAGCACCATTCGAGATAGCAAATAGATAGGTGCTAGCTTCAAGTCGTACTTGGTAGCATAGTAATGCCCAGTGGTCGCAAACAAAGCGCATCTCTATACAAAAGCAAAAATAAACCCTATGGACACAACATAGAACTTTCGGTTCTATAGTTTTAAGACCGCCGTAAAGTTTATTTTTACTTGGCATCTAAGTTTTGGCTCATCACATTGACAAATGAAAACTCAACCCTTACAGAGGTATTAAAACAGTGATATAATTTATTTGAAGTGTAACTACTAACGGATTTCATTCGTCAAATTAATGGCGACCTTTTTATACTTTTTTATGAAACCGAAATAAAATATAAAACGTCAAGTAAATAATCGTTTTATTTGTCTTAATTCTTTACAGCAGTAATATAACACAAATGACAGTTACATTTAAAGTTCCTACTTTACATTTAAATGAAATCATATGTGAGTAAGTATCAGAAACAATAAGTTTGTTTTGCATTTTACACTTAGTTAAGGGGAGGAGGCAAACAATACTCTGCTCCTCAAGTATTATAGAGGTAAAGAGAAAAGAAAAAAAACTTTTCTTCTTCTGACGCAGTCGGTTATCAAAAACGGCACGAACCTATGTTCCTTGATAGCATATTTGTAGCTTACTGGGAGTGGTGACAGCTGTTTTAAATTATTTTAATCATAGGGAAAACAAACACTAAAATTTAATTGAAATAAAATTTCCACAGATTAGCTGCTACGTTTATATAGACATTGAATTCACAAATTGAACAAAATTTTATTTTGATCACTTTTAAAATATACATTAAAGCTCATGCCAACTGAAGCGAATAATCGCGCGGGAGGCGGGATGAAATTTTCCCGCGCCGATTGTGTCAACTAAACCATTACACAACGTGCGCAATACAAAGTAATACACACGCCTGTAGCTTGTACAAAAAGTGCAAGAAGCTTGCACGCTATTGTGATATTTATCAATGAGGGTTTTCTGAAATGACGTTCGCCAGGTGGCAGCACTGACACGTCAGGTCCAGGCATCTGTCAAAGAGCCTATATTTTCTTGGGAACCAGCAATGCACAACACAGCAATGCACGGCACGAGAACGCACGACATTGGAATGAACGTGTTTTGAATTCCAATGACGTACATTGTCATGTCGCGCATTCTCGGCCCGGACCAAGAGTGTCCGGCTTGATAATGTACAGCACGGGAATTGGAATCAAAACAAACAGTGACGTCACAATAAAAAAGTAAAAAGCCATGTGAAACTAGGGATGAGATTTTGATTGATTTTGATTGATTTTGTTTCATTTGACGTGTGGTTGACGTTCAATCAATTATTATTGAAGTAAATCTGTGAACTATTCGTTAAGAGGAAATACGGGCGGAACGACTTTTGAAAATTAGGTATTTGAAGAAACTATCGCTGTCGCTCTGCGAGCCCCCGCCCTCTAATGCGTGCGATAAGGACAACTGCAGATCCGACTGAATAGCCTAAGTAAAAAGTCACATTTTCGAGGTTTGGCTCTCGCCTATTTTCTTCACCAATATTGAACCAATTTAAAAGATATTTCATAAACTGGATAAGAAGGATATGTACTGTGCCGCTACATTATGGTTAACACCCCGACTCAGAGTACCCCGACTCGGATAGGTTAGGTTAGAAGGCTAAGGCGGGAGCGAAGCGTAGCGGAGCTCCCGCCTTAGCCTTTGTGGTTATTTTTTTTTAAACCACCCAGAAGTAGGAGCCCCGCGAAGCGGGGCTCCGTCGACCTATCTTACACTCTGAGTGCTTACCAAAATTTTATTAAACATGAGCAGCTGATTGCAGCTTATATAATTAATATGCTGTACAAAACTCTTTTTATAAAGACTTCTCTGCTTAAAAACTTATCAATCGCGCAATCAATCGTCTTTCGGAACAGCACTATCTAGCTCAATTACCTAGTATCCAAGTCCCAAAATTTCGAGTCACCTGATTGGCCAACCTATCGGCCAATCACGCGATGTCGCCAATTCATGTGTTGTACACTCTCGGGTCGGACCATCAAGGTACACCCCAGGAATTGGAGACATCGCGATGTCGCCAATTCTTGTGTTGTACATTCCTGTGTTGTACAATCCAGTGTCGTGCATTGCTGGTACGTGCATTACAGTGACGTGCATTATAGGGACTCATTTTCTTTAGTCATGACTGAATGATGAACGAATGAATGAATTGAATGATGAACGTCATCATATATTTTATATTGGAATACCTCTTGTCACAGTGGTGCCCAACTGGTGTCATAAATTTTCACTAAAACCCTCATTAGAAGCTATTATGGTACAAACATGTGTTTTACGGGTTTAACTTGTATGGACTTGCACCCTAATTGCGTAACACAATATTACTCTCAATTTGAATAATTTTGAAGCATATTGCTAATCCATTGCTTCTTATGTACGAAAAGTGTGTCTTGTCAACAACGTAAATAACGCATTGAATGTTGTTGAACTGTCAAAATGAAATCCATTGCTCCTGATAGGTCTGTTACGCAATCACCCTGCTGTTCAAATTAGCGCGAATAGTCCCGTGATTTTTGATTAGTTATTAAAACAATCAACGCGCGCAGTCACGCGGTCGGCATTCACTTCAGTGTGGCCAGAGTTTAACTCTATCTTAATAAAAATCTGAAAGTATAAAAATATATCTATCTCTTTCCTGCGCCCTTGTCGCGTCGCTTCTTAACATGTTTCTTAGTTTTCGTTTTCCTTCTCTCGGCTTTCTCTTCTTTTACGGCTTTTTTCCTTAACTTTTTACTGTTGGGCGACTCATCTCTGGGCCGCGCGCTGGTTTTAGCCTGCTTTGATGTGTCTGCAAAAAGTCATAAATGGTTGATTAGAAAAAGATGTAATCTTTGTGAGACTACCACTTTTAAAACATGTTTGCTTTTTGTGTTTTTTATTTGTGTAACATTTAAGGCAGCCTCAGACAGTTGTTACTATAGCTATCATAAGGCACCCTTGCAAAGAGCCTTTGATAGCTTAGCACTTTTTCCTGTCTTGTGTGGTCTCCTTGAGTTGACTTCATGTCAGTCTAGTCACCGGGATGCAGGCCTTCTTCTGCCTTGTAGCTCCCACTTAACAGGCTCTTGTTACCTGCATTCATTTCGCCAAGCCGATAGTGTACCCTACCTACCGCTATCAATTCTAGCTAAGCTAGGCTTGTTAAGCAATAGTAAAATAAACTTACCATCGTCATCATCTTCTGTTCCTTCTGAGTCACTATCAGAACCACTAGCGGAGATATCATCTTCTTGCAGTATTTCAGGCTTATTAGCTGCTGTCAGGTCTTCATTGAAACCAGCAATCTTTTTGTATGCCAAGTCTTCTGTATCACCCTTCTTGGCTTTTGTGATGTCTCTCTCATAATTTATAACCTGGAATGTGTGTAGTACAGTTGTATATAAAGGAATAGTATTTCTTTGAGTAAAAGGATGGAGATCCATTTCAAGAAAACTTCTTGAAGTTGACTAAATAATAATAGATGATGACTTTTGGAACAGACTATAGGCTTGATCTGCTGAATAATCCAGTTTTACGAGACAGCTGCTTACTCAATAGCATTCAAAGTTTTATAACATGCAATTTTTCATGTTATTTTTTTTCTAATGATTTGTTTTATAATATTACTAAGAGAGGATTTCTCTTGGCAATAGTTCTGATTTTATGATTTGAGTTTTTGTATGAATAACTTGTATAATGTACCTCGGTAAGTCTCTTCGGAATGTAGATATTCTTGAAAGCTTCCTCTTCTACTTGCTCCTGTGCTGTCATATCCTCAAAGTTCCTTGATGCAGCCTTGTCCGACAGTTTCTCAAGACATTCCTCCAAATTATTCTCATTTATGGTAGAATCTGTTATAAAATCAAACAATTCCTTTACAGTTAATGTGGCCACTCCTTTTTTCCTGAAGAAGTCAGAGATATTTGTGCAATCTTTACGTAAGAATTCAAAAGCGTGTGGATGGTCATGTTCTACAGACTGTGACACGTCTATGATCACAACATTTCCTTGGTGATATAAAAGGTTGAATTCCGATAAGTCAGCGTGCACTAGTTTGCAAATGTTGAACATTTTCCACATCATCTTGACAATATCTCTGTATATTGACCGAGCTGATGACTGGGATATTTCAACGTCCTTGAGTTTTGGTGATGGCCAGCCGTCTTCGCCCATGAAAGACATAACTAATACATGGCTTCGCAAAATTACAGGTTCCGGTACACTTAATTGAGCATTGTGCATTCGTACAAGATTTCTCATCTCTTTTTCAGCCCATGTTCGCACCATCTTACGCGGATTAGACTTGCAGTAACCATTCCTGAATCTATATTCTCCTGATACATATTTGTCTCTGTCTTTGAATACTAAAATAGAAGTTTTGAAGATTTTAACAGCATAATCTTTTCCATCTTTTGAGGTTGCATGGTAAACATTAGCTTCTTTGCCTGTGGAGATGCAACCGTTGATTTCATTTATAATGCCTCTGTTTAGAAGTTTGAATAGGATCATTTTTGTGCGAGGGTCCATGACCTGCTCAGCGGTTGCTCTATCATGTTTGTCTTTGATTCTTATCCTGCCATTGTCATGCTTTCTGTCATTAATATCCATGAATTTTTCAGTTTTTCTCGACATTGGCTCATATTTGTCAACATTTATTTTGTGGACGTATTTCTTGAACAACTTTTCGCTCGGCTGGTATGTGTTGACTTTGCTGGAAGGTGCTTGGGAGTTGATGTTGGTTTTCTTCTTGTTTTGACCCGGGTCATCGGAGTCGTGAAAGTATTCGTCTGAATTGAAGTCATCATCATCTTCCGATTCACTGCTTAGAGTTTTAATAAGCGGAACATCTGAAAACTGTCCAACGTAAACATGTAAAAATGCAGCAGAGGGCGTACCCTGTAACAATCACAATACTGTAGAATGAGACCTTTATGCGTATTATGGGTCTCATTGTACAGTATTGTGATTGTTAACATGTTGCACAATAAAATACAACGCCAGAAAGCGACTTACCCGAACCGATTTCACCTTCACAGTTATATCTTCTTCGTAATCACTGAACTGGCCTTCCGCCATTTCGGTATAAACTTTATAGTTAAAGGTAGTTCTTATGTAAGTAAATAATATATTAGAACTTCTTGCGCTCTTTTGCGTTATAAATTGCACTTTAATTTACAACCTCCACCCATGCGGACCTGGGCTTGTTGTTGTAATTTTGACAGTGACATGCCGTGACAGTAAAGGCCTGACAACAGATGTTGAAGGATTTTCTCACTCTGTTCCACGTGCTTTAAAATAAACGTACATATATATGTATTTTTTATTTGGTTTCATATGTAAATTATTTTTATAGGTACCTATCTGATTTAAAATAAACACTGAAGAATATGTTATAGATTGATAGATAGAATCACGGAACAGATAATAAGGTTGGAAAGGCCCTCGCTGCAATTTTGTACTAGAACCAGTGTCGCCGCTTGACTCCCACTATTTTAATTTCTACACATACGCAATACTATGTTTACAAATATTTCGCACACAACCAAATCACACACACATCAATCTCAGGGCAGATATTCGTTCGCCCACTAACAATAAGCTCCCGTAGGCATAAATGCAATAAAAATTTTCATACACGCTAGTGCTTGACAAAGCCGATATTCTTTGTCGATAAATTATCTGATGAATTTATGGGGAAAAATGAAACATTAAATATATATTAAGAAATAATTTTATTTTACTTTGATTAATTACAAATAATCACTGTCCTTGGAATAAAACATATTTATTAAGTAATTGGCGCTTGCTATTAATTGCGAACGAATTTTTCAAAACAAAGTGTAACTTCAAGTTAATATATTTTTCAATAATTGCTTTAGTGAGGTCTGTGACGTGGTTTGCTATAGGGTATTGGCCAATTTGATGATAAATTATGTTTTTGAATATTTCACTCCCAACAAAGTGACGCATATTTTTGTCACCAACATTTTTTAAAATATTAAATAATCCAAAAATTGTCTTTGTCAAACGTAAATATAGTCGAGAATTCTATCGATGATTTTATTTAACCACATGGTTACACCACTATCGATAAACATGCGCCGTGCATTATAACCAATCAGAGCAAACGACGAAACGTCGACGGTTGAAGTGTAGAGGACGCAATGCATGCAGTACATTGTACGCGTAGGTACTTGGTCATTGTGTTGATTGAGCGAGTACACAGTGGGCAATGTATATTTTTTGTAAATTGTTGCAATAATGTTGTTAATGTTTGGTATTTCATAATGATCAGTATATTTTTATGTTTTTGACAAATAATATTGTAATTAAGTGTTATTTTGGACTTACCGATGGAAAGATATACCTCCTCGGTTTATACTTGAGGTCTGACTTTTTGTCTTACATGTTATAATTGCACAACACGGCATTATTAAGCAGAGTTCTGCAGTGCGATTCTGTAACCATCTCACCGTGAAAACTTAGGTGAAGTGAGCGTGGAGTGAGCTGTCAATAGTGTCAATGTCTAGCAAAAACAAACTCACTTCACCTAAGTTTTCACGGTGAGATTTTTACAGAATCGACCGGCTGTTCTCCGAAGTATTCCGACGCGCACTGAACGCGGTGCATGAATGAATCGGTCGAGTTATGATTTTCGAATCACAACTGTGGCGCGCTTGTCCCGCCCACATTACCATTCTAACCTTATTATCTGTTCCGTGGATAGAATACACGTCTTTGTACACCATAACAATTATAAATACAACGGTACAACAGTACAAGGATCTATTGGCGCGTGGCTAAAATTAGAACTAATGCCACCACCTACACAGGTTTTTTATATTAGGTATCTATTTAATAATATCGTATAATAATAATAATAATATCGTTTATTGCGGATCACATAAAAATACACACAATCAGAATTAGTTACAACAACTTAAAACTATCTATGTTAGTAAAACTTACAAACTAACCTAACAGAACTAATAACTTACATGACTCAACACAATATGTTGGCACGTGCCTCTGCACCTAGTGCCTAGTAAAGGGGCTGTCTACCTTGTAAGTCTTTAGGATGCTGTTGAGGACTCCACGCAACCTACCCATAATTGACGCCGCTCTCTTTCTCATTATGGCATGAAAATCTTCAACACGGGTTTCCGCGAACATGTGCGTAGCGCTACAGAAGCACGAAAGCCCCAGCAACATTCAAAATCCATTATTATACTGAACGCGTAGGACGTTGTAGGCCCTCTGCGTATAGGTTCAACCTTCACCTACAAGCTGAACGTGTAGAAGGTTTGGCAGTAGGCTTTAAAAATATGCACAAGTCCAGAGCTTTTCTTACCATCTAGTCTTACCAAAGGGTATCGTGTAATTATATACCCAGTAACTGGGTTTTCAAAATCAGTATACAGTCGCTGCATCTGGTTAGACTGGAAGCCGACCCAACATTGCGAAAAAAGCTAGGCAGATGATGAACTTTTCTGAGTATCAATATTTGATTTGAAAATCAATTTGAACTCATAGGAAAGGTTTATAACGGATTATTTTAAGACGCTAAGTAGGTGTAATCTAAGGACCGCGTAAGATTAGCTATGGTGTTCTAAATACTTATGTATGACCAGATTTTAACCTTTGTTATCTGGAAGAATTAACTACAACAGTTGGTACTTATATATGTACGTATAGGTTTGGGTTTGCACAATCCTTAGGGGAATGCATGCGCGGCGTAGGTAGGTAGTCTACGTAGATAGAGGCGAGTTGATTGAGTAATGAGCCAATTCAAATGTCAATTGGAAAAATTGCGACGTAGTCTTTTATAAATATTTGATCTACCTGATTAATTGACCAGTCCCCTGTACCTACTCATATTAACTACCGGGAAATAGTTGACCCTGTACTTGACTTTGTCGATTTTTAGTTTGAAAATAGAAATTTTGGTAATTCCAGCGGCGTATTTGCGTAACACACTTTCAGTTTGACAGTTCAACAACATTCATTGCGTTATTTCCTACATTGTTAAGCAGTTTTTTTTTTCATAAATATGAAGCAAAGGATTAGCAATATCCTTCATAATCATTCAGATTGTGATTGATCCGGTGTTTATGTCACGGCCATGTATCAATTTTTAACTTGTCGTGATTACTTCAAACGATCTATTCTGTAAAAATCTCACCGTGAAAAATAGTGAGCTGTCATTCCACCTAGGGGCCCAAAAAAGCCACCTTGGCAGAATCATAAAAGGATAACATTATGAATCCTAATATGGCGAAGACAGTCCGTATTTTTCTTTTTTTCGCTGCACTACGTAGGTATAATCAAAGAGATTGGGTTGGATTTGGATTGATTGGTATTTTAGCACAGACAAAAAAATAACTGAAAAATCCTTCACCAATGGGATTTGATACGATTAACTTAACAGTGAACTGTCCATTAAGATTCATAATGTTATCCTTTTATGATTCTGCCAAAGTGAGCTTTTTAGGCCCCCTGATGCTAGGGATTGATACTATTGACAGCTCACCTGAAGTTCACTTCACCTAAGTTTTCGAGATGTAAGTAGGTAAAGTCAAAGGAATGATTACGCACGTAAGTACTTCAGAGTACGTATCTACATATTAAGGTGCCTAATCGGGAAACCCGAGGTGCCATCCTGGTAACCTGGGCTACCTGGGCTGGGATATTAGTGATAGGTACTTGAACTTTGGTCTTACATAATTCATGGATTGAAATCCAAGCTTATCTTTTAGTTCAATGAGGCGATGTACGCTCGTAAAACCATTAAGGCGACTACATGACCTAAAGCGCGGTCTTTGTCGGACTGCAGAGAAAAGAAAGAGAAGCGCGATGACACAACGCTGGTAATTTGTTGCAAAATATGATGGAATTATCTATTTAATAAAAATCTATTGTTTGGACTAAAAAATTAAGACACTAGTCCTTTAGTAGATAATGTTGCTTGTAGAATACTCTGACAAAAAAATCAGAATGATTGTATGTAAGTATGTATGGTTTTTATAGTAAAAAGAAAGTTTTTTAGAGGTATCTTCATGCTTTTTTCTATCGTATCAAATTAGTTGTATTATGTTTTCAACACACTATCTACCTAACATTATATCCTGAAGAATATCATATATTTTTCTGATTTTGTTTACAGTAGTCGATCATATACTTTTATTGTTTCTACAACTTGCGTTTTTTGTGTTTAGGTCATGTAAGCCCCTTAACTGGGTAACCTACTTACTAGCATAGTTTAATATTTTCTTCATAATATTAATATGTAGGTAACTTTGTAATGATGTAACTTCCTATGTAATTTATAATATGTGAACTTATGAATAAAAAATATTCTTATTCCTTAACATAATAATGCATTAAGATATAAATACAAATATATGTAATAAAACACAAAGATAATAACTATCTGTTTACCGACTCGGGCGCAGTGGGTTTTTGCGGTTTCTGTAGACAGTCTGAGGACGCAGGTTCAAACTTCGCACGAAAAAAAAATACTTTCGTATCTACTCGTCTTTCTAGTCTAAATGATCGTAATTTTTAAGATTGGTGCAAATAGTGCCATCCACGAAGATGCACCCCACTCTCCTTTTACCTGACTGCGCCAGTAGGAGTGTTATGTTTTTAATGTTTACAGTACGAGTGTGCAACATTCCGATAGATTTTAGTTTTGTCGATACACAGTAGGTAATTATTTATTAATGGGTAATTAGTGAGTATGGTCTAAACTAAAAAACATGCGGAAATAACTAGCAATAACCACATAGCTATGAGAAGAGAGGAAAAAAGGGGGCGCGTCTTCTTGGATGGCAATATCTGTACCTTTTTAGGGTTCCGTACGAAGATGGAAAAACGGAACCCTTATGGTGAGACTCAGTCAGTCTGTCTGTCTGTCTGTCACAGCTGGATATCTCAAGAACTACTAATACTATCAACTTGAAATTTGGAATAGTTTTAGATGACGTTTGCCCAACTATTTTGCAAATAAGAATGAAATAAAAATGTAAAAAAAATACCGTTCCCCCTCTTATCTCCGAAGTTTGTAAAAAGAAAAATCTGAAATTATTCTATGTGATAGAAGGTTATATAAAGATTACAGGAAAAATAAAACGAAGTCTCTAAATAGCACACTTTTTCACTTCTTTTTCTTTCATCAACAAAAGTTACATTAGTTCCACTATCAGTCAAGAGATGGCGCTGACATAAAACTGCAATATTCTACATCGCAGTGCACGGTGTTAAAAATCTCTGAAGAATATAGGTCTCGCCGATGAAAAATTAAAAACATGATGGTACGGAACCCTCGGTGCATGAGTCCGACTCGCTCTTGTTTTTTGCATTAACGATAAAGGTAATTCCATAAAATGTGAGAGTTAGTAGCTAATTGATTTTTCTGCAAAACAGGAAAAAATTAAATCACCATCTTCTTTTCGAATCGATGGCAAAAGCTAAAATACCTGGGGGCACGGTAGTGTTCCGCCAAGAAGAGCCAAAAACAAAAATTAGGGGCGCTACCTACCTTTTCTCGAAACGTTTCGTCGTTTTTTCAAAACCCTCATAGCTTCGGCCTGAAAATCCAAACGTGCACGAATCATGATAATGCTTATTTGATCGTCTCAATTTAGTAAATTTCAAGCGTGAATTACGTACTATATTAATACAGAAATGTTACTATTGTCTTAGAGAATATTTTGACGACAGCTCTTTGACAATATAATAATATTTGTTTCGCAAAATGTCTATTTATGTATGTCGAATCTAATAGTGGTTCTGTGGAAAATATCAATTTTAAACATTTTTTCTTATTAGCAACTTATTGACATTATAATTATTTATCATTGACATTATAGAATTTCGTTAAATATTGACATTACCAGACATTACCTATTGCATATTATTAAATTACATTAAAAAAAAAATTGACATTGATACTACTGAATTGCTATAAATTAAGATACCTAATTGGCAAAAGCCTCCCATAAATGTATATTTGTACGCCAAATGGCAAAACACAGAGAAACTATAATATAACAATTGTAACATCTTACACACTGTTGGAACCTATGTTTACAAATAAAGACTATTGATTGATTGATTGATTGATCGTATAAAAAACCATAGATATAATAATATAAATTATTATTACTCGATTTCCGAAATTAAAGTAATTTTTCAGTTTTATATTTTTTTTAAAGTAATTTGTTTTTACATATACTTATTCAAAATGAAAAATGACTTACGTATCGATTTCTTTATAAAATCTTTGTCGTCATAGTAATTAGATTTGGTGAATCATACTAAATTGTTCCTTTTAAGTCCTTAAAAATAAGGGAACTACCTGCACACAATCTGTCTCACACTGTTTCCTCTTAAACAAACGGTTAGTATGGGAAAACCAGTGTTTTGTAGCTACTCAGAAAACGATATTGCATGGAATTGTTTTTTTTAATAGGGCGTATCGATGTTCAGATGTTTATTATGTCGTTAATAAAATAAGTACCTAGGTACCTACCTATTATTATTAGGTCTAGGTTGAGAAGTATCGATAATACGATAATAGTGTGTAAAACATATATTTATTGTTTTATTTATTTCCATTGTTTGTTTTGCTCTTAATCTTATTTGTATTAAAGTACCTTTTTTATATACCATTGTTCATGTTGTCTACATACTCAACCTAGTTTTAGACATGTACAGACGCCAGCACATCAAGCTGTCAAATTTCTTTAATAGATTTTCAACTTTATCGCTATAGCGTAAGGTTCAAGGTTGATTGGGCAAATTTGACAGTTTCGGGTAGCTTGATGTGCTGGCGTCTGTACCTTACCAGTATTATTATTACAACAATGTAGAATTGATTCTAGTCGCCCATTCCAAAAGGTAGTTTTCGTATGGAGAAGAATGGGCAAGAAACTCCACCGTTACTCTTTTAAAATGCATATGCTACTATCAGTATTCTATCTAGTACCTTGGGCAGTTCCGCTACGATCTTGCTGTCTGGCTATGGCTAGTACCGAAAAGACATATGACAAAAAATTGCTAAGCTTCATGGCACACTTTTCGAAAATCATTCAAAGATAAATACCACTTTGTTTTTATCATCCCAATCAGTTCAACAGTTATGACGTAGATAATTTCACACATTTACCGCAACACTCTAACTTTCGCATTTTAGGAATTACCCCGCACCTTCCTTAATGGTCAGTACCTATCATAATCAGTGCTCAGGCTCATTCCACATTTCAAGTCATTGAATTGGCCTTTACCTCTTATTTCATGTCATAGAAAAACCTAATTCGCAAGGCACCATTTCGTCAAGGTAGTGCTCTTAAATCAAGGTGTAGGTACCATGGAGTTTAAATCACAAATATCTAGTAACCACGACAAATTGTCTTACCGACAAGCGTAGGTGTCGGTGGCTTGAGACTTGGAACGAACTTAGACAGCTTGGCTCCATAATACGACTTACATACTCATTTGAGTAACGTTAGCTTAAGACAAGTAGTGCTAAGAATGCTGTCTAGATGGTTTTACCTTTTGAATGATATTTCCTCTTGAATTCATTTGTTTATAGTTTTTTTCTTGTCTTTTATACTGATGCACCATTAGTACAGCATGGTGATTGTCGAATTGAGATATACAAAGGGCTTGACGCTACAATTGCCAACAGGCTTGTCGAAGAGACTAGACGAGATTGAATACCAATATAGATAAAGTATGGAAAAATAGCACAAGCTCTTGATTACAAGCGTTCTACGCTTCAGATGATACGAAATCCTAACCAAACATTACCATAATTATTTGAAAACTAAAACAATAGAAACATTATAACTTAAATACTTTTTATTGCAATTTGTTCGCAGTTGATTAGCCATGTAATAAAGGTCGATGCCGACCTCCATATTACTAATTAGCGTAGTAATACAAAAAGTAACTGTCAAGGCAAAAGTCAAAAGGAAATGTACAAATTAAGGAATCGGATTTGTTCGAAAACTCGTTGTTGTACAGACGCCAGCACATCAAGTTACCCGAAACTGTCAAATTTTCCCAATTAACTTTGAACCTTATGCTTTAGCGATAAAGTTGAAAATCTATTAAATAAATTTGGCAGATTGTAGTAGCTTGATGTGCTGGCGTCTGTACATATGTAGTCTAATGTATCTTTAGCTTCCTATATGAAGTAGGTTAAAGTACAATAACACGTGTAATTGGTGTTGATTGTTAATTGAATGGGTTCGTAAATCTTTACGTCTTTTTCATGCTATTTAGACAGCATCTAAACGAGAGTGCAACAGCGGTTGTATTCAAATCAACGTAATCAGGACCTTTATGTGAAGAGTTTAGCAAAAAAGTAGAAGATAAACTAGAGTAGATTACATCTCTTTTTGTAGTTGAAGATGTATTAAGAAGCTCGAAGAGCTACGTGGGAGGTCATAGTGCATATAACAGTTATCATCTAGTAAGAGATGCATCTCTAATCATAGGTATAATTTTCTCCAAATTGCACGGTCTTCCACTAAATCTTTAGAATCTACCATAATGTTGGCAGCTATAATCTAAGACTAGGAACACTACGGAAATTATCAATATGTATATTAGATAATTTTATATTTTTTTGAGCCTTGGTCAAATCGTACTAAATCATACAGGTTTTTAACAAGGATCCCATTCTTTGCCCATGCTTCGAGAGCTGAATTAATTATTCAATAAAAACCGTCATAAATCGCAGTAGAGCATATTAATTAGACCGTAATTTGATCAGTAATTGATTATCTTTAATTTACGGTGTACCGTTCACTTTAACTGTTGGTTAAAGATATGTTATTTTTAGCGGTACTGATAGCCTTGAAGTTTGAAGTATTAGTTAAATAAATTATCTTTTTTGTTCCAGGTTAGGTTCATGTATTGCTACACAATCTTTTCCAAATATCTATGTGAGGCGATGCATCTTTGCCAGACGTGTTGTCAAAAACGCGATGATGAGTTGCGTGTGTACCGCCAGGTCCATATTCTAAAAATTCATATACAAACTTCTTTGATGTATGCACATTATGTACCGATTCATGTAGTTTAATTGCCAGCTTAACACAATAGAAGAAAGCATTGTATGATGAAGCACGTGCTTGAAGTAACGTGACATGAGAAGCTAATTTAAAAAATAATTGATGGATTGAATTCGATTAAGTGTTACATTCCACTGGAGAATATAAGCATGCAGTTGATAATCCTTCTGCTTCATAAAAATCTTTAATTACCCACGAGAATACGGCTCCTGTCATTGTTGTAGTACGAAAACAAAACTGAGAAGTTTTGAGAAAGCACTTCCTCTTAAAATTTGACATCAGCAAGCAATTGATTAAACGGTGTCACGCTTTTATAAAGTTTGTGACTCGGCAAATAACACATTTGTTTATATTTTACTGGAGTAACCTTACGAAGTGAATTGACGTCGCTCAGTAGTATTTAAGAAGGCTACGCAATGATTGACGAGTCAAACCTTCGGTTCAGAGGCACGCGGCCGGCCGCAGCCGCCATTCACAATATTGTGCACATTTGAAATCTTTATTTTCTTCGAATAAAACTTACGTGTTGTGTGAAAGAAGATAAAGGGAAAATGCCTGCCGATTCTGATCTGATTGTACCCGATGGAGAGGATCGAGGTGTGGACAGGGAGAACTACAAGTCGCTTGCAGACAGATCCAAGCATGAAGATTTCATCAGGCGAGCAGTGGACCTGTTGGTTGAACGAGTGGTCTTCGGAAGGTCATCCAGGACATCGAAGGTTGTGGAGTGGGCTTGTCCTGAGGATATCAAGAAAGCGATAGATTTGAAGCCGAGGGAATCGCCGGTATCTCACGATGAGCTCCTGGCACTTATGGCTGATGTGAGTTTTGAGTAGTTTTGGTTCTTTTGTAGTTTTAGTTTTTGGAAACCTGATGAGCAAAATATGTCTAAACTTTATTTAAACTTCATCATTGGTTTTTTACACTCATATTTTAATACTCCTATAACACTCTTTTTTTTAATAATAATCGAATTAAAGAATTTATTTCGATGATTTAGTTCTGAATAACATTGTCAATAAAACCGCACCCAGATTATCTTGAAGTAAAAGTATTTTTATTTGCAAAATTGATTTCTATTGTAGTCGTAATTAGTGTTTCACTAATAATGATAGAGCTGTTAACTATAACCTATTTACTTTCAGGTTGCCCGCTACTCTGTTAACACAGGACATCCATACTTCGTCAACCAATTGTTTTCTTCAGTCGATCCTTACGGCTTGGTTGGTCAATGGCTGACTGATGCTTTGAACCCTAGTGTTTACACCTTTGAAGTGGCTCCAGTGTTCACTCTGATGGAAGAAGAGGTTCTTCGTGAAATGAGGGCCATTGTCGGTTGGCCAGAGGGTGAAGGCGATGGCATATTCTGCCCTGGGGGTTCTATGTCTAATGGTTATGCCATCAGCTGTGCTCGGCACTACTTCTATCCTGAAATTAAGGTTAGTTGTTTTTTTATTTCACTTAATAGTTATGTTTGGAATCTAAACATAGAATATGCCATACTTAATTATTGTTTTACGAATGCAGGTGAGTTTTATTGAAATGGTAAATCAATTTAAAACATTTGCCAATACTTGAATTGTTTTTTTAGTATCTGTGTTAATGTCAATGAACTGTAAAACTTTAGCCTTTAGCTCGAACTTATAACTTTTATTCACTAAATTGAACCGATCTACTTCGTTCACTGATTCAATGCGAATTTATTAAAATCCAGTATTTACAACAGGTTGTTAGACAAAGTATTTTATCTCACTTTGCACTCGTTCAATAAATAGATTGCCAGTTTTGCAGGAAGCATACCGTTCGATGGTTACCTTAACCCCGTTATACCGATCATTATGATCGCGTGCCGTGGTTTGTGTAAACCTTGGTATTTTGTTTTATAAAAAAAAGCCTAGTGCTTGTGATTTGGTCTGTTCTTTGACTAGTTTCATGACACTATGGGATGTGGAGTAGTCAGAGAGTGTTTTTATACTTATATAATATATAATTCTTCTCTACGTGTGTATGTTACTGAACTTATTATCCTAAATGGCTGGACCGATTTTGATTATTTTTTTGTGTGTGTTTGAGTCGCCCTGGATCGTGTAGATTCACCATTGGACCAGCGCCACTAGCGCCACCTACCGAGGTGACCTGGTAGAGTCCTAGGAAACTAGACAACGTTAACTATATGTATATATTTTCTGATACTCGCGATATTTATAGCCTACGAAATCTTTAGTAGCTTATCAGAAAAGCTTGTCAATATTTGAATTAATTGTTATGTCTATTTTCAGTTGTGAGATCTGTCAATATACATTGATTAATTATTAGGTCAAGAGATTGATCGTCGGTAATCTCTATTATTATATCTAGTATAGTTAGATCTGTCATTTGATTTAGCAGATTTTCATTACTTCTTAGATCTACGACTATTATTAGACCAACGTAGGTATGTACAATGGAGGTTGTTAAATTAATCTTGATTAATTAATAGCTATGCTTAAATGTCCATCATTTTATCGTATTGACATCCCGATCAAATTGTGCTAGATATGCTTGTACTAAATGAATATCTGTTTAAATGCCAGTAATCTCTCTCAAATATGAAATTGATGTTTGGAGTATAAACATTCAACACTATTTTGACTGTTGCCAAATACGTATTTGTAACTAATCCAAATCTAGAAAATTTTTCAGCATTCAACAATTAAAGTTGATGCTAAAAATTAAAAGATTGCAAGGGCAAGATACAACAAAGTTAATAAAATATAATTAATGAATGTTTTAACAATGCATTTGAAAATAAAATAAGTGATAAAAGCAAATAATAAATTCTATTCTATTCCGTTTTGTATTAGAATTTTATAACAGTATTGCCAATGACCTTGACCTAAAATTAGGTAATAATAATAACATTAAAAATAATAATAATGACGATTATATTGACGATTCATTGCGTTATTTACGTTGTTGAGCAGACAAATTTTCCGAACATATAAAGCAATGGATTAGCAAATTACACTTCAAACTTTTTCAGATTTCGATCCAATTAGGGTGCGCCGGTCGATTCTGTAAAAATCTCACCGTGAAAACTTAGGTGAAGTGAGTTTGTTTTTGTTAGGAATTGACAATATTGACAGCTCACTCCACGCTCACTTCACCTAAGTTTTCACTGTGAGATTTTTACAGAATAGCACCGCTGGGCATAGGTAAAACGTATAAACTAAGAGACTACATGCTATATCCATCGATTCATAATTATATCAGGCTTTGTTTTATGAATCGTCAAAACGATTACCTACACTGAAACCAAATTCTATTGGCTACAGAGCCATAATGGTGTTAAAAATCGATTGTTAGTATTATCGTGACGTTGCTAAATACCCAGGTCAGAAAAATTCCACACATGATAAATGGTTACTACTTGGGTAATGTTTAGGTGACGAACATGAGTTTGTTACGCTTTAAGGCTCCTGCAAACAGGCGCGACACGCGACGCGAATTGCGCGCGACACAAAGGCACCGCTCGTTGCGCTTCTTGTGGTGCCTTTGTGTCGCGTGTCGCGTCGCGCCTGTGTGTACGAGCCTTTATTCAAAATTACAGTCCGGCCGTCGACAGAATACGTTCTTAGCACCTGTCAGTGCGACAAATCTCGGTTTAAAGAACTTTATTTCTCATTAAGACAATCGTCACTTACATGAGAACAATAAATCTTATTACTAATTATCAAATCTAGTCATACTATCACTTTGATATTATAAAGGCGCAAGTTTCCGAGTGTGTGTGTGTATATGTTACTTCTTCACGCACAAACGGCTTGACAGATTTGGATGAAATTTGGCACACAGATAGTTTGTAACCAGGATTAACACATAGGATACTTTTTATCCCGATATTATCACGGGATTGAAGTTTATGCGGGTGGAATCTCGGGGTGCTGCTAGTAACTAATAAAGATCAAATTCGCAAAACACGTAAAAACAAAAGAAAGAAAGAAAATACGATTACGTACGTACTTACGTACGTTGGTTACGTATTCGTTTGTATGAAACTAACATGTGTCAAGAACGCATTCTCTCGTCGGCCGCACTGTAGAGCCATGTGTGTGGGTTGGACCTCATCTGGCAGCACGGAATCGCATTTGTTCCGCCTGTGCTACCACGTGCTGCAGTATGCTGCCGCATGCGAACGCGCGCTGTCGCATTCCGCAGACAAAAAAGGCGAGCGAAAAATAATAAAAAGCAAGCAAAAAGCAAGTGATCGGCGGTGAAAGGATGCGTTAGCATGCTATCGCGCGCTTCAGCGATCCGGCGTCTCCCTGCCGACCATTGCATTTTGTCCGTGATGCCGATCGCCTCGAGGATTCCGCCGCGTGCTATCGCATTATGCTTTCTGTCTCGGTCTAGCAAATGGCAGTTCTAAGCGACAGAAAGAGAAAGGGCGACGGAAAAAGGCGTTTCCGTGCTGCCAGATGTGGTCCAATCCTTAGCATTACTGCCTCGTTGGTCCAGTGGACGCAAGCGCTACTGCTGAGTACGAGGACTTAGGTTCGATTCCCAGTTCAGGTAGTGTTATATGGTTTTCTCTACCAGCAATATCTCAGTAACAGCCTGGAGTCAGGATTTGTGCCCGGTTGATGGCAATAAGAGGAAATGCGGGCGGAAAGACTTTTAAAAAAGCCTAAGTAAAAAGTCGTAATTCCAGGTTTGACTCTCGCCTATTTTCCTCCTCCAATATTGGACCAGTTTAAAAGCTTTTTTTATGAACTGAATAAGAATGATGTATACTGTGTCACTATGTTTTTCTTTTTTCATTAATAGTTGCCAAATTTGTACACTAGGCCTCTGTTGACAGCGGTTTAAATCGGCATTTTTTGAGGGTTCTAGTGCTTATAAAAATAATGTATCATCAAAAAGGAAAACATAGGGACATGTAGTTAATATTTATTATTCTGTAAAAAACATTGCTTTATGGTCATTAACCAGAAATAAAACAGGCGAGAGCGTTTCTATGGAGAAACGACCTTAAAAACGAAACGAGAAACGCATTTCCTCATAAAAATAACTGGGTAAATGTGGTCGCACTATAGGTACACCTCTGGCTGACCCTCACGGAAGCAAGGCGTGATGTTACGTTATTGTGATCTAGCGCAGGTGAGGAAAGATTTATGTCCAGCTCTGGGCTCTCTTAGGTTGGCTTGATAAAGCTGTCAGATTCCATAATAAGTTCATCATCTGCCTAGCCTTTTCCCATGTTGGGGTCGGCTTCCAGTCTAACCGGATGCAGCTGAACACCAGTATTTTAAACGGAGCGACTGCCTATCTGACCTCCACAACCCAGTTACTGGGTAATACGATACCCCTTGGTAAGACTGGTTGTCAGACTTTCGGGTTTCTGACTACCAGTAACGACTGTCAAAGATCCACGAATGACAACTGGGGGGTCTCGGTATGTAAAGATGGTCACCCATCTATAGACCAACCGCGGCAAGCGTAGCTTAACCTGATCAATCGACCTGTGCGGCTGTTATTATTTAGCCCCCTCCATTCCATAACAAGTCATGGATGAAAATTACATTCAGTTACTTCTAGTGACTCAGATTATGATAAGGTCATAAACATGCCATGGTCGTAGGATAATTTGCAAACTTAATTGAAAATATTATCAATCTGTTACGTGACAACTTTACCTGTAACTAATTTATTGTTATAAAAATGCATGCATAGGTCACAGCGAAATGAAGTCAAATTAAATCATTAGTGTGATTTTTGGTAAAAGGTCTTATGAAATAATCACTTAGGTACGCGCTCATAAATCTATAGGTAAATGTGGTCGAAGAAACTTTTTAAAAAGCTTATGTATAAAGTCATAATTCGAGCTTTGACTCTCGCCTATATTCTCCTCCAATATTGGACCAATTTAAAAGATAAACATTTTTTTTCATAAACAGAATAAGAAGGATATGTACTGTGTCCCTATGTTTTCCTTTTCCATTATTCTTATAAGCACTAGGACCCTCAAAAAATGCTCAAAATTGCCGCTGTCAACAGAGGCCTAGTGTACAAAGACAACTATTAATGAAAAAAGAAAAACATAGGGACACAGCAGGTATATATCCTTCTTATTCTGTTTATGAAGTATCTTTTAAATTGGTCCAATAATGGAGGAGAAAATAGGCGAGAGCCAAACCCCGAATTATGACTTATTACTTAGGCTTTTTCAAAAAGTCTCTCCGATTGCATTTCCTCTTAAGCTAGGGTTTTCTAAGCTTGTGGTGGCTGCCACATAGCGTCTGCGATTTACCGTAGAATGACGTCACGGAAACGTTATTTATGAAAGTAAGTTGGTATTTTTCCTTAAAGAGCGTTAAGGGGACTACATGACCTAATGTGCGGTCACTGTTGGAGTGCATAGAAAAGAAAGAAGCGCGATGACACAACGCTGGCGATTTATTGCAAAATATGAAGCAATTATCTATTTACAAAAAATCTATTGTTTGGACAAAAACATTAAAACACCTAGTACTTTAGTATGTTGCTTGTAGAATAATCTGACAAAAAATCAGAATGATTGTATGTATATTAATTAGTGTTAGTATCTTCATGATTTTTTTCTATCGTATCAATATGGTTGTATTATGTTTTCAACTGTCAACACACTATCTGACTAGCATATATCCTGAAGAATATCATATATTTTTCTGATTTTGTTTACTATAGGCGATCATTATTCTTTTAGGCATTATAAAACTTGCGTTTTTTGCGTTTAGGTCCTGTAGTCCCCTTTAGTCAAAGTCCGCTGCCATCGTTTTCATGACGGGTGTCATTGCGCCCGATATGTACCGGCCACAGTTCTTCTAGTGAACCATAACTGTATACTATCTACGTCACATTCATTTTATTAAACCCTTCCGTTTTATTGACTGCTTTCATTGAGTGATAGTTCCTAATAAATTATTTCTAAGTCATTATCTACTTAATAGCTTCTGCCTGCGACTTTGTCTGCATGGTCTTCACAAATGTATCCTATGTGGTATTCAAGTAATAAACTACCTATGTAAGTGTGTGTCTTTCATCTAAATTCGTCAGTCATTTTTGCGTGATTGAGTAACAAACATTCATACATACTTTAACATTTATAATTTTAGTAGGATTAGTAGGATAGGATTCTGATTATTCGTTTGTTGCTACTTTTTATACTATTCATTTTAAAAGTTTTAGTAGGCCTAGATACTTAAAATGAAATATAGGTACATGCTGATGTTTTGAACTTTATAAATTAACAAACAATGTAAGTTGGCCATTGTTTGGTATAACAGGTCCTAATAGTATTAGATCTATTCAAGTTTTAGCTCTTGTAGAGAATTTGCGGAATTTGGTTGCGAAGGTCAAATTCCTCGGATTCCAAATTAATTGGTTAGTTAGTACTTAGTAGGTATGTTATTGGTTAGGCGTGGGATGGGTAGACGCTCTTGTTATTCTAACTAATATTATAAATGCGAAAGTAAGTTTGTTTGTTGGTTTGTTACCTTTTCACGTCGAAACTACTGAACCGATCATTCTAAAATTTTGCATATACGTTGTCAGGTGTACAGAAACGGACATAGAGTACCTTTCATCCCGAAGTTCCCGAGGAAAACAACAATAACGTTATTATGATAAATAGATGGCGCCACGTATCTTTCGAATCAAAAACAGGACAACGTCTGTCGGGTCAGCTAGCACTAAATAATCTCCATTTGCCCAGAGATAAGTATAATAAATACGTCATTTCAAATAGGATTGCCAAATCCCAAAACGAAAGGAACATTCAAAACTTTTATAATGAACAAAAAGGTGTATTCATGTGTCTGCAGTTTCTGCTCAATAATTGGAAAAACCAGATGGTTTTTAGATTTTGTATTGAATAAGTCGGTCATCCAAAAATTTGACTGGGTAAAACTCTTAAAGACCAACATGACCGGATAATGAGTGACTCCTGCATGGAAACCATAACTCCAACCAATATCGCAGGTAAATGAAACAAGAACTAAGAAATTAAATACGAGTTATTCATACTTATCCATCACACATACCTTATGATATCTACAATTAAGTACCAGCACTAATCCTTGCTTTTTAGGGTTCCGTACAAAACGGGACCCTATTACTAAGACTCCACTGTCCGTCTGTCTGTCGGTCTATCACCAGGCTGTATCTCATGAACCGTGATAGCTAGACAGTTGATATTTTCACATATGATGTATTTCTGTTGCCGCTCTAACAACATTTAATAAAAATATAAATAAAGTAAAAATTTAAAGGGGTATAAAAGAAACGTTTTTCTCGGCGTTTTATGCCTTGTGGTACGGAACCTTTCGTGTGCGAGTCCGACTCGCATTTGGCCGGTTTTTTTATTGTATTTAAACAAGTAATTTCCGCTTTGCTAATATACGTGTGTTGGTACGTATATTTATATGTAAGGATTTTATAATTTAAATTCTTCGCGAAGGGTATCCGCGTACTTTGAGGTCATATCCAAGTTTGTGCAATTACGATCAGACAAAAGTAATTGTTGGTGTTGCAAACATTTGCAGTGCTGATTTTGTTGTTAGATAACATTTATTATTTACTTAGGTAAGGTGCAATTTAATTTCACGAATGGCGATAGGAACTTTACGGCGTGGAATATAATAGAATAGAATTCTATTTATTATGTATACCAAATAAATTACAGATATAAACGTAGAAATTGTTCAAAGGGTGACACAATGGGCGGTCTTATCGCTAAGAGCGATCTTTTAAAGACATCCTTTGGATGGATTAAAAAGGTGAAGGAGAGAATATTGTAGGTAGTCTGTGGTATACCATTTACATAATACAATAAATACATACATAAAGCATATACTAATCTATCGATAAAAGCAAAAGATTCCGTTACGTAGAGAAAGTTTAACCATAAAATTATAGTATAGGACGCTTGCTCTAAACACTTGTTGTTTAGACTGCCGGCTCTTAAACTATACTGGCCAAATTTTAAAACAATTATTTCAAGAATTGTTTTAAAATTTGGCCAGTATAATTTTTTTTGTTTTTCCTTATTTTTTTTTATTGTTCTTTTTTGTATGTTTTTTTTTTAGGAGTTTTTTTTAGGTTCACCTGAGGGGCAATTTTCGTAATTTTAAGAACGTTCACAGTCTGATCTCAGTCTCAATCTGTCAAAAATACCTCAAATTTTCCTACTTTTGACAAGTTTTTGACATTTGTTTGTCGCCGAGATGAGACTGTAACTGAATTTTGAACGTTTTAAATTATGAGAATTGGCCTTCCGATTTTCTTCTTCTACATAGCGCATGGCAGCTGGTGTTCCTCATCCTTTATATATAATAGTAATAGCAATTACCTACTTTCTATTATATAGCTAATAAATTATGATATATGCAAATAGATTTTGATGCATGATTCATTCAACTAAACTTATTATTCCAGACGAGATGTCAAACTTATGAAATCTGTCAATTTTAATTAAGCTGACATTGCATGACTACTCAGATATAAAACTTTTATTAATTTTATGAGTAGCATCAGTATAATATTAAACTACAATAATAGAATTATTTAAATTAATATCTTTGTTTTAGTTTCGTTCAGTTGTAGTAACGACATAGTTTAAAATAAAAGACGTCAGTTAAAAGTTATAGTAATACAAATATTTCTTGTCTAATAGTGTTCCTTCACGGGCCATAAAAATTAACTTATTGAGTTTTTTTTTGTAATCGGGCATGACACTCCTTGGGGTAGAATTCGTTTGAATATTATGAAGTAATTTAGTAGTCCGTAACTCCAAAGAGTACCCGTCAAAGAACAGATAAGAATGTCCCACTGCGAGGCAGATGCCTATTCTCATACAGAGTAGGTAAGCATGAGCATTGATCACCACGATGGCTCAAAGCGGGTTCTCGTTAACAGACTTACGTATATTAATTATTATAAGTCTAGGTTTTCCGAGAGATCAGATCAGCTGGTCTGTTTCGTAAAATCTCACCTTGAAAACTTAGGTGAAGTGAGTTTAAAGTGAGCTATCAATACTGTCAATCCCTAGCACCAAGTGGAATGACGGCTCACTTCAAGCTCACTTCACCTAAGTTCTCACGGTGAGATTATTACAAAATAGATCGACAGATATTTCTAGCAAAAAATAAACAAATTGAACAAATCCTACTTAAAAACTTTTCAAGTGAAAGTATTTTCCTATTCGCAATGCCTGTTTTAGTAAAATATCTAACAAAAGGTCCTTATTTTCAGAGCAAAGGCGTCTACGCCGTACCGAAGCTGGTACTCTTCACATCAGAGCTAGCCCATTACTCAACCAAAAAACTAGCTACATTCATGGGCATCGGCGGAGACAACTGCATTATGGTCAAAACCGACCAGGCAGGAAAAATAATCGTAGAGGATTTGGAAGCCAAGATTATTAGTGCTATAGAAGATGGTGCTACCCCGTTCATGGTGACGGCGACCGCTGGTACGACTGTGTATGGTGCTTTTGATCCGTTGGTGGTAATATCTGCGGTGTGCAAGAAGTATAATTTGTGGCTGCATGTGGATGCTGCTTGGGGAGGAGGTGCCTTGATGTCCAAGAAGCACAGACATCTTCTAAATGGGGTTGAATTGTAAGTATTTATCTTTGAAATTATTAGATAGCAAAAAACATAAATTCATGTTGTAACACCCAAGTTTGGTTAAATAGTATCTGAAACAAATCCCTCATTTACCAAATTATCGTATACCTACTAAATCTGCGACTCTTTCCTTTCATTATAACAAAACAAAACTAAACGTTAACATTTCTAACAATGTCACAGGGCGGACTCAGTGACATGGAACCCTCACAAGCTCTTAGCGGCGCCGCAACAGTGCTCCACCTTCCTAATTAGACACAAGAATGTCCTCAAAGACTGTCATTCAAGCAACGCCAAGTACCTCTTCCAAAAGGACAAATTCTACGACACCACTTATGACACTGGAGATAAACATATACAATGCGGCCGGAGGGCAGATGTACTGAAGTTTTGGTTCATGTGGAAAGCTAAAGGCTCCGAAGGATTTGAAAAACACATAGACGCGCTCTTCGATGACGCGGTCTTTTTCACCGACCACATCCGACAACGGGAAGGTTTCCAACTAGTCCTAGATAAGCCAGAGTGCACTAACATCATGTTCTGGTACATACCTCGCTGCCTTCGTGGTCGCGAGAACGACCCAGATTACAAAGAAAGGCTGCACAAGGTCGCGCCGAAAATAAAAGAGCGAATGATAAAGGAAGGAAGCATGATGGTGACCTACCAACCGCAAGGCGACCTCGTCAACTTCTTCCGTATCGTTTTCCAAAACTCTGCTCTAGACCACAAGGATATGGTCTACTTTGCGAACGAGTTTGACAGACTCGGTAAAGACATGATAGTTTAAATATTATAATTAATATTTAATTAATAGTAAGCGTAAAACTGTACAAATGTCAGTTGACCTGTGATTATGTTTTAAAGTATTATAAAATTCGATTTATTACGTAGATTGAACGAATTTAGAGAAATTCTTGTGATTATTGTAAATGTACTGTAAATAAATTATTTAGAGTTATGAGATGTTTTTTTTTTTGATGCGTTTTGCGATTTTCAGCGAAGCATCATAAATAATGGTTGCAATAAAAACACATAGAGCTCTTTAAGCATTATCATTACGATGATTTATTTTGTGGTTACATTGCCTGATTTATGAACCTTGGATTAATTTTTATAATATTTGCTTAGAATGAAATGGATTTTCAGTTTCATAGAGCATTGTTTCTCACTGAAACAAATAAAATTATCTTCAAGGTACTTTAAATTTTACATCGGAATTACTATAACATTATACAATTCTTTTATTTTTAAAGTTTGTTATTTAATTTTTTTTAAAGCAGCATGCAACATTTATTTCTAATATAACAACTAAATAAATGTAGTGAAACGTCATTCTTTGAATTCAGAAGTGATAAACATAAAATGGATATGAATAAATATAAACTTCCACAAAAAGTTGATACATAAAGTAATATTCATTGTTTGATAATCTAAGAATAAAAGGAAGACGTAGAATGTATCATCCGATGTAATTTACGCGGAATCGAGATTAACAAATTGAGATAAACAGTTACTTGATACTTGATTTTCCATTTAATTTGAGAAGGACTTAAAGTAATCCATATTTATGAAGTCATGCGATAGTTCAGAATACAAAAACATAACTATTCAAAGTAGAACTGTTGGAGTAATTTGGGAAATTAACATGATTTTCGGTTCGCATGCAACACCGGCCGACGAATATAACCTAATGTGGCAGTTCTCAATACATTGACAGATGGGTCCCTGGGTAATATGGCCAGGCGCAAATTAGCCACAAGCGTATTAATACCCTATTTACATAGATCATTTGTCAACATTTACGATAGGTGACCAAATGATTCGGGCCGAATACAGACCCCTGTGGAATCCCTCGGGTCTCGTTAGAGGTAGACCAAATAATATTATTAACTTGAATCAAATTAATTTTATTGCTGGATTTTTTATTTGAAACCATCAATTGAAATTGATTCTGATTTATATTTAATATTGGTAGTAAGTTCATAATGATTATTGTTGCTTGTTTACATACATAAACGCTTTAAGTAATTATTTTATGTGCATCTACGATTATCAAGTTTAATGGATATTGTTTCGTAACGGGGGAAATTGATAAATATTATGTTCTTAAACCCTTTTAGACCTAGTTCTTTATGCCACCTGTGAATGTTTGAATGTTGTCAATTTTATATACCTATTGAAGCAATTATAATATAAAATAAATTAAAAGATTATAGAAAATAACCCTGTAGGCGATTACTGGGTTATTTTAGGGGGGGAGGGGGTAGGGGTATTTTGGGTTATCTTTTTTTTAAAATTATAATTAACTTCATCAGGAAAATAATTCGTATGTACGGTACTCAGAATTGAAATCAAATAATGCTTAGTTTTTTATTGTACATATTTACGGAGCACGGTTCTGACTAATATAGCCTTCAGAAGGGCTACATTACTCATGATACCTAAGTATCATTAGCGATAGACGAATGATGAGACAGAGAAATGAAGACGAGTAGCATTATCTTGTGTAATAATGTTTTAAGGCTCCTACAAACAGACGCGACACGCGCTATAATCGCGCGCGACACAAAGGCTCCGCTCGTTGCGCGACTTGCGGTGCCTTTGTGTCGCGTTTCGTGTCGCGCCTGTTTGAAGGAGCCTTAATGTTGATCATTAGTGGTGCATGTTTAGTCAATCTCCTCCTGGGTCAGGTAGAAATTCACAGATGACTCCGATCTAGAGTGTAAATGTGGTGCTGTTCCACATACATAAAATGGATCACTTAGTATCGTGTCCAGCGTGCCCTGTTGTATGCACGGTACTGGAACTGATGGATTTCGGGACCGACTCTATTTAAATTGCCATAGACACGGTAAGAAGAAGTGGTCAATGACCCCTGTTAAGTTGAAGGTAATAACGAGCTGAGAGGCAACAGAGCTATTTGTCCACTTTATGTGAGATATCAATCACACTTACGAGAAAGAAGGAATATAGTGAACGATATAATACAGGGTTTTTCTTATCAAAGGTAATAAAAACAGGCCAAGCGCGAGTTGAACTCGCACACGAAGGGTTCCGTATCACAAGGCAAAACGCCGAAAAAACACGTTTGTTGTATGAGAGCCCCCCCCCCCCCTTAAATATTTATTCTATTCTGTTTTTAGTATTTGTTGTTATAGCAGCAACAGAAATACATCATCTGTAAAATTTCAACTGTCTAGCTATCACGGTTCATGAGATACAGCCTGGTGACAGACGGACAGTGGAGTCTTAGTAATACGGTCCCGTTTTTACCCTTTGGGTACGGAACCGTAAAAAACGAACCAAAAATTACGTACATACATACATAAACTTACGTCTTTTTCCAAGAGGGTAGGCTGAAACCACAGAACGTCACATGCTACATTTCTCACATACTCTTTTTGTTTCAAAGATAATAAATAACAAACCACAAAATAATACGATTAATATTCTATTTAAAATTCAGTATCGTATAAAAATAATGTCAATATTAGCTCAGTAATAAATAAAATTAAATCACAATTCATAATTACACTGTTATACTATAATTAGATTTATATTATCAGATCATTAGTTTATCACATCCTCTTCTGGCACTTCCTCTATAGGTATCTCTTCGCAGTTCAACTGAAAAAGGTAAAAGAAAGAACTAATTAACTTTCTCGGTAAGGAAAGACTGCTAGCTGATCGGATCTCTTCAATACGTTAACTAGAAAACTATGTGTAACTGTCGCTGACAGCTATAAAACTTTAATGAACTAGACGTTAATTAGTACTCATGTTGAAGTATTTAATGATAAAAGTGTAAAGCCTGATTTACACGGTGCAATTTAACACCCTGTAGCATACCGTAAATTGAATCAACAATAAAAGTTACGACGTCTTAACTGTTGAGACAATGCAAGTCATTTGTTGCTTCAATTTGATTGTATGACTCAGGCAAGAAACTTGCAGTTCATGGTGCTTAAGGCTACATACATATTATGAGTGAGACGCGTCAACTGCAGAAGCAATTGCAGCCATAGAAACCCGTCGACGGCAGCCGTCGACACTCGCCGATGGCTATATTTTTCTCTGCAGTTGACGCGTATCGCTCATGTTTATTGGACACGTAATAAAAGCTGAACTAGATAAAGAAACTGAAATGACGGTTACTAGAGATATGGAAGAAAAACCTCCCAACAAATATATTGTGATAAAGCGGTGAATATTTAAATCTATATATTATATAAAACTCAAAGTCCTGACTGACTGATATACGAATATCAACGCACAGCCTAAACCGCTGGTCCTAGAGGCATGGAATTTGGAGGGTGTGTTCTTTGTGAAAAGTAGGTATCCACTAAGAAAGGGTTTTTCGAAATTCCACCCCTAAGAGGGTGTATAGGGGGAGGGTGAAATTACACGCGGACGAAGTCGCGGGCAGAAGCTAGTATCTTGATAAACTTGATAAAATTGTTAGTATTAATCCGGTGGTCAATATAGTTAAATTATATATTTTTTATTAAACGGGAGCTTTTGGCTATGTCAAAAGTGATACCGCGTAACGTTGCATATTATTGGAACTTTTCTTGGAAATTATCATTTTATTATCATTGAGGATAAATACAACTGGGAATTTCAAATGAAGGGCGGTAACACATGGCGTTTTTTAAGCACTACTGCAGAATGCGTCATCCTGCGATTCAATCGCGATAAAGTCGCAAACCGTTTGTTTACCCTTAAATCGCTAGTGTTGCGGAAAAGTCGCGCGTTTGTATCGCTACAAAATGTTGTCTTGTGTAGCCGCTTTGATAATATTCCGTTTAATAATGATGGAGAATAAAAGTAAGCTCAACGTAATATCTTACCAATATTTCATCATTAGGTACTCTAGACAGCAGATCAAGTATTTCATTATTCGGTACTCTATTGGGTCGTAATATTTTTCTCGTGAACTTATGAATTCCTGCAATAAAAAACAGTTAGCTACAACGGAAAAACACAAGTCTTTTCTCTATGAAAATTGATTGAATTGAAGAATGATTTTTCAAAAGAAGTCGTTAAATAATATAAAGTATTCATTAGGTGTTTATGTTATTCTCAAGACTAATAATTATCAATTTTATTTATTGGTAGTCTGGAAAATGTTTAGTTTTCGGTGAATATGAATCCAATTAAGGCTTAAGGCTCCCGCAGTCAGACACGACGCGATTCTGGTAAAACAATTTCCATGAAGTTTTCATAGAAATAGCTGTACAGTGCGTGCCACGTAAGAAGAGACTTGACATACCACGTGGTCTGACATGCGTAGAACACGATTTTAGGTATCTTTAGCGGTATGAGGTCTGAGTGCGGGACGGGACCGGACGTCATAGGGGCGGCGGAAAGAGGCGCGGGAGGCGGGTTCAAGTCTCTTCTTACATGGCACGCACTGTACTAGAGTGTAATAAAAACACATTGTTTATTTCTCAAGTAATGTTGTTTTTAAATACAAACTAGTACAAATTCAGTTAAACTTACCCCAAATCATGAAGATATATTTGGTTGGGATCATGAACATTACAAATGCGATCGCCAGTATGATGAAAATCGCCAGGAGACTGAGGAATGGTACCGTGAAGTTGAACAGACTGCAAACAAATAAATGCAAAAATTTAATTTAGCACATTTTCTCTATCGTCTTCGTAGGCTATAGAGGCCATAATGCCTTCATTTGTATTTTATCAGGTGTGAAGACTAGGTTAATAAATATTAGTCCTATTAGTCCTTGGCAGCTCTGGAAAGAGAGAGGTAGAGAGAGAGAGTAGGGAAGCCTTTGCCCAGCAGTGGAAGAAAGAAAGAAAGAAAATACGTTCATTTGCGGCAAACATGACGCATAAAAATATAAAACACAAACAACAGAAAAACAAAAATAACAATTTGGGAGAAAGTATGCGTTACATCTACGCAAAACGGCCAGCGCTCAGCATAATGCTAAGACCCTAAACGAGACAGAGCCCCGGCGCTGGTTTGGCTGGAACATTATAAAAGCCTCCAGAAGTGGCGACACCACACGTCAGGCGCACCCCATCAGGCGCGCCGCCACCATTGCACTACGCTGAGTGGCAATATTTTTCACGACATGGGACATTCATTATTGTTCATACCGAAAAGAGAAAAGAAAAATAATTTATATTTTTACCTTCCCCTCTAAACTTTTGTTTTAACACTTTGTTTAAGATGTGTTTTATTTGTTGCTTATAGTGTTATTGAGTTTTTCTATCAGGAGTTTCTCAGTAGCAGCAAGTATGGAGTTGTGCCTGATTGGTGGAAGTAGGCTCGCTCCCTGTTAGATGGGACTTTAACATAACTGGCTATCTGTGGGTCTGCCTAACCCTTCCTTATTTTTTTTTTAACGTTGCCCCTCCCTAGGAATTTCTCCTGTATTGTGGGTGCGTTTACAAACATTTAAACTCACATACACAAACAGCCAGACCCGGAACAATTACTTGTAGGTCATCATACAAATATTTGTTCCGTGCGGGAATCGAACCCACGACACGCAGCGCATCAGTCAATCGCTTAACCACTGCGCCAACCGTGCCGTCAAAATTACGGGCGTGGTGTTATAAGTTATGTTGTGTTTATATGTATGTATAATATAATTATGGGTGTTGTATTCACTCACTTTTTAATACTTTCGCCGAGATTTGCGAATGCTCCAATAAAGTTCTGCACGCTTTGCACCATATCTGTTAAACTGTTTAGTTTTTGTCTCAACGACTGGTTTTTCTCTTCCTGTAATTAAAAAATGTTACATTCGTTTTATTTTTGTCGTACTTTGTACAAATAAAAAAGGTGAATCTGTTTTTCATTTATCATTTGCCTAGCCTTTTCCCAACTATGTTGGGGTCGGCTTCCAGTCTAACCGGATGCAGCTGAATACCAGTATATTACATGGAGCGATTGCCTATCTGACCCCCACAACCCAGTCACTGGGTAATACAATACCCCTAGGTAAGACTGGTTGTCACTTTCGGCCTTCTGACTACCTGTACGAATGACAGCCGGGACCAACGGCTTAACGTGCTTTCCGAGGCACGGAGGGGTCACGGTATGTAAAGATGGTCACCCATCCACAGACCAACCGCGGCAAGCTTAGCTTAACCTGATCGATCGACCTGTGCGGCTGTTATTATTTAGCCAGTATAATTCTACAAGTAAATAACGTCTTACCTTTTCCTTTTTGCCATCATCATCTATTGGTGGTTTCTTGAACAGATAGTCTTTCCCTGAAATATTATAAATACTATAAATAACGAACGTCCTAGATCCTATTTAATTTAAGAAATCAGTCCAGGGCCCTATTTAAAATAACAGACAATAAAAAAAATTTGTTTAATTCAAGTAACAAGACTCATAAACAAACAAATACATAAAAGGATACAGACCGAATGACAAGCACAGACAAAAACGAACACTCACAAGGTAATAATATGTGTGCTGCAGCATTGTGGGATAGGTATTAGGGCAATCCAGGCTGTTGGCGATCATCGCCAGGACAACACTTGACAAAAATTTGCCAAAAAGTGACAAAATTGCCATTTTTCACGACAGTTGCTGTTTAAAATAAAATTGTCAAATTGTTGGATTATTGCCTGTCATCTGTCGTCTATCGATTTTATTAAGTAGCCCCCCCCCCCCCCCGGTAGCGCTAATATCGATCAATTTTATAACGATATTTTTGTAGGTATCAATATATCCAAGAAACAATAAAATTGAAAGCGTTTCAACAATAACTGATACGGTAGACAACCGCAAAGTGAATAAACAATTTATTTATTTTACACCAACAAAAAATTCCAGACTAGGTTTTCATTTTAAAAGTCTGTAGTGTCTGCCACAGAATACGCGCTGTTTAATTTGAACACTATCTTGATACAACGCCAGAAAGTTAAGAAAGTAAAAGAACGTTCACTTTTTGCTGAGCAGGCTGCTGCGGGCGCCAACTAATTACATAATATTAAAAATATTTTCAAAGTTATTACGAAAAAGAATACTGAACATCTCGTCTGGTAGGAAAAGCTCAGTTTAAGTTCGTAAAGCGTTTGGTTTGATTCTCAAATAGGATTAATTTTCCTTTTAGGAATTTATTGGAATTGCTCCTCGTAAATAGCACTTCGGCAAAACATCGGTGGAGGAAAAACATCGCGAGGAAATTTGGACTTTTAGTGAATCAGGGTCTGAAATCACCAACCCGTCTTGAGCAAGCGTGGTGATCAATGCTCGTGCCTTCTCTGCATGAAAGAGATCTTTGCTCAGCGGTGGGAAAATAAAAGACTGGTATTATTTTCTGATATAAAATGTGCACTTTCGTGGACTATATAGTCCTTGGAGTTACGGACTATATGTATAGTCCACGTGGAACTAGTTGGCCGTGCCTTAGGTATGTGAGCGGTGGGACGGAGGGGCGGGGGCGCTTTGTCATTACTCAGTATGTGCGTTGTGAACAATAGGCAACCCTGCCGCCCTCACCCCCGTCCCCACCCAAGGCGCGGCCAACTAGTTCCGCGCGAACAGTTACTTCATAATGCTCAAAAGAATTCTACCCAAGTTGTTTCATGTCCATGTACAGACGCCAGCACATCAAGCTACCCGAAACTGTCAAATTTTCTCAATCAACTTTGAACCTTATGCTTTAGCGATAAAGTTGAAAATCTATTAAAGAAATTTGACAGATTGTAGTAGCTTGAAGTGCTGGCGTCTGTACTATAACTAAGTTAATTAAAAATATGTCACCATAATCAGCCTATAATGTTCCCACTGCTGGGACACAGGCCTCCTCTCTGTGCTCTCACAGAAAGGAGGCCTGTGTGACTCCCTCTGGAGTGGGCCGTAATCCACTACGCGGGCCCAGTGCAGGTTGGTCGTGAATAGTATGAGTAAATACAATGAAATAAAAAATAAAAAGAAGACACTTGGAGAATAGAACGATATTTTGTAAATATTAGAACTAGATATAATATTATTACAATGGGACCATTATTAGTGTGATATTTATAAGCATGCAGCCCAGTAATTTAATAGTAAATCTCACAATAGGCTAGATTTGATTGCTTATGAAAAAACATTATTAGACATAGCATAATCAGTCGTTAATGTGCCCACAGGCTGGGACAGGCCTCCTCTCTGTAAGGGAGAGTGGGCCATAAAGCGTGGCACTGCAGTGGGATATTAATAGGCTGGTATTAAATAGCACACATCGTTTTAGTACTTTACCAAAAGAGTATGGTGTATTAATTATTGATATTTTTTAATGGCATTATTTTAAATATGTGTTTCGGCCTTAATAGCTTTAACCTGATTGGCCAGGCTAGTAGCCACAGTGAATCAGTCCTCAGGTGAAATTGAGGTGAAACGATAACCTATCCAACAAAAAAAAAAAAAACTTACATCGAACAAGGAAGTATTTGGGTGGCCGGTACCAGAAGAACGGTATAAGCATGATTAGAGGTAACATCCAAATTTTGAAGAACCAGCAGAAGAGCAGCCATATTGTTAACGCTATTGTATTAGCTTTTCTTGACTCCCATTCGAAACATGATCTGAAAACAATAGATGTTAATCTGGTTTCTATCAAGGTATCTTAATGAAGGTATGTATAATAATTATTTATATATACTTTACTGTACACCAGAAAATAAATAAAAAAAATTAACAATCAATTACAACAACAATAAACAACAATCAACAATCAATTATTTTTTATCAACAATGGGCGGCCTCATCGCTTTCAATATTACCAGGTATTTATTATATGAATTTCAAAGAACCTTAAATATTTTATGAAACGTATATTGCCTATTCACATGAATTTGATTACATTTTATATCTCAAAGAAGAATAAAGCGACATCAGGATTAAATGGTTACTCTTTCTCACTGATGTTGTTGATTGGTCTAATGTAAGCAGAAACCATAAGCAGCTTATAATGTTTTTTGGTTTTGAGATTTACCGTTACGTACTTGTGTATTTTTCTTAAAATTGCAAAGACCAAAGTGATAATTATCTTCACAGAACTGTTGGTCTTGGTAGTGATGCATAAAAAACTCGATAACAAAGGAGCCAGCTGTTAACACCCTTTTATTATAAGGGCTGTAGTTTTAAAGCGCTAATTAGTTGAAACGAGCTGTTCGATGCCAATAAGTGGCGCACTTAGTGTGGGAGAAAATTCAACTTGAAAGTACTTACTTTCCGAGAATTTTCAGACACTAGCTAAATACGAAGTTATTAGTGAAAGAATGTTGGAGCATGTACTTTTGTTTTCAAGACCCCCTTTACATTTTGTCGATCACTAGGGAGGGCGCCCACGAGCAACTTAGTTGCCCTGAAATTTTTTTCTCTGTTGCTATCTCCTTGCCGAGGCTTGGACGATGCGCACACGGGAGCAACAGTAACGCTACAGTACCCGGCGATAAATGATGCACATCGATCTATACCTTTTTTTGTATTTTATACAAAGAATAAAAATAATTATCAAAAGAAGCAAATCATAATTGTTTTAACAGCTCCTAATAGATACCGGAATGTTTGTTTGTATTTCGTGCGACAGAGATAACGCTCTACGAAGCCGAAATTGTTTCTTTCCAAAGGTCGATGTGCAATATTTATCGCCGGGTACTGTACCTTTTAGTTAAATTTTCGGTTGAGCGGCAACTGGCTAGCCGGCAACTTTTTTGTCGCTGTGCGCGCACTTGCATTGCAACTAATAGATGGGCCACAGTTGTGTACAAACCCACGGACAAAAATGTCTCTCGTGCACTTTCATACAAACCCGTAGACTTGATGTGAGAGACAAATTGGTTTCGGACACAAAAGTTGCTCGTAGGCGCCCTCCCTAAGAGGTGATAGGTTTTGTTTAAGGAAAATAAATAATAAATCCGGTGTCTTCTCTCACGGAACGAGAGGCAATGATGGAATCCATAGCCTAATAAGTCATCTTTTACCTGCGCATTCTGCGATCATGACTCCGTTTACCAGGTGTGCTGAATACCTAATACAATTTTAATTTAAAAAATATACGGCAATTTCATTATTCTTTGAGCATCGTAAGTACCTACTCTGGTGTGAAAAATATAACTTATTTATCATCATCTGCCTAACCTTTTCCCAACGATGTTGGGGTCGGCTTCGTGGATGCTGCTGAATACCAGTATTTTGCATGGAGCGACTGCCTATCTGACCTCCACAACCCAGTTACTGGGTAATATGATACCTCTTTGTAAAACTGGTTGTCAGACTTTCGGGTTCTGACGACCCGTAACGACTGTCTAAGATCCACGAATGACAGCTGGGACCAACGGCTTTGCGTGCTTTCCGAGGCACGGAGGGGTCTTGTTATGTCCAAATGGTTATCCATTCACGGACCAATCGCAGCAAAGATAGCTTAAACTAATCGATTGTCACTGCCACTGTTACATATGCGATTTTGTCCCCCTAGTGGTAAGGGAACAAAAGCCCAGATGCAAGTGGGTTGGTATTGAAAGGCAAAGAAACAACAAACTATCTCAAACAATGTAAGTTTATTTATCTATTCTATATGTATAAGCCTAAATATAAAAAAGGGTAATGCCAGCCAGCTTAAACTAAAGTCGGTTTCGAACTATGGTTGTGGGGGGTTGGAGATAAACCCAGTACTGTTCCTTTTCCAAAAGTTTAAATTACAGTTCTTACTAAAATGTCAAGGTACAAACTTCCAGTTTTGTTATGTGAATAAATACTAGATGGGCGCCACCAGGGACTTGAAGAGTCCCGGATCCCGGAGCCGACGAAGATGTCCAATATACTTCCAGTTAAGCGTAGGTGTCGAACTCGGGGTCCTTTAATTAAATTTAGTTGAGGACCGGCTTCTAATTTTGAAGACCGGGCCGGTGATACACGTGGTGTAAGTTTATATATAAAAAAAAACCGTCTCGCCTGCGCGAAATCGCTAGGCGGGACGGATTTCTAAAATTGATCGATCGATTGAGTATTAAATTGATCGATCGACCCGTGCGGCTGTTATTACTTACACACAAGCTCCTCAAAAATATAACTATCTATTATAAAATTATTCAAAAAACTTACTTCATTACTCTAAAAGCACTCATGGTCCAATTGAACACCACTTTAGCTCTGGCCAGGTTTCTAGAAAACGTGTGTCTATCCAGTTTTTGATTTGATTCTAGATATTTTTCTTCTTTTGGGTTTACTACGCGGACTGATGCTTTTACCTGGAAATTAAGAAATTCATTATTGTCGTTTCCTTATGTTTGTTTGTTTATTTGGCAAGTAATTTCTTTAAACAATGGTGGGGTTACCTATTTCATTTAGAACAATGATAGATGTTTATTCGCCGACAATTTTTTTTCCGAACTTAGGAGCGTTCTGTTTGAAATGTGTAATGTACTCCAAACATGACTGCACAAAAAAAAGTTGTGGAGAAAATTTTAACTCTTCGTATGCTGGAACGTGGATCCACGCGAGACACAATGGCTTTTTAATTGTTTCTGTAATTACGGCATTCATCCGGTAAAAGAACAATACACTGATCATAATTATCTTTTCATGAAAAATACCTCTGAACTGTTACCTTATTTTTTTGAGAAATCGGTTTTTGATTGATATTTTGAAAAACAGTTCCTACTTATATTACCACACTATGTAATAATGAATGAAAGTGATACTAAGAAATTAGTTTCTCAGAAAAGCTATTTCTCATTATCTCTCTCCGCATCATGTCTCATTTGATGTTAGTCTTATTAATTTTCCTCTGTCAAGTGCTAGACAGATAATATTATAAGGAAAAGGCCTTTTTTCTATGTTTCATGCCTCATTTATTTCCATTGTTCTAATGAGAGGTAGGTAGACAAATGAATCATTAGTTTGAGCATTATTATCTAGTATTTAGGCTTGGTTTCCAGTTTGCCAATGCTGCCGATAATGAGTATGTACGCAAACAATGAGAAATACTGGTATCCTAAGATAAGTTAAATATTTCTTTTAAAGTTTACTTGAGACCTCGCTGAAATTACCAATCGAAAGCGAACTCGTTTTTTTATCGCGAAATTTCACTTACACATCACTTATACGAAGTGGTCTATATCAGTAGACTTTGTATGACGAAGTTTATGACGAAATTATCAATCCCTTTACTATTTTCTTGACATACCTCTCGCGTGTCTATGACCACATGACGTATCACTTTGAGATCAATATAAACCAATTGTTTAAAAAAAATGCACGCTTACAAGTTTCCAAGTGAGGTTCATCTCCAGTAAAATCCTCGGATTATTTCCTTTAGCTCTGTCTCGTAAACTGGAATCTTTAAGCGCGTACCATTTCTTCTCACCACTTTTGATCTTCAGCAAAGGTAATGAGAGACAGCCCAGATCTTCAGACTTCTTCTCATCGTGGACGGTGATGTCTAGGATTGAAGTTATATCAGAAACTTCACTGAAATTAAACGTAAAATTCATTATTGAAAAATAATCCCATGGACTGCGTTATAGACCATTACATTGTTTTTTTTTTTAAGGTTATTGTTAACACATTTAGCTGATGTTAGGAATTCGAAGGTCATTCATTTAGTGCTAAATTAATTTCAAACATTATTCCATTTCTGTCAATCGTTTGAAGATAAGAAAGACAGAATTATGTTTTAATTTTAAGCACGTTAGATGTTTAATTAAGTGATTTGTGGTGCAAGTGCGCCTTAGTCTGAATTGTAAATTAAAGCGTGGTTGCGTTCAAATTAATTTACGCTATATTAAAATTTGTTAATTAAATATGCTATTCCAGCTTTTAGTTTCAAAATATCTGGACTGGAAACAACGCTATTGTGCCTAGTTCTTATATATTTTGAATAAACAAAAGTGCAAAACTTGCAATTTCAAAAACGTTCAAAGTCTGATCTCAGTCTCTATCTGTCAAAAATAACACTAATTTCCTTAAATTTTTGACATGTCTTTGACATTAATCGCGCTGTTTCTTCTTAAAGCCCTGACAGTCTACTCACAAAGTAAATATCTTCATCCAGTTAGGCTCCTGCGTTTTGAACTCAGTTGATGTCTGCAGTCTTTCGTTGTCAAGTTCTAGAACACAATAGCACTCGCTGCCTGACAGTCCTTTAGCACCATAAACTATTACGGTTAGGGTGCCAACTTCTCCAGAGTCATCTTTGTAATTGTACCAGGGCTGCAAACAAAATATTTTTTTTAACCCTTAAACCCTACCCATTCCTGGAGAAACACTATTACTACCCAGGGGTTTTAAGGACCCCAATACATAAAAATTTATGCTCACAAAATAAAACTACAATTCAATTACAATTACTGTTTAATATTATGAACACTTATTTAATAATACAAAAAAAAAATTAATTGTTTTTGGTAACACATTCTTGGCACATAGCCTCAGTATGTTCACCGCAAAGAGGTTTTCGGCACATGCCACAGGTGACCTTGGTTTTCCGATCCTTACCCCTTGGGCACATGGCACATCTTTTCTTAGCAGTGGGAGCAGAACTTGGTTCTTCCAATGGCCGCTTCTTTTGCAAGATTCCACCTAAGAGAGCTTGAAGATTCATGGGCAAAGAGGGCCATGTAAAGCGTTCTTCCATTTGAGGGGTGATCAGATCTAAGGCAAGTTTTTTCAAGAAATGACGTCTTTTTGTAGCTCTTTTCGTGGTCATTTTTAGCAAGACATATGAATTAACACCTACTATATTCAGAAGGCCATAAAAAATTGCCATTGGCCACCTTTTTGATCTCCTAGACACGCTGTACTATATTGCGTTATTACTACCCTGGGGTCTGACAAACCCATAAATTGCAATAAATCCGTCAAAACAGTGAAAGCGCTGACGCTCGACTAATTACAAGATAGCCGCCGACGTCACTAGAGATTAGACTGAGTGACATAAAAGTGCGTTCAATTATTGCAAAAATATTTAGAAATATTCATCCTCTGGGGTTTGCTGGACCCCCGGGTAGGGTTTAAGGGTTAAGGATATTAGAAACTGGCTTAGTATTTTCGTGAACCTGTTGTGTGTTGATCTGATAGTTTTCGGTCTACTATTTTTACTGCATTCTACATTTCATGTGTGATTTTTTATTCTGGAGCCTGATACGTCAGACTGCCTTTTGTTTTTACACAATTTCTTAGTGGTCTGTCGTGATAGGTACTTTATCTACATACCATCGGTAGTGTATCCTTTGAAAATTAGTTCGTGTGATCTGCTGTCATCGTGTTTTTAACTTTCAATCTTTAATAAAGGCAAAAAAAAGTAGGGGTTAAGTGGTTTAAGTGCGGGTTTGTTTTACAGAATAGACTACTGAGCCCTAGAGTATCTGAACATTGTTTAGTTGTTACTAAGCTACGTTGTATAACTTCGAAAGTATAAATAAACTTACAGAATTCTTTGAAACAGTATCAAGTCTTCTTTGTGTCTCTTGATAGTCATCAAGGCTTATAAGGGAGAATCCAGTAATAGTGAGCAAAATAAATAGTTCTGTTGTTCCCGTGTCTCCTTCCAACTTGAGTCGCATTTTATGTGTTCTCTCCTTTGCCATTTCTGATAAATCAATATCGGTCCTAAAATTTCATATTTATTGAAAATGATGAAGGTTTACTATGAAGAATTTTCTATACTTATCAGCTGTTTTCAGTTAGCTAAAAGTACCTAACATATTTGCACACTGCGCATGTATATGTATATAGTCGTATCTATAATAAGAAATATATGTCATCAAAATATAATATGTCCGAAATACGAATATAATTTAAAAAGCGCATATAAAAAATTATCCATGTTATCAAGTCTAATTTAAATTTGAATATGTGTTTAATAAAATTTATTCAACTATAAAGTTTAAGTATAACACGTCAAAATGAAAAATATTCAAGTGGATGTGAACCAATTTACCTGCCAACACAAAAGTCTTTTTCCCATAGAGACACCTCCACAATATTATCATCATACAAATTGAAATTGAATAATTCTTGCCATTTAGCTTTTGGTTTATTGCTTTTTATTACTTTTGACTTGTACTTCTCCGAGCCCAATCTGAATAAAATTATGTGGGTATTAAGATACGTTAAAATTAATATTGTTCTCAGAATCGTTATAAAATTATTATTATTAAGGAATATTATACCTTAACATTAACAATTTTATGAACACGGTTTAAAACCGATAATACTGATGAACAGGATGTTCATGCTGCATGCATGCGATCATTTTTGATATAGATACTAAATCTATATATCTAAATGAATAAACATGATAACATTACTCCAAGCCCAGTTTTCCAGCAAAAACCGGTTTTATTTACAATCTGAAGTAGGTAAACAGTTTAGTACCTAAACAATTTCTTTATCTTACCTAAAACGACAAAACAATAAACGGGTCTTTTCCTCTAAAATGTCAGCTTCCAGACCACTGGCTTCAATTAATGCGATGGACACCGTAGCCACTTTCGTTCTTCTGACTGTTTTCACTTTGTCTTGCTTGGTGTTGCTCAAAATAAACTGAAAACAAAGAATTCCTTATTGTTGTTTCAGTCTACAACCCTTTTTTTATTTTGCTCACAAAAATTCCAATAAATCGTAACGGGCGAAACAATTCTGAATCGTCAGCAATTTTGTAAACATTTAAAAAGAGTTTGTCTAATCGTAATCGTGACAGTATTCAGTTGAAATGTAAATAAAAAGGACCTTTTCGATTTTCTCCCGTGTTTTTTCTTTCTTCTCGGGCTCTACTTTATCCTTCTCTTTTTGTTTCCGTTTCTCTTTTACTGCGTCTTTAATCCGCGAGCCAATTTTATTACGTATTGAAATTATTGGGGGTGGTGTGGGAGAGGGCGTTACGTATTCGTCGCTTTCTTTGGCTACTTCATTTAATCTGAAAATATATTGGAGAAATTCCTCATTATATTGAAATTGGCTTTGGCAATAAGAAAAACAAAATTAACTTACGACTCGAGACTCAATTTACAGAAATCGTCGCCAAAAAATCTGTTTGCTTCTCTGTCTTCATTTTTCTCACACGGCGACGACGTAACTTCAGATTCTGATATACTTGCTTCTCGTATAGTAATATAATGGAAAGACGCATCATTTTTATAAATTTCTTCTTCTATTACACTATATTTCACACCATGTTTCTGTAGAGGTATATCGTTGCTGATCGTGTCAATTCTATTAATATCAGCACTGCTCGCGTATCTTGGTTCTTTGTAGACGTAATCTTCTTTGAGTGATGACAGCGAGTCAACTGATTTTGACTTTTCAATTTTTCTTTGCATTTCCTCATATTTGTTTTGTATCCTTTCATGTAGCTTCGCAAAATGACTTTTTTTTAGAGTTTCACCGTTTCCACGCACATTCGCCATTGATTTTCCACAATGTATAGAATTTTTTTACACAACGGACATATAGTATTGCTCACATCGAATGACACGTTAACATTGGCAATACATTTCGCTGTGTAGTGAGTATAGATAACGTTATCAACTGAGTTATTGATTATTTTGACTAATCTATTATGTTTAGTCTTGCGGGGATTTTTATGTAAGTAGAGTAAAATATAAGTATGGCAAGTAATTTAGTAATTTTTATTTTTAATAATTTTTTTCCAGCAATTTATTACAATAGCATCACAAATATTTTTTTTTGAAAAAAGCTCACTGCACCTCCTAGGTTCCCCAATTTTTGAAGATAGTTTTTCTCCTTTCATCGAAGAAAAAATCAAACAGTTCAACGACATTTCGGACAGACTCTCCAAAATTAATTTCCATTCGGCATTCACCCTGATTAGATACTGTTTTTTTGACCTAAATTTTATGTATTTTATACGCTTTTCCCCTTTATGGTAGTAGCTACACCTCTTGGACAAAATTGACCAAATTATTCGCAACACACTGACATGCATTCTAAATGTGGTCAGATTTTTAATTATACGAGTATGTATCATATCATATCCCACATTGTTATTTTGTAAGCGGATTTTTTATTTAGAAGGGACTATAAAGGAATAGCATTTATTAGTACTTAGAGAATCCCCAGCATAGGGGATCGTAGTCGAACATTGAGTGCTGTGTAGTCCTGGGGGACTGGTCTAGGGAATTTTAGTGGAACGAGCGTCTTGGACGACCGAGCGTGGTTGCAAGCCAACACCACCCATCCGCTTTGGTGGCCTCGGTGTCCGCAAAATTACCAGTATTAGCTTACTCTTAGCTCCTGTGCTCTGTCCACAGCACCGAAAAGTTGACCGGGAAGATTTTAGTTCCCTCCCTGGTTGACTATGAAGTGCCGTGCTTGGCCGACGCGGTGAACGCCTGGAAAATGGTTTGCCCGGATACAGATCGGCCCGCGAACCCATCTTCCCAGAGGCAGTGGGATGAGTCGCTCTGCAGGTTGGTACGGAATAATCGTATTAATACGTCCACCAATACCGCTGAGCGTGCCTGCCTACTGTCTGTGGGTGAGTGGGAGTCGGGCCTCTGGCTTCAGGCGGAACCGTCACCCAACATAGACGCTTTGCTGGGTGACACCACTTTCCGGCTCGCTACTTGTCTGCGTCTGGGCACCCCTTGCGTGGCACCGCATCGCTGCCAATGCGGTGAAAGGGTCGACTGCCTCGGACACCATGGCTTCTCCTGCAGTAAAAGCGCAGGCCGGATAGCACGGCATGCCAGCATCAATGACATCATCCGTCGTGCTCTTGTCACCGCCGCGGTACCAGCTGTTTTAGAACCCAGTGGCTTGGCACGCGGCGATGGGAAGAGACCAGACGGAATGACTATAATGCCTTGGAAGGTTGGTAGGCCTTTGGTGTGGGATACAACGTGTGTCGACACCCTTGCGCTATCCCATCTTCCAAGCACGGTGAGCTGTGCTGGAGTGGCTGCTACAGGTGCGGAAAACATCAAACGGCGCAAATACTCCAATGTCTTTGGAATTTATATGTTTGAGCCGTTTGGGATTGCAACACTAGGGCCATGGGGCCCAAGTGCCCACTTAGTATTTCGAGACATCGCCAAGCGGTTGGTCGAGTCTTCACGTGACCAGAAGGCTGGCCTATTTTTTGGCCAGCCTTTTGGGCACGTTTCCTGTTGACAGCGATGCGGACGAATTTTTTGATGCCCTTTGATTATTTCCCCTTCTTTTTATATACTTGTATGTACATAATTATCATTATTATTTTAAGACTGTTAGCTTTTAAATTATGTAAACACCTAGCAATTTTAGGTTGTGTTAGATAAAACTTATCTGATTGTGTTTATGACTAATTGGCTAAGTTACTCATAATATAATACCACTAAGCACGTTACTTATTTAGAAAAATTTGAAGATAACAGCTAACATTTGGTGCCCAAGACACAGGCCGTGCCTAGTTTGGGACCAACAATACCTCCATATTGTAATTTTGAATTAAGAAATAAACGTTTTATTATTATTATTTTTTATTTATTACATTTTATTTTCAGTACCTAGGTAATGTAAGTATTTCCAGCTGCGCTGTCGGAAACATCATAAGCCCTTTCTTTACAAAAATATTGGAATCAATTTAGTACCTATAGTGTACTCGATGTATTTACAATAAAACCGTCCCTTTCTTGAGTGTTTGATAAGGCCATAATCTATTATAGCATAACAATGAGTGACGATTGACGAGTGTTTCGATAACTGATACAATGATATTAATACAGAGCAATAATTTTATCTGTATAGGAAATAGGCATTCGTTATTAATTGAATGTAACAAAAATATATAGATACCACAAGTTAGGTAGACCGTCGATCTGCTGAAAACCGCGGAAAGTCAATGGATGCGAGAAGCACGGGATGAGTCGTTGTAACGATGCTATACATAATAAAAATGATGATGATAAATTATATTTATTTCTGCAAGTAGGATTGTAGGTACAAACAATTTTGGTAGGAGTTGCGCACTGCAGATTTGCGCAACTCCACGGATAGATCTAAAAAAGGTAGTGGCACAGGTGCTGGAATCTTCTCGTCGGACTTCAACATACACATAGCCACTCCATTTGCCACTCAAGGCTGAATAGGTACATGGGTATTCTAGCCACTTCAGCAATCATGGCCAGGGAAGTTATGGACCACTCGATCCAAATACTCTCAGACAGCATGGTTGTTCTGCAAGCGCTAATCAGTCATACAGTTGTTTCTGGGCTAATTTACAAGTCCCAACAGTGCCGCATCGAGGTGGGTAGCCTCAATAACATAACCTTTCAATGGACCAAAGGACACAGCGATTCGATAGGTAACGATGCAGCCGACGAGCTTGTCAGTAGGTGTTCGAGCATGGCAGCAGTGATAGCGAGGACAAAATGAGAGTAAAAATGGCGACAACTTTATGAGAGCTTTATCTATGAGAACTTTATTAAATTCACGCTTTCTCTCTCTCTCTCATTATCTTTCTATTATATACGAGCGTGTGTGCGTGTGAATACGCGTAAGAATTTCGTTTCTGCCGGGGATCTCCCGACCGCACATGTTTTCAGTAACGTGTCCCCAATTAACTCAAGAACAGGTTAAAGTCTTGGAATCTAGCCTTTACCTGACCCTTTCAAACCTTACGTACGAGCGGGGTGCCCCAGTTTAGTGGTTAGTATTACTATCACTTAAGACATCTTTTCGACGACTTTTCCCTTAAAGTCATCGGAAAGATGTCTTGTGGACTGCTTGCTGCAAGACATCAGACAACCGTTTGATTTCTGTAAGAAGGTAAACAATAAAAATCGGTCGCAAAAATATTTTTTACTTTTTAACGACTGACGTTTCAAAATGATGATCGAAAAGATGTCGTTGCTGTTTAGACATTTCGTTTGCGAACAAAGACACTCATTTCTCATAACACAACACCACGCCTTCTCGTGCGCATCGCTCGTACGCCGCTCCCCGTGCCGCTGCCTTCGAGGCCAGTTCCATAATCACTACATAGTATAAAACAAAGTTGCTTTCTCTGTCCCTATGTCCCTTTGTATGCTTAAATCTTTGAAACTGCGCAACGGATTTTGATGCGGTTTTTTTTAATAGATAGAGTGATTCAAGAGGAAGGTTTATATGTATAATAACATCCATTAAATAGTGGAGAAGTACTGTTATTTTTGAGGTTTCTAATGTGATGTCGTAAATAATTACATTTTTTCCGCTTACATTGCAAACGCAGGCTGAACCCTACGAGTTTTATCAAAATAATGTACTAAGTATTGTACACATTGAAAAGGTCTACAGAAAAATCCGTGATGGTATATGTCTATCTCTTATGGATAACCCACAATAACTTTTTTTTGTCATTTACTTTTTACGATAAATAATGGCTAATTTTCGAAGCGATTTTAACCAATACAGCATTAATCCTTAACCAATTAAATACCTTGAATACATTGTTCATTTAATATAGATCTATATGGCCCTTTACACCGTATGATTTAAGTGAAAATTTTCGAAGATATTACAGATTTAAAAATTGCGGGACGTAGCGTTTGCGGCGGTACCGCCCGGTGCGGCAAGAGCGTGCCTATAAAAAAGCCGGAGCGGGCCGCTATGTTTTTATATACAACGTTCACAGTTTTTCTGTAGTGTATTTAGTATCAGCATTGCACCCGTGCGAAGCCGGGGCGGGTCGCTAGTATATGATATAAATCTATGCATTGAAACGCGCCGCTCCCCGCGCCGCCTGCCGCCGCCTCGCGCCGCGGCCTCTCCTTGCGACTTTCTCATAACGCTTTTTCCATAAGTGACGATTTCTACCAATACTCAGCTTCTACCGTAAGCCGCGTTATTGAACTTCGTTTCAAAATAGTTTTGGAGCAACCATATAAAGCAAGACATGTCACTACTGTCTAGTGGTTTTCGCAACTAGATTTTTCTCAAGAAGAAGTACAATAGCACAGCGATGGAATCTGGAGTGTTAGCTCCACCCCAAACGACATCAATAACATACAATACTAGCAGCGCCCCGCGGCTTAACCCGCATAAGTGTCGATCCCGTGGGAATATCGGGATAAAAACTGTCTTATGTCCTTCCCCGGGATCCAATCTATCTCTCTACCAAATTTTATCGAAATACGTTGTGGTTTAGGCGTGAAAAGGTAACATACAGACAGAGTTACTTTTGAATTTATAATATTAGTATGGATATTCTATCTCTATAAAAAAAAAAACCGTTAGTTTCATGATAAATAAGGAGTACCTACACGTTAGCCCACTTAACAGTACCTACCTATTCATAGAATAACTCTTTTGAGTGTATCCCGTACTTTTGAGAAGCATCAAAAGGATCTGACATCAATGCATGAATGTAAGGAACGTAGTCTTGGCACAATCTACGTTATCGTCTAGGAATTATCTCCGTCACTGCACTTATATTATGAATCTAAGTGGGTTGGAAGCCACTCCTACCATTTCCTGTTTATTAGATAAAGATTTGTAGTTGGTTCTAAGACTGCCTTGTAATTTTGCTTTAGGAAAATGTGACTTTCTTCGTCAGCTTTTCTTATCAGTTTTAGGGTGGAACGCAGCTTCATTACATGGTGCGTTTTATGAAAGAGATGCCTTCTACAGATTTTAATATAAAAGTAGCTTCATTTCGTTGATGACACAAAATGAAGTTTGTCATCATCTTAGCCTTCTCACAATTTACTGGGGTCGGCTTCCAGTCTAACCCAGCAGAATACGTCATACGTCCATCCATACTGTATCACCAATATAATAATGCCAACTTTCATTTCAGCCGAAAGACGTCCATAGCTGGACATAGGCCCCCCCAAGCACTTCGAACATTCCGTGCTTCCCGCATCCAGCGGATTCTTGCGGCCTTCACAAGGTCATCGGTTCACCTTCTGGGAGGTCAACATATATTGGTATACTTTAAAAGAACATTCCATTCTAAGACTCATAGTAACAGAAACTGCCAGAAATTAAAACGATTCTACCCTAAACTAACTTCTAAATAAACCACAAAGAAATTAAACATTTTACCCCTAATTATCTGCAGTACCAGTTCGTTAGGGTGTAAAACCTTATGTTAAAGCTGTTTGTTTAACCGAACTACAGAAAACTAACAGCGCAAACAAACTGATTAAGTCCGAGTAAATTATAGAGTGGGTGTGGAGGACGCAACCAGTTTGAAGGGCTTCTGAAGTCAAATGGAGAGAAACTTTAAGGTTCCAAGGGTCAGTCGTTTTGGCACAATTGTCGGGTACTTTTGACCCCTTGACATGAGTTGCGGATGTGAAAGGCATAAGTTTATTCATTTTATTTATTTCTTCTGTATTTAGACGAAATTATTATTCGGTCTCGGCAAAAGGGTAAACAGTAGACCGCTTTTTAGAAGCGAAGCATAATGTTTACCCTTGTAAACTTCCTTTTCTTCAAGGTAGGTAGATTGGTGACTTCTCATCAGCTTTTCAGCCGACAGGCCGTCTACTGCTGGACATAGGCCTCCCCCAAGCGTTGCCAAATCGACCAGCCCTGATGTTCTTCTTGCATCCATTGGATTACCTCCTATGACGGTTCTATTCTGCACGCTTGGACCCTTCAACCTTTACGATTGTGTGGGATCTGATCGAAATAAGCCGTAGAACGGTGTGCAGCGACGGAAGATCACATCTACGATTACTCACCATTTCAATGCGAAGCTGATCAGGTGGCCTACCATGATCTATTTAAAAATTATTCAAAAGCTAGACATTTCAGTTTAGATTCCTAAACTGCATCGCTTCAAAGTCGTACCATGACGTCCAATACGCTCAGTGGCATTTGGATCGTTAAAAGTGAATGAAAGATCGCAATTTGTTGCTGAACCGCGTTTGAATCGTTTTTGGTGAAAAAGAGACAACGCTATTATTATCAAATAAGTTTGTTTCGCGCACATTTTAGTGTCAGACACGTTCAGAAGCATGTAACATTTTATTTGTTCTTAGACACTCAACAGTTGTTTTTGAGATTCCACGTTAATACGGTAACTATTGTTAAAATAATTCTTAGTCAAAGTAGATATTTATTTACCTTTTGCTATTTATTATACGAATAAAATATTTTTATTTCGACGTACCTAATAAAATAGATTAAGTATGTTTCTGTTACGATCGTACCAAGAAAAACAAATACAGTTAAAAAAGTCATGTAAACCCTATTTTAAAATACCCATATTTTAGACTTTTAAAGAAAGATTAAAGTACATTGGTTTTTGTAAAATTCCACTAAAATAGCACTTAATAACTTTATTTTCGCCAATAATTCACCAAACGTGTCAGTTTATGTTAGAGAAATAGTAACTTTTATTGAATTGTTTATTTTAACAGTTGAGCGTTTCAGTTGAGCTACTCTATGGACGTCATGGTACCAAACAAGTACAAAATTGAATGAATGAAACCAAAACTTGCGACTCAGTTTGTGACAATCGCTGTCAGATAGCATGGTCTAAATTGAATCGTTAAACTGACGTCATGGTACGAATTAGACGAACAGTTCAGTTTAGGTCCTAAAATGGATCGCTTTAAGAGCTCGTGATAGGCCTCCTGGTGCGTCGTCAAAAATCATCAAGGTTCAGTTAATTAACTGGCACCGCGTGATAGGACATGAATCGCATATTACAATATCATTGAGGAACACTCGACAATAGGTAACGTGACATAATTTATCACATTAATGGGTCGTGGTAAGTCTGTTGATATGGCCATCGCAGTATCTGTTTTAAACCGAGTCAACTTTATTGTTGTTGTGTCAATAAAGGGGTTCCCCCTTAATTAATAAAGTTACTTAAAGTTAAGTAATGATTAGCGACTGTTTAACTAACCATACATTTTTGTTAAAACGTCTCTTAATTTTAATCATCGTTTGTAAATAAACCCCAAAGCTCCAGCCGTAAGTCGGACGTTGCGTTGTGACGGTAAGTGGTCACTACAGTAGGCCGTCGATGGATATCTGCAATATCAGTGCAGTCAGTGTATCAGTATTAACCACAAGTAAAGCGCGTGTCGCTTCGTGGGATAAAAATACTATATAACTATTAGCGTTACCTAAATTACAATCATTTAACTTTTTTGCAAAATGATTTTTATCGTTCTCTTTTATTTCAAGGCTCCTGTCCCACCGCTGGCGGTTAACGAGAAGCGAGAAGAGCTAGCAACTAAAACAAGTTCTCGAGCAACGAGCAGCGAGTGTCCGACGGCTACCAGCGATTACTCGCTGTTATGCTTATGTATCATGCGTGAGTCTCCTCAGCGAGTGCTCTGCCCGCCAAGCGAGCGTCGCTGAGCGAGTAATCTCTTTGATAGCTCGAATAGCAGCGACAAACGAGAACTCGAGCGGTGGTGTGAAACCAACAGTCAGCAACCAACTAATAATAATATGTATCTCTTTTACTTACACGGGATCTACAATCTTTTGTACGTTTCTTGAGCGAGAAAATCGTTGACAGCTAGTCGCTTCCTCGTCGGAGGTAGGACAGGTGCCCAAGTTTGGTAAGCAAAAATAATTACCTATTGTTGTTTATTATGACAAAGGGTAACGAACTGCAGTTAAGTAATAGATAAATGCATCTCATTAAGAGTCATCAAAGTGATTAGCGATCGGGGTCTAGGTGACAATGAATTGTCGGTTCGACCTGCAATTATAAACATGTTGACGTAATTCTAATAGTTATTTATGCAACTGTTGTATAATACCTAATTATCTACAGTTGCATACAAGACTTTATCTACACCCATGATATGAATCCTCTATAAAAGGTTCTGAAACCATAGGGTGTTGTACAGTGTTGTAAGAACTCTATGTTGAATAACCTTTAAGTTTTTTTTTAATTACGGCGCTGTGGTAGTGAGACGGCCGTGCATGCCAGTGTTCTTTTTTTGAAATTCATAATTTAATCATATTTAAATTACGTAATTTAATCTTATCAAAACTTTTTTATTGCATTCTGCAGTACAAAGGTATTTAGGGTTAACACTTAATTTACGTTTTGTTTAGCTGTCTCTTGAAAACGAGGTAAACACGCCTTTAAGTATTATCTACTTAATATTAACCTCAGAACAAATAAAAAGTCAAAACATAGCGCTGCGAACAATACAGTGAAGCATGCAAAAACTACACCTCCGCTCTGTGCATACACGCTCACACGCACCCATTTACAATCAAACTACACCTCACTATGTGCACACATGTTTATGAAACCGGCCTCAATTTACTGTTGACAGCCCTCTGTCTTGGTTTTTAAGGTTCCGTACCCAAGGGTAAAAACGGGACCCTATTACTAAGACTCCACTGTCCGTCTTTCTGTCACCAGGCTGTATCTCATGAACCGTGATAGCTAGACAGTTGAAATTTTCACAGATGATGTATTTCTGTTGCCGCTATAACAACAAATACTGAAAATAGAATAAAATAAATATTTAAGGGGGGCTCCCATACAACAAACGTGTTTTATTCGGCGTTTTTGCCTTGTGGACGGAACCCTTCGTGTGCGAGTCGGACTCGCACTTGGCCAGTTTTTTATTTGGTCTGGGATAATAACGTGGATAACCTCGTGAGCTACATATACATGTAATATATTTCTTAATTCACTACCTGTTTATTACGATGTTTGTGTAACTGTTTGTTTTCCCGAATTAAGAGGCTTACAGGACCTAAACACAAAAAACGCAAGTTTTAGAAACAATAAAAGTATATGATCGACTACTGTAAACAAAATCAGAAAAAAATTATATTATTCAGGATATATGCTAGACAGATAGTGTGTTGAAAACATAATACAACTAATTTGATACGATAGAAAAACATCATAATAATACCTCTAAAAACTTTCTTTTTACAATAAAACCATACTACATCACATACACAATCAGTCTGTTTTTCTGTTAGATTATTCTACAAGCAATATACTAAAATACCAGTTTTAATTTTTTCGTTCCTAAAAATAGATTTTTTTTAATTAAATAATTGCTTCATATTTTGCAATAAATTACCAGCGTTCTGTCATCGCGCCTCTCTTTCTTTTCTATGCAGTCCGACAGTGACCGCGCTTTAGGTCATATAAGCCCCTTAAATAAATAAATAATAAATCGTAGCTGTAGCTATAAGACTAAGGGCTCCTACAAACAGGCGCGACACGCGACATATTCGCGGGCGTCACAAAGTCTCCGCTCGTTGCGCTACTTGCGGTGCCTTTATGTCGCGTGTCGTGTCGCGCCTATTTGAAGGAGCCTTAACGCAAGTCTATGCAGGGTGACAGGGATATCGACGTGCAATCTGTTACGTACATGATTCTGGACCAACCCGGGAAAATTTCGTCGGTTAGGTATAAAAATATAAATAGGTAGTTGTTTTAAGGCAACTACAAACAGGCGCGACACGAGACTTAATCGCGCGCGACACATAGGCATCGCTCGTTGCGCGACTTGCGGTGCCTTTGTGTCGCGTGTCGTGTCGCGCCTGTTTGAAGGAACCTTTATACATTTTGTCTCGAAGGTATTGCACTTTTCTATGAAACAGCAATTTTTTATTCCAACCTAACCTATGAACTCCCGAAATACTTTCTACTTTTACTGCCCATTCAATTATTACAATACTCGACTATTTTTTGTACTGACATTGTAGTATGAAATAACCGACCAATTTTTTTTTCAACCCTCCCTAACGTTTAAATAACAATTTTAAAAACTATTACCAAAAAACATAGTACCTAGGTAAAATCCTTGAACATAACACAGTGTCTGAAAACTGAAGAAAGACTATGAAATAGAGTAGGGTTTTTTTTTTTTTTTTTTTTTTCAGGATGGGAAATCATCAAATGACTCCTCCCGCTCTGGGTGGAGCGGAAGGGAGTGTCAGACTCTTACTGACTAAAACCCACCCGTGTTCCTTCCTTCGCCCTTTATGTTCCGGGCCAGCGGTAACCCTTTCGGACAATCCCGCTAACCAAATAGAGTAGGGTAGTGTTAAATGATGGTAATGTCCGGTGCCGAGCAGGCGGCACGGTTTGTCACGTCACGACTAAGTTATGAGGCGAAGTGCAGGCTCGTCGTGAATAATGACGTCATCATAAGGTTGGGGTAGGGAAAATTATGTGGAAACCAACTTTAAGTTGTGCGAATTTGGATTATTAATAGTTATGTTAGGTTAGGTTAATGGTTTTCTGAAGTAATTAGATATATGTACTTTGAAGTTATAGAAAAAAGAAAGAAAATGCATTTATGGTGTAAAAGTCACAACAAATAATAAAACTGTAATTAATTAATGTGCGTTTTAATTAATTACCTAAATTAAATTAATTAACAAGATACAACATCAGGTGGTGTAGGTGTACACATTTAAGTGTTGTTCTTATTGTAATGTTGAACATTAAATTACCGGGAACGTCATTTTTTTTCTCCAGATGAGATTTCATCTATTCGTGAACAATTTCGTTAAATTGCTTTATTTTTAGGTGCTAAATTACAGTGCTTTAAGAATCTTTTGGCCCTCGATTGACGTTGACAGGGAAGTGCCGTTAGTATATGTTTGTGGTATTAAGTTATGGAATGTATATTAAAAATCAAGACGGCGGCATTGGTTCTGATTTGGCCACGCGCCTAAATATCCTTGTACAGCTATTTAAGCTTTTCCTCACCGCTTCAGGCGCGGACACAGACGGGAGGGCGACGGGTTCAGTTGTTCAGGGCTTAGACTAAATTGAGTCTAAAACTTTAAATTAGGCATGAACACAGTTTTATAACCTGAATTCAAGTTATTTTAAATTCGGTTTACGGAAAATCAGTGGCAAAGGCTTTTTTTTAAAAGGGCTTTCACAGCCTTTTTTTTTTTGCAGGATGGGAGATCATCAAATGACCTCTCCCGCTCTGGGTGGAGTGGAAGGGAGTGTCAGACTCATACTGACTAAAACCCACCCGTGTTCCTTCCTTAGCCCTTTATGTTCCGGGCCAGCGGTAATCCTTTCGGACAATCCCGCTGACCCGGCAGGCTTCGGCCCTTGCGGGCCAAATGATGCTGATATCTCTTTGAGGCGCGCGTGGAACACGTACTCACCGTCCGGCACGGGCCTGGTCCAGATCGGACGGTGAGCTACCCATTACTCTTCGTCCGCAGTCCCGCGCCTACAGTGGCCGTGAGCTCCCGCCGCCCGGAACGGCTCCTGCGGCGGCTGGGACAGGAGGCTCTCTCCCTCGGCTTTCACAGTCTTAGGAATGATTTGCTCCCCCCCTTGAGAAAACCTACTCGCGCCTCCACCACCTATAGGATGACAGGGACATCGACGCGCAAACTGTTACCATGAATTCAGCACACGCATGCATGCAGCTTCTAGACACCACAGGGTAGGAAATGTTCGTCAGTTATCAAAAAAAAAAATGAGCTGATTCAAAGAAAGGCGCAAAACGCGGTCAATATGTATGAAACAGCAAATTTTTAATTTAATAACTGGCGAAAAATTTCAACGCGGGTATGTTCAGAATCATGTACAGAATCTATCGTTAGAGTTTGCGCGTCAAGTCAATGTCCCTGCCACGGCTGCCATCATGTTTTCCTTCGTAGTTCATTGCTTCCAAACCACAAATTCAAAACAGGCGTCACCAAGGACTTGACAGTAACAAACAACGAAACAATTTAAAACAAAACATTACAACTTCGAAATTCAAAACATAAATACTTCGCGCCAACTCTAGAAACAGTTAATCCATTTGAATTTGAAATTTGTATATATTATTTGTTATATCTTTTGACGTGGTTCCATCGGATCGGAAGCAAAACTTCTGAGTTGAGTAAAGAGTAAAGTTCCATCGAACTTGGCCATTCACATCTACGGATCCCGGGAAACTTATTTCGCGAACTTGTGCTGTGAATATAATTTAAAAAAAACAACCATAGTGTCTCTTTTCTATGTTTTATGGACGGAAGAGTGTTAAAAGATTTTTCTTTGTTTTTTATTGCGTCAGTGCGATGATTTAGTCGTCGAAAGTTTTTTCTTACACCCATTGCCACAGTTTATTATATTTTCATTATGTCAATAATAGAGACGATTTTTATGAATTTTTTTACCATTTACGGGTACACACATAAACACACAAGAAGGAAGGAACAGAAAAATAGGTACAAAAGTGATGCTTCTTTGTAAATAAATCTTTTCCAGCATACCTGCGATAGTTGCGATAGTTTTGGTTATGGTTAATGTTTTACCTTATACTGGACGAGAGAACACTATCCATATTTCCATACTTTTCCATAATTTCCATTTCATTATCCACAATATTCCTGTTTGAAGGAGCCTTTATAAAAGGCTCCTACAAACGGCGCACCACGTGATAAAATCGCGCGCGACACAAAGGCACCGCAAGTCGCACAAAAAGCGGTGCCTTTGTGTCGCGCGCTATTATATCACGTGCCGCGCCTGTTTGTAGGAGCCTTAAATGTGAAATTATATCTAACTGCCTATATGATACCTTTTAAAGCCTTGACGGCAAACTGGATTTCGATGGATTTTGGCACACACGTAGAACATGACCTGGGTTAGGACGTAGGATTTTATCCCGGTAGTAGGTACGGTCCCGCTTCGTGATAATTCAGGTTCCGTAATTTCAGAATAATTTCCGACCTCCACGCGGGCGAAGCCGCGGCCAAAACCTTAAACAAAATGAGCTATAATATTATCTCAGTTTCTCTATAATAATATTAATAAAACACGTCTTTAATAAAACACATCTTAAATTTACAAAAGGCTAACTCAATAAAATAAACATCATAAATTCAAATCACGTTATCAGCCTAAAAAGGTCAGATAGAGATAAAACATAATAATATTCAAACTAGAAAATATATTAAAAAGATATTCAATACGATACACAAGGGACTCCGTAAGATTTGCATCTATGAACCCCGTAGCGAAGTGGACTTATCTAATCTTTTTACTGTTTCATATTTTTATGATGTTTTATTTTCAGCATTAGGTATAATAAAACTAGCTTCGTACGTACGGTTTTTACGAGAAAACATTGAGATTTCTTTATTATACGTAAGTTTAATATTAATGTACTATACAGATACATATAACTGGGTAATACGATACCTCTTGGTAAGACTGGTTGTCAGACTTTCGGGCTCCTCCTTGACTAGTGAAATAAAAAATATAATAACTAATTTCGTCTTTTTTTTACTAGTGACTACTTATAGATTACAGTTATCAATCACATAATAATATATTGCATCATCATTAAGGGATTATAATGTCTTACATCACATTTCATTTACTGGGTACGTATTGATACGAACACAAAAATAGCGATAAGTTAGATGTTATATAAAAACGTGTGAGATGTCGTGCTCGGTCCACGGCAGGCAATATCCGCCTTGTGCCAAACACTCAAGCGCGCGAGGGTTAAACCTTTCTTATTAAATTAATGCGCTCGTCCTTTCGAAAACGGATTGTGTTCGGATTTGACTCGTTTTTCATTTGTGTTTTTTCTTTTTGTTTGAATTTCTATGTCGTTTGATCTTTCGTATTTGTTTGTGATAAAAAAAAGGTTTTCTTCTGTTTTGAAATGTATTTTTGTATTTATATAAATCATTTTTCACTTCTCATGCGCTAAAACTGCATCTTTATGTTGTGTATAGGCGAAATAAAGTCGCTTTTTATGCTCTTATGCATAAAGTAATTTTTTATTCTAAGATTAAGATAATCAGGCCCAACAGCCCACACGCACAATGAAACGTCGCAGATTAAACTCGTTATTTTATTTCATTTGGTTTCATTTATATCACTTCCGTGTTTTCTATCCTTAATTTAATAAAACCAGACAAAATAATTGTCATATATTATTTAAAAACACAAAGAAACGTATTCATGACTTGGCAGTATGAAGTACCCAAGACGAATAACACATGTTGATCATTAAAAAACCACTTTTAAAAAGTTTCGTTGCGGGTATTAGCAGGAACGTCACAAATAAATAATGTAAATATGCGAGGGAAGACAATTCATTTTCTAATATTACGAATAGTACAAATTTCGCCTTAAATTTTAATTAAATACTGTTAAATACTTTATGCCTGTTTCATTTCCTCGCAATAGAAGTGAAAAACAGCATGTATAATAACTACATTTACCCCTCGAATTAGTTAAGCCGAGCCCGAGGCGAGAGTGGATAGTTATCCACCCTCGCCGCGGCTCGGGTGTAAACGTCACGGGGTAAAATTGCTTCTTTTATGCACTAGTTGCACAATCTACTATTATTTCGTTGCTGTCGATCGGATTTTTAGATGAAAAAATACCTTTGTTAAAACAGTACTTTACCTATCTAGGAGTAGGTACATAATTATCATTGATGACGTATATACGAGTAGGTATTATCTTGTCTGTTTATAAATGAAAAAACATGTAGCAATTAATTCATTTTCCTGTTTTAATAAAAGAATGATAAAATATTGGTAATTGATCATATTTTGATACTTTGCTACTTACCAGTCAATACTCTAGTTTGTTAATAGTTTTAGTTAGGTTAGTATATTATATTATTATTCTATTAATTAGCAAGCTGCGCTCCGCGGCTTCGCCCGTGTAAGTCTCAATCCCGTGAGAATATCCGAATAAAAAGTCTCTTAGTCCTAATCCAGGTCATGGTCTATCCATGTGCAAAAGCTCATCCAAATCTGTTACACCGTTTTAGCGTAAAAGAGTAACAAACAAACACAAAAATCAAATCTTTTCTCTTTATAATATTAGGTAGTTTAGATTAGGTACCTATTAGTTGTTATTTATGCACATTCAATTTTAATTCTGGATAAACAGTTACCTACCAGTGATCATGATTTAAAAATAAGAATAGGTAATTAGCTTTACTTGCATACCAACAACTTACTATCAAGGGAAGGAAAATGGCCGCCAAAATTCTTTCAACCTTAAGGCGAAAGCGCCAGGGTAGCTCGCGAAATTATTTTTTTTTTACGTTTTTTGCATTTTGCTGGTCAGTAAGTAATACGTTGATTAACATATGATTCGCGGCCGTAACAAATATGTATTTACAGAATTATAATTCCTCTTACGCTGACGTCGGTCGCGTACCGTCGGAGACGCGTACCAAGACGCTGACGATAAATGGACGTGCTTACTGACCGACGGTCAGCAAGCGCAAGTCCATATAAATCGGTACGCGACCGATGTCAGCGACCGACGTCGGCGTAACAGTGTTTCCAGCCTTAATATTTGAATACGTATTAGGTTAGTGATTGGTTTAATAAGATATTATAATTTTAATTGGTTAGCATTTCATTTAGTTCAGTCTGGCTTATGACCATGATTATTAAAATATCAGGAACTGATTAAGTACCTATACAAGTCCGCTACTAGTTTTTTAGCCCTGCGGCAAGGCAGTATAAATTGAATAACATATATGAAGTGCATCTTATCTACGAGTTATTGTATCAGCTTACAATGTATGTATACATAGTAAAATATCCGGAAATACATGTTTTTCGCCTTTCATACCTACTTTCTCTCTGTTTCTCTTTTAAGTAAAAAAAATTGTCATTAAACAACATTTTTTAAGGGGCTTACAGGGCTTAAACACAAAAAAAATGCAAGTTTTAGAAACAATAAAAGTATTTGATTATGGCTACAGTAAACAAAATCAGAAAAATATGTATATGATATTCTTCAGGATATATGCTAGGTAGATAGTGTGTTGAAAACATAATACAACTAATTTGATACGATAGAAAATTCTTTTTACAATAAAAACCATACAATAATTCGGATTTTTCGTCAGATTATTCTAGTGTTTTAATTTTTTTAGTCTAAACAATAGATTTTTTGTAATTAAATAATTGCTTCTTATTTTGCAATAAATTACCTGCGTTGTGTCATCGCGCTTTCTTTTCTATGCAGTCCGGCAGTCACCGCGCTTTAGGTCATGTAAGCCCCACACGTTTTTCTTGCTGTGAAAAACTACGGTTAGGTTGCGTCACCGTGTGTAGTAGGGCTTGTTGACGGACACGTTTTTTCTACGGCGCGGTTTATACGCCGCGCCGTAAAGGAACCGTGCCGTGTAAAAAGAGCCTTACCAGTCTCCGACGTCAACCATAAAACTAAAATCAGGTGGCTCTATTGACACGTAAAATTTTATCACTTATTCAATCAAAACAAATAACTTTGGACAGCGTCCCGTATTCATAGGCCGGATTTATCTCGTAGGCTCTCGAAGGGTCCGCATAAAAAATCTTCTCATGTGGTACTGATCACAATTTGATTGCTCCCAAGGATTGGCTGGTGGCTCGCGGCCCCTGTGGTATTGGGACGTCCTCAACTTGAAATTTATGACCGCTATCCACTTTTATTACGGATTGGACGAAAGAGTGCAGATGTCCTCCTGATATATTTTGTAAGGAGGACTTTCTCTTTTGTAAGCAATTTTCCCTCCTTAATTTTATGTTTAGATTGAAACGATACGTGGTTTATTTTGATTGGATCGCTGATATTCTAGGAGGGTTGGCTTTGGGCTTTTTTCTAGTAATAACTTTTCTGAAGTGAAAACTTCTTTAGGTGCGTTGGGCATTTTTTGGGATGAGAAAAAACCATTGATAAATGATTTTATTTTTATAAGTAGGTTTGTACAAACACTTTTACATGCAATCATGTTTTTTTAAAACTAGATGAGGTCGGCGTTTCCTATCTGACTACTTTGAGAAGAAAGGCCGAAACAAACTCAGAGGTCACAGTCTCTTTTGAAGTCCAGACATATCTTGGGCAGGTTATATGAAGACTATGTAGATCGATATCTGAGATGGTCTTTTGAGGAGAACCGCACAGATTGAGAGGACCTGTCCAGTCAGTGCACGCATTTGTCAGAAATCGTGCAGCTCAACTCAAGATTTAAGGAGCTCAACGATTCGACGAACAATACCAAAGAAAGGACATTTGGGTAGAAAACATAAATTACTCCAACTACCAGATAATGAAAAAAAAACTAACAGAACAGAGAGAATATTAAAAAATATATAAAATTAATAAAATGACCCACATCGTCTTCACATTCACAATAAATAAAATAATACAATACTTTACAAAGTAAGCAAATGTCAATGTGTATAAAAAATAATTAATGTCAATGTGGCCGAATTTCTCGTTTAGAAGTAAATTATTAACATTGAACCTATGGACTACTTTCGAGATCGCGCTATTTACATCGTCAGTAACCAACTGCTGATGTTTAAGTTAAAACAAAAGTGAAGTGTCATCTGCAAACAACACTATTTCATGATTATCCTTTATTAGGTACGTCATTAATATAAATAAGAAACAAGAAAGGACCCAGAATTGAGCCCTGTGGGACTCCCATTGTTACTATAGATCCGGGTGATCTTTTTCCATTAATGTCAACTCATTTTGAACTCGCGCCACTGCAGCACTGTTACCGTAAGCGAAATCGCGCGTGTTTTGTTTTTAAGACAATTTAAAAAATACCCGCTTCGGATTTGTGTTCGGCTGTCCTCGGGATGGACTCGGTTTTAATGTTATCCGATATGTCGGTGACTGATAGCAAAGTATTCTGTTCACTTCTGTCGGCCCTCCCGGAGTGCCACTGTTTTATTTTTCTTTCTATCTTCTTAACTTTTAATGGATATAAAATTAAAACTGTTTAAGTGTAGGAATATGCTCAGGTTATGTATTTACAGTAGGTAGTCTTTAAATATTTATCTACATGGTGGATCAAATTAGCCCAACGTCACATTTCAATATCACTAACCATTCAGATATGTAAATTATGGGTACGCACTACGCACATACTACTTATGAATCGTATGATGGGTCCGATTTAGACTAACAGTTAAAATACACTATACGAGTAATTCGATGTGAAGATCAATACTAACAAATTAAAATATGTATAATATCACAGCACGTCCATTAAAATAAATAACAGAATTTACGCTTTTTGATTTTCACTTCGTGTGATCATTGAATATTCAATTATGCATTACGCTGTTCCTTCGCGAACAGAATAAATTCATATATCTCTGAAGGCAATCTACATTACCTTTGAAAAAATATCACATTTGACAGCTTAAAATGGTGGATAAGAAATCTCATTTTGAAGTAAACTAAGTAAAAGTGCGGATTTTTTGGAAAGGAAACGGCATCCTAATTGCGTCACACACTATAAATCTCAATCTGTATCATTTTGAAGAATATTGCTAAACCATTGCTCCATATGTTCGAAAAATGCGTCTGCTCAACATCGTAAGTAACGCAATGAATGTTGTTGAACTGTCAAAATGAAACCCGTAGCTACTGATAGTGTGTTACGCAATCACCCCGCGGGCAGGTAAGAGTGTCCTTCGGCCAGCGATCGGTTTTTGATTACAACCCCAGTTCCACGATCCCAACGTTCCATTAAAGGTACCCTTATTTTCATGTAATCCTCAATATTTTTTATCTTTCCCTGGTAAATTATGTCACTTAGAATTGTATTGGAAATGTAAATTTTATTGAGAGGATCAAGTTCTGTGATTTCGATTACTTTTATAACAATCCCGTATTAGTGGTTACATCATTTCAATATACTGCTAATGTACAGACGCCAGCACATCAAGCTACCCGAAACTGTCAAATTTTCCCAATCAGCTTTGAACCTTATGCTTTAGCGATAAAGTTGATAATCTATTAAAGAAATTTGACAGATTGTAGTAGCTTGATGTGCTGGCGTCTGTACCCATACCTACCCCTCTGCCTAATCCTTCGGGGTTTACAGGCGTGATGTTATTTTATGTGTGTTATCGGCACTGTTAACTCAACAATCTATTTATTACTATCTATTTGCCATCAATGATCAAAATCAGCAATGCTGTATAATCATAATTGACCAATTACTCCAATTTCAATTGCGAAACCCGTGAATAAATCTCGATTCAAACACCTTTTGCATTGTTGTAATATAATAGTAGATTATGCACCGAGGGGCTAAAGTTGTGTCTTATGTCACGGGCGTCATATTGAATCTCGAGCGCAATGAAGGATTCGGGATTTAACTCCCGAGCGCAGCGAGGGAATTAAGAGTTTAACTCACGAGCGAAGCGAGGAAGTTAATACAAGAATCCTGAATGCAGCGAGGGATTCAAGCTAGCCCAAGGCAAAGACACCTTTAGCCCAGAGGAGGATACTCTACTTTTTACACCTACTGTGAGAAAATAATAGCCATAGTACAAAAACAAAGTATTTATTAAATAAACAAACAGTAAGAATAACATATTTAGAACTAGTTAGTTATATGCACTTCCATTCCTTTTAAAAAATGGTTCGTAGTTATCTAATTATTCTTACAATATTATGTTTTCGAAAACATGGCAACGATATGAAGAAGCAGTCGTTATGATTTTGTAGGAAATCGAGAATATCATCCACGCGTAGTAAGGGTATCGAGAATAGCTTTGCTCTTTCTGGCACCAAAGGGTGTTTGTTAGTACTATACTGCCAATTTCGCTGAGCATGTGAGATTCCAAATTCAAATCACATTATTGACCAGCGGGTCATGACATTTTCGAGCAGGTGGTGTGAAAAATTATTTTTCACACCACCTGCTCGAAAATGTCAAATTATATGTCAAGTAACCTTAACCTAAAGTGAGTCATTAGTGGCCGGGGGCACAGCCGGTCAATAATGTTGTACTGGATTTCATTATGACCCGCTGGTCAATAATGTGATTTGAATTTGGAATCTCACATGCTCAGCTAAATTGGCCGTATAGTACTAACAAACACCCTTTGGTGCCAGAAAGAGGAAAGCTATTCTCGATACCCTTACTACGCGTGGATGATATTCTCGATTTCCTAGAAAATCATAACGACTGCTTCTTCATTCGTTGCCATGTTTTCGAAGACATAATATTGTAAGAATAATTAGATAACTACGAACCATTTTTTAAAAGGAATGGAAGTGCATATCACTAACTAGTTCTAAATATGTTATTCTTACTGTTTGTTTATTTAATAAATACTTTGTTTTTCGTACTATGGCTATTATTTTCTCACACTAGGTGTAAAAAGTAGAGTATCCTCCTCTGGGCTAAAGGTGTCTTTGCCTTGGGCTAGCTTGAATCCCTCGCTGCATTCAGGATTCTTGTATTAACTCCCTCGCTTCGCTCGTGAGTTAAACTCTTAATTCCCTCGCTGCGCTCGGGAGTTAAATCTCGAATCCTTCATTGCGCTCGAGATTCAATATGACGCCCGTGACATAAGACACAACTTTAGCCCCTCGGTGCATAATCTACTATTTGATGTTCTCTTCATTCTGTACAATCATTTTAGGAGGATAGCGGCCTTCGGTTTAATCAGTCGGGATTTGGTAGGTCTAATTGAAAGGACTCGGTGTCTCGCGGCACGACTATGAATTTGAATAACGTTTTAGAATTACATTCATTTTTGGAATTGTATATTTTGATGTTTGAATTTTATTAGGTATTTATATGCATCATAATATTACTATCCCATTAAATGAACTAACTCGACTTGGCTATTTTTTGTTTTAAAATGTTCATATTTGTAGTCCGAATTATGTTTTCTTGCAAAGAAATATTTGGAAAAGTTTCCCGGAAAATCCTCAAATTCGTGTAAAACTGAACGTCCTTTTTCTATAGGATTTTTAAATTTGGACAGGATAACATCTGTCGGGTCAGCTAGTTAATAATGCAGGTCTACACAACATCGATCTCTCAAAACGGTGATGGAAAACATCGTGAAAACCGGCATGTCCTAGAAACAAAAATTCGAAGACATGTGACATCTACCAACCCGCGTGGTGGATTGTAGTTCACTTCCTCTCGAAGAAAGGAGGCCTGTGTCCCATCAGTTGGAATATTAGGTATAGGCAGTTATGTGCTTATGCTACACATCATTAAAGTGAAAAATATCTACAGATATTTCATATTAACCGGTCACGTTTGGACTTGTATCATATTCTCCATACTTCCAATAAAAATAACAGACCAGCCAATAGCCAGCAACTAATACAAAATATGTAACTATAAAATTGACCAAAACGTACAAAACTCCGATCGGTTACGTCCCGAACGCTTACCGGAGCTGTCAAAATATTTGTACCGTAAGCGTTTGCAAACTAGAAAAACATTTAATAGTTCTGTAGGGAAATACAGTGGGAAGCGAAATGAAATAGCAAAACTAGGGAAACTGTATGACAAGGTAATACAACGACTGAACAAAATGGTAACAATAAAACACGCTGTTTGGGTATAAAATGAACCAACACGGGAGAATGGCCGGGGGCATGGTTCGTTTTTTAAATTGTAGAAAATTTAAAATACAATCTCTGATTGTACTTTATATTAATGTGAACTATTTAAGAGTCTTGTATTGCGTTACATGTATGTTTAAATCTGTTTTTAGTATGTTTTTCTGATTTTGTTTAATGTAGTCGATCATATACTTTTATTGTTTCTAAAACTTGCGTTTTTTGTGTTTAGAGGACCTAAACACAAAAACGTAAGCCTCTTAAGAATAATGTTAAACAAAAGTTTTGTTTTTCAGTGTCTGATATTTGCGACACTATCGTGATTCTTGTTATATCCAAGAAAAACATTACATTTACAGTAAGCTGTAGCATTTTCTTAGAAAGCTACAAATTTTTAAGAAAATGTTAGTATTGTATTTTCTTCTTAAATGTTTTATCTATAAAACACTTCATCCAGATTGTTCCGGATATACACGGCAATGCATCATCATCTTTTTTTTTTACAAGGTAAGTCAGAAGACATGTTGGAATCCCAACACTAAATATTACTAAATAACAAAATAATACGTACATCAATTGCGTGCGCTCTTGGTAGCCATTTTTATTTGAATGTCTCGTTCACTTTTTTCACGGGTCGGGCCGCGACAAGTCGACAACGTGCTCGAGGTTCGCCTACTTGATTGATGGTGATTATTGGCGATTGGGGAGAATATATACATCTCCTTATTTAGAAGAACTGGCAGTTTTCCTCACCTAAAAATAGATACTGTTGTGTTAATGGATGTACATAGATACATCGGTTAACACAAAACCTAACAAGACGATATCCAGTAATGATATTCTCTGGCAAGCAAAGCAAACGAAGTTTCTTTCTTTACAATATTTAGCCATACTTAGTGTAGAATTTAATATCATTTTGTAAATAGAGACACAGGCGATTCTTCGCTTCGCACGAATTTACTCGTGTCGTTCGTGGTACACGTTTTAGATAATATTTAACTCTTATCACATTTATGTGCTAGTGCCTTTTTTTCTATAATTACTTTCATTGCAAATTAAAAATGTGCCAATTGCCTTATATACATATTTCTGGAGTTGTCGACTTGCCCACAAATAAATTATCTTCATGCGAGTTATTTATTTATTAGTGACGATTCGCCCGTTACGGGCGAATAAATTCGTGCGAATCGACTAATAAGCCCACCGGCCACACAGTCACAGTCATCTTCAAATGAATAAACAAAAAGAATCGGCAAAATATCTGTAACTACAAGGGCTTTTTATTTCAAGATCTTATTACAATACCTACTTTCCCATCGCAATCAAATCAGATCTCCATCTAACTTTTCTTAAATAAAACAACACGTATTAACTAAAAGAATGTTGGTAGCAGTTGTCTTAGTTAGCCAACTGTGTCGCTAATCAGTAGACTGTGACTCAAAGTTAGTCTGCTCTACTATTCTGAAGCGTCATCTTTCGTCGCCCGAGGTAATCCGATTCTGTGGCGACGCGGCCGCCCGGTTTAGTATTATTTTATAAGATAAATACTGTATTAAGTAGGTAAGTAGATTTTTACATGATTGGGTAATGTTATTTTATTGAGTTTCATTTGATAAAGGATTCTTCTTATAAGGAGAAGGAATAAATTAAAATGATTACTACTCGTACCTTCTGCGTGTGATTAAAAGTTGGTCTGTGGCGGCATCTACGTTACCTTAGGCGAACGACACAGCATACTGCCGTCACGCAAAATCCTGCATCGCGCAAGCAGAGTTTACCGCGCAACTAGCATATCCCCTTAACCGGTGATAAACCCATAATGGTTCGGCGGATCCTCTCTTTTGTATAGAGAAGTGAACTTTATACCCTTCCTCATGCCTCTAATAGGTCTATGGAAAATTGTCGCGATCAGCGCAGTTTTTCCACAATCATTTTACCTATTACACAACCCCATACAACATAACTGGCCAAATGTGAGTGTACTATAGATAGGTTAGTACACCTCTGTCTTTCCCTTCGGAGATTATAGGCGTGATGTTATGTTATTTGATGGTGTTGCAGTAGATGAAGGTTTTTTTTTTAATAAGGCTACCTACTGCTACTACTACTATATCAAAATCCTTCCAAATATTAATGCTAATTAGTATAACACCGTTGAGCTATAAGTACAGTATTTTTATCTCACGAAGTGACTCGCGATTTGCTTGTGGCACCAGGTATACAAAAACACTGTGAATGTGTGCGTGAAGTCGAGTAGCGTCAGCACATAACACACACACTCCCGACATCGCCCGTGTCTCGAGCTCCTGCGCTTACCCACACATTCACAGCGTGTTTATACACCTGGTAACCACAAGTAAAGCACGCGTTGCTTCGTGAGGTAAAAAAACTATTCTTCTTCTTCTTAGCGTGTCGATAGCAATCTAAATGCACTCTGCCCAGAATTCGGCTACTTATTTGGCGCCATCACCAGCGTCCATCAGTTCCTGTAACGTGCAGCTGACAGGGCACACAAAAAAACTATTTTTAGCCGATATAAGAACACTCATCTCTTATTTATAGCATAGCTATAAGAACCTGATAGTACAGTATTTATTTGTTTTTAACTTTATTTGTCCAGTCAACAGTATAATTACAACATTTTCTTGTTCTAAAAATTGCAACCTTTCCCAGACGGTCGGTTTTGAGTCTCGGTGCACCTCTAGCGCGCAACAGCTGTTTACATAGCAACATATTTTAAAAACAATAAGTTCCTTGCTTGCTACGAGTAGGTAAATAAAGGCAGCGAGCAACCAGTAATTATAGTTCTAATATACTGTTGTACAGTTAATTTTTATTTCTTGTTTAATTAGCAAATTTAATAGGTCAACAACATTTTTGAAACAAACACATGACGCACATGACCTACTTCCTTGTATCTACGGCATAAAAAAAACGAATCGACAAGACAATGATAACCATCAAAAACAGTTCGGAATTAACTATTTGAAAAACCTTAACTAAAACCTCAAAATCGAAATCCCAACAGTCGCCATGTTTGTTTATTTATTAAGACCAGTGAAAAGAAACACACTGTACACACTTAAGAGTTCTTGATCAGCCCAGCGGGGGACCATGCAACATGGTCAAATGGACACATTCTATCAGGCTACCGCAGGCGATTCCTCCTTAATTGAAACGCCGAATGCTCTAAATCAGTGGTTGGGTCCCGACGATTCCATCGAATTCTTTAGCTGGAACTCAATTGGGTGACGTTTTTGTTTCCTTAACGACTTATTGGTTTTCATTGTGGGAAGTGTATAGTTCAATTTTGTTGAAGAGGCTTTGTTGGCAATATTCACTCGACAAAAATTGCACTATTTTCATGGTTCATAAAACAAATTATTTTTCAACACACTTGCACGTAAAGGAGCTCTTAATGAACCAATTTTAGGTCCATAATGCAGTGTATTAAACACGTGTGCTTTTTACTTTGTTACCGCACTAGTGATTGACTATTTACTAGTCGAAGATGAGCGCTTTTTTAATCTCAACAAAGATACTTCTTGCCAAAAGGAATCCGCGGGCCAAATTCAATTTTTTTTAAAATAGTCTGAATTGTCTTTGGTCCGAAAATGAACTAAAATTTATTTAGAAAAACAAATCCAGCGCGCCATTTTCCATAAAAGTTAATAACAATACATGCCTGTTTTTTTCCTCGCAAGTGTGTTGAAAAACGTCGTATGAAACGCATGTGCATTGAACATTACACACTCGGCTTCTTTCTCGGGTGCAATGATGAACATACCACACATGTATCATAAAGTACTATTATTATTGTAAGTAGGTTTGTACTATAGTACATTAAGATACATGTGTTCATGAAATCACTTTAGGAGCAAGATTCCTTTATTTTCTTTGCTTTTCACTACGACAACAAGTGCAAGAAGTGCACTACAAGCTATCGATGTAAAGTACGCTTTACGCATGTCAAAAGTTCCTGGCTAATGTTACCTCGCATTACCCTAATGAAAACCCTCCCAGTGAAATACTTTCGCAATTAAAGTAAACGGTTGCCGGGACGAAGTATTGTGTAGGCTCTCGGGAAATCAACCACAGGCCGTGTGATACCTAATCCCACATAAGTGAGGGAGGTCTCATAAATTGACATCTCTGCCGGCAGTTTCCTTTTGAAAGCAGAAGTGATTCGATTAAAATTGTCGAAAGTGCTTTTGACATTTTCGTTCTATATTTAGAAATATTTATTGTAATTTGTTTTTTTTTTTTAATTCTTTTATCAATTTTTTTTGTGTTCAAAAGAAAATTTGGTATTCTTACCCTTTTTTTATTATGCGTTTGCAATAACTCTGCTATGACAGTCACAAATCAAGAGATGCGCCTGCAGTATATTTAACGCAAATATCGTTGTGTAGCAAAAATAATTGTTAATAAAGATTTAAACTCAGGCTAGTTAACTAATACGTGCGTATAATAACTAAAATTAGCAAAGTAAACTGAATAATAGTAAATTGAAAATTGCATTGTTTTTAAATCGAAAGAGCTATAACAGATATATGTATATGTAATTTCATAAATCATTTACCTTTTTAAAGCTTTAGATATTTTTCTTTTTAGCGCGTCGATGACAATCTAAATTTAGTCGGTCTATAAAGAGTCCATCAGTCAGTTCCTGTTATGTGCAGACAACGAACACGCTGGACACAATATTAAGTGCCCCATCATTAGTAAAACCGCAATGTCAATTTAGAAAAAAAAATACAGCTTCAGTAAAGCCGAATTTACTCTACGAAACTAGTTGCGCAAACTTAGTTATTCATTGATAGTTTCACGTGTAAATAATTATTTATTTACACGCCGATTTTAAATTTTCTTTTCTTTGACTAAAAATCGGAGTTAAGGTAGTGTAGGTAACAACATACACTTCGTAAAAACTCCATTAACTATCTAAAAACGTATTACTTTTCCTTTCAAGAATAAAGCGCTGAAAGGAAACTTTAAAATAATAAAAGCTGTATTTATCTCAGAGCGTTTCTTACATTTTCAATTACTGAAGAGAGCATTTTCTATCGTTTAGTACGTACCTACTCGTATGTATCGACCCTATTACGTTGAGAGGAATAGCAACACTGTTCGTGTTGATGTGAAAATATCAAGATTTTTCCGGGATATTTCAAAAGAAAGTGATTTTCTTGATAATTATGGCAAAAATGTGAAATTCAATCGTTTTTTTGAACATTTTCATAACTAATTATTACACCTGAATTGATATATGAGTCAGTAATCATGTAAAAACATGCTTGTTACGGTCTCGAATCATATTTTGATAAGTATACAACCTAAATACTAAGCTGCTTTCGCCTTAGGTAACTGTGTGAGCCTGACTCACGCTTGGCCGGTTTTTTTTTATCTGTGTTTATTTTCAGTCATATTTTCGTTCGCGCCAGCCAGTGACTTGTCAGCTGGACAACAAGGTCGGGCGTTTTAAATCCTCGGACAGTAAGATAGAATTTAAGCCGGATTTTAGAGAACACTTAGAAAGGTTGAGCGGGTTCAACAAAGAATCGCCTGTGACATAAATACTAGCAATAGCGTAAGTAACGCTTCTTCTTGCGAAAATGTTATTTAATGTTGCTATGGATTTTTGTTTAAAGTTAAACGGAATTGAAAATATAGACAGCCGCTAGAATAGCACCCGAGCCTAGATAAATAGCCTACTATAAGCTCTTGCTCATCCTTGTCCCAATTTGTTTCGCAGCATGTCTTTTTTCTCGATAAAACTAAATCAGCTGTCATTTCAGTAATCCATCTAAACTAATATTTTTTTGATTTGATTTGATTTAGATTTTTGTATCCCTGTTTCTTACGCTTTCACGCTAAAGGTCCATAGCACACGTATCAAATCGTAAAGGGATCGGCACCGTATCGTCATGCACCTCGTCGTCAAACAGGCGTCAACCAAGTAAGCAATGTAAGCAAGTAACCAAAGCGGATCAAAAACTCCGATACGTCGACTCGGCTACGGGTACGGCTAGACGACGCCGCGCTTACGGCTCGCCGACCGCTGGTTGATGGTGCAGCAGGCAGGTCGGAGGAGCGAGAAGGGCAAGGGTGGACGAAGAGACGTAAGCGCGGGTACAGAGAGACGTAAGCGCGGGGACGACGAGCCGTAACGCACCGCACCGCGGTTCGTGAGCTCGTCCCGAGGCGAGGCAATTACGTTACGATTCCGATTAGTGTGCGTTGCAGTAGGGAGTTTCATACAAAGAATACTGAACGGCTCGAGGTACGAAAAGGTAAAGGATAGGTGACGATCCCTTTCCGGTTTGATGCGTGTGCTATGACCTTAACTGCTGAACGGATTTGGATGAAATTTGGCAGATATGTAGACCATGACTTGAATTAGGACATAGAATTCTTTTTAACCTGATATTCCTTACATTACCTACACAATAAATTGTGTAGGTAATATCGGGTATCGGGTAATGTAAGCTTAAAAGCTTAGTTAGAGATTCACAGGAATATTTTTTGATCATTGCGGACTCCGTGGAAAGAGTAAGAGGTCTTAATCATAATGGGTAAGCCTTTTCTAGTAAAAAAGTAAAAAAAAATATATGATTGACGTGTAAAAGTGTTTGTGCAAACCTACTTACAAAAACAAAATCGTTTATCATTTAGTGAAATAAAAATAAGGTAAATTGTTCTCAAGAAATCAACAATAGACCTTTATGATCAGAAAATTATTATTTTTTAAAATAAATCTCTCGATACAATGGACATTGAAATCTTTCCTAAGACTTTTGAAACTGAGGACTTTCTCAGAATTTCTGTTCAAATTATAAAGATCTTGCTGGAAATAATGTGAAGTATTTTCTTCTAACGTTTATCGAGAAACGAGTGCACTCCTTTATATATTCTATCGAAAAACGAGTGCACTCCTTCATGTATTCTATCGAGAAACGAGTGCACTCCTTCATGTATTCTATCGAGAAACGAGTGCACTCCTTCATGTATTTTGTCGAGAAACGAGTGCACTCCTTCATGTATTCTATCGAGAAACGAGTGCACTCCTTTATATATTCTATCGAAAAACGAGTGCACTCCTTCATGTATTCTATCGAGAAACGAGTGCACTCCTTCATGTATTCTATCGAGAAACGAGTGCACTCCTTCATGTATTTTGTCGAGAAACGAGTGCACTCCTTCATGTATTCTATCGAGAAACGAGTGCACTCCTTCATATATTCTATCGAGAAACGAGTGCACCCCTTCATGTATTCTATCGAGAAACGAGTGCACTCCCATGTATCTTATCGAGAAACGAGTGCACTCCTTCATGTATTCTATCGAGAAACGAGTGCACTCCTTCATGTATTCTAGTGTAGCAGTAATTTTCAAAAGTGTTATCATTTCATTTTAAAAAATTGTTCTGTTTTTTCCATATGAAACGCCAATTTAATGTAGGAACTTTATTAAATATACTATGCTTTTTTATAAAATCAATTTGACATTAATCGATTTTGAACCGATTCTTTGGTCACATTACTATTTCGATAAAAAGTGGTAACACCTAAGCTGTCATTTTACTGCAGCTAAATAAAAGTCCGACTTATAATTTAGACGCAAGACGTTATTTCGGCCTGATATGTCATAGATTATTTAAAAAAGTATTGCAGGGGAAAAGCGGCGACGTAATTTTCATACGTCAAGAAAACCATCTGAGGGGCGTTTTACTTATTTTTAAGAACGTTCGCATACTAATCTCAGTCGTAATCTGACAAAAAAACAATTAGTTTACATAATTTTTTTACAAGTTTTTTATATTGATTGTCGCTGAAATGAGAAGAGAATGAGAATTGAGCTAAAAGTACACTATGTAAACAGGGATATTACAAATTAGAGGATTATATCAAAGATAAGAATGCTTGGAAACATGCTGGGCCTGCTCCATAGGACAATCTAGTGTCTAGACAAAATCAAACTGGTTCCTAATTTAATTTATATATTTTTTAAATTTTATGACATTGATTTTTACAATCTGTGACTACAGTAACTCACACACTTGTAGAGTTCTAGAAAGGTCATCTACTTTTCCAATATTTGTAAATTGTAAATATGTGAGCACCCTGTATCTATCACATAATTGATTTACCTATAATTGCTTAATTTTTAACTCTTTTTTATTATTTTTTTGGGGTAGACTTTTATTCTAGGTGCATCGTCTTCACATATAATTATATTATGTATACAAAACCTTGTAAAACATTTTAAAAGAGTAACGGTGGAGTTTCTTGCCCATTCTTCTCCATACGAAAACTACCTTTTGGAAGGGGCGACTAGAATCAATTCAATTTTACTGTAAGTTTTGACGTTCAAAAGTGCCTTTAATGTGCCTATTTGAAATAAATGATTTGACTTTGACTTTGACTTTGACTTTGAGATTGCGACTTGAATTTTCAAAGTTTTTTAAGTACGATAAATTGGCTTTCTGCTCAGGTAATAAAGTCAGTACTAGGTAACCATCTAGAATTGCAACATTCAGATCTATTTAGTTCAGATAGATCGAATCACTGTCTCCTAAGATACAGGCCATCCCTAGTTTAGGAGACAGGGTAAGTTTTATTTTATGATTTATATAATCAATTATTTTTCTCCCCTTGTGTCCATTGTTAGTTGATTAAGCTTTAGCATGTAACTCCTTTACAACCTGTGTATATGTATATATTTGGATCAATAAACTTATTACTATTCAAAAATATAGCCAAAGTATCACTTCTTGGTTGAAAAACTATCTAAAAGTCAATGACCTTAAAACAAAAACCAAAGTGCATTCCGGAAATATTCCGGATTCTGTACGTAAATGGCATTTAAACACTTTAATTTCAGAATTTAAAATGGTTGTGCACTAATTTATTGCACTTTTTGTTATAACGACTGTATTACAGTCCAGTGTAACGTGATTTATGCGTCTGCATATTTTAATATTGCATTGAATGGATAATTTTGTATGGTGGACACGACTTTTCTAGGCAGTAAGTATTTTCCGGGTACTTTCCACAAAGAACAGAAAATGATGACGTTTTCACGTGAAAACTTTACAAAAATTCTTAATCAAGTACAGACGCCAGCGCATCAAGCGCATCGCAGCGCATCATTATGTTTAAGTCCCACGCCGGGTCAGCGGGATTGTCCGAAAGGGATACCGCTGGCTCGGAACATAAAGGGCTAAGGAAGAAATACGGGTGGGTTTTAGTCAGTAAGAGTCTAACACTCCCTTTCGCTCCACCCAGAGCGGGAGGGGTCATTTGATGATTTCGCATCCTGAAAAAAAAAAGCCTATTTTCATCAACCGGGCACAAATCTAGACTTTGGACTGCTACTGAGAAATTTCAAATATGGAAAAATGAATAATTTCATTTGTTAATTTCTTAATTTATGAAGCAGAAATGAACAAAACCTAGGTATTTGGGACTCGGTAGTGTCGATTATACAACGCTATTCAACTTTCAAGACTGCATCAGCCAAGCCTTGAGTTTTCTTCTTGTCTAACATATAGTTCTCGACGTGGGCGATAACGCCCCCTCGTGGATGTTTGAGACTTTCAGGGGGCAGTAAAAGGCCCAGAGAAAATAATATATCTTATTTCGACTATATAATATTACACGTTCAAATCATTGTGTTTCAAATACGCGACAGATGGTAAGTAAAAAAAAAATTGGGGCTCTAGAAAAAAAAGTCTCAATGGGGGCAAAATAAGGTTGAGAACCTGTATAACATAATACAACTGAATACTAAATCTAACATGAAGAGTCTTCGTCTTATTCTGCACTACTCTATTCAGTCACGAGAATGACAAGAAAAGGCTATATTCATAAAGAGTCAAAGTTGTACACCAAGAATGGGATCCCACATCAACACCTACTAGACAATAGATTTAAAGTCTGCCTAGTTGCTATTCCACCAATTCGCACTAAGCGTTTTCAAATGTCTTTTATAATGCGCACAGCAAAAGAGTGTAACTCTCTACCTGCGTCTGTTTCCGAGCACATACAACCCGAATCTCTTCAAAGTAAGAGTGAACCCGCTTCTTTTGGGTAAGCTCACTCCATCGTAGACTTTGTCTTTGTCACCTCTGCCCTAGACTAGAGTCAAGAGCAAACCACAATTACAAATAAAAAAATAGATTTAATACTTGAGTGTTCGAAACTCGGCCACACTTCACAACGCCGATTCTCAAGTGAGTGAGAGTATAACAAACATGTCTACAACTAAACTACTGCACTTCCCTGTAGTATTTACTCTTGAATGTTCCCGATACATGTACGGGAGCCACGGTTAATAAACTGGTTTGTAACAAGGTAAAGTTGTGGAGTTAACAGAATTGTCTGTTGTTCCTGGAGAATTATCAAGTCCGATAGACGATCTAACTTGTTATTAGGTTATTGATAAACATTAGTTTGTTGTTTCTGTAATAATATGGGTGAATACATAGGTTAGATTGGAATGTATTTTGGACTAATTACAGGAACTTTTGAAGGCTATAAATAGGATTTCTTGATATGTGAATTAGTGATTGTGTTAATTGGCTGGATGCGGTCTCTAAGCTGTATACAGATCCGTTAAAAAATTATTTACCCTTTTATAATGCACAGTTGTAAGATCAATCTTTCTGAAAAGTTGTTCATTATAGCAAGTGAACTTTGGCCCATGATAGAATAAGAAATAGAAACAATTAACGCTCAAAATATCTAACTTTTAATCAAACAAACTTTATTAAATATCTTAAAAGTCTGTCCAAGCGGCACGTGTACAAATGGTACTTCACAGAACTTGAGCAAAGTTCTGAGTCCTGAACGTTCTGAACTAATATTTTGTTGCCATCATTCATTCAGCAATCTTTGAAGTGGTCAGTCGCTTTCGTATCTGAGGGTTCTTGTTGAAAACCGACTTTGTAACAGATTTGAAAGAACAACGTTGACCAAGTTTTTGTGAATAGATATTTTTAAATCTGAAATGAGCCATACCGTCTATTCAACGTCTGAAAGTTTTATATTTTGATATTGCATGTATAATCAAACTATAATGTTCCCACTGCTGGGACGGCCTCCTCTTTCTGTGAGAGAGTGAAGGCCATTATCCATGACACGGGCCCAATGCGGGTTGGTGGATGTCACATATCTTTCGAATTTTTTGGTTCTAGGACATCCGGTTTCCTTGCGATGTTTTCCTTTACCGTTTTGAGAGCAGAGTTCTAATTTTATACAAAGTAAATTGCCTGCTCGGGTGCAAACCCACGACCTTTAACTTGTAAGGCGCGGTCGTTATAATATTGCATGTATGGTAATGCATTACTATATAGCCAACTCTGAGTTTTTATAAAAACGTTTATATGAATTAGAGTGCTGTCAAAAAACTAACCTAACTCATCAGCATCATCTGTCTATCCCTTTCCAAACTATGTTGGGGTCGGCTTCCAGTCAAACCGGATGCAGCTGAATACCAGTATTTTACATGGAGCGACTGCCTATCCGACCTCCACAACCCAGTTACTGGGTAGTACGATACTCCGTTGTAAGACTGGTTTTCAGACTTTCAGGCTTCATACGACCCGTAACGACTGTCAAAGATCCACGAATGACAGACGGAACCAACGGAAAAGGTAAAGATGGTCACCCATCCACGGAACAACCGCGGTAAGCGTAGCTTAACCTGATCGATCGATCTGTGCGGCTGTTATTACTTGGCCAGAAGCACCTGAAAAAATTTACATATTGGACCATATTTGACCTTGCCCTTGTTACCGTGAGCAGTATTCTCACAATTAACATTGCTAACTGAAAAAAATAGATAACACGGCATTAAGTATAGCGAAAAAGGGACTTATAAGAAAATCTTGGCGTATTTTTAGGGTTCCGTATCTCAAAAGGGAAAAAACGGAACCCTTATAGGATCATTTTGCTGTCCGTCCGTCCGTCCGTATGTCTGTCAAGACCAAAGAGAATATAACCCTTTGGTCAAGACCCTTTATCTCGGGAACGTGTGGAGGTATCGAGTTGAAATTAAAACCATAATAATGACTCAGCTTTGCAGTCCCTTGAAGCTGTGAAAAAATCAAACACCTAAATTAACGTAAAAAAAAAGACACAGCCAGTATATTTCGACACTCTCAAGGAAATCAAAATTTATAGGGTACTTCCCGTTGACCTAAAATCATGAAATTTGACAAGAAGCAAGGTCATGTAGCACAAGACATAGTAAAGGAAAAAATCCGAAAACCGTAAATTTTTAGGTACATTAAAAAAAAATCTGTGTTAAACTATTTACATACCTACAAAGTACGGAACCCTCGGTGCGCGAGTCCGACTCGCACTTGACCGGTTTTTTTAATTATTGCGTGACTTTATGTCCTACAACGACAATGTAGCCAGTCCACCCTAAGTCAGGACAAGTTGGCAAAGCGGTTTAATTTCACCGACCGTTTAAACTTTCATAAGAGGATTTTGTTACAAAACCAAGGCAAGTCTTCGTGCACCGGTGTGTGGCAAAAATACACAGTGTTGCCCCCACCAAAATGTTTTCTCCACTTTTTTGTCGTTTCAATTGAATTTCATAGTTTAACGTAGTAAATTCTGCACAGTGATGTTCGCGGTAACTTTGTTGGTTTTCAATTTTGCCCATTTTTTGTTCCCTAGTGTAGTCCTCCTAGCTTTGTGTGTACCGAGTTTTGAGGAATTTAAAACATGGTTCTTTGTGTCCACAACTAGCTGTTTATTCTGCGTCTCTGTCAGGATAAAGAGGAGGTTTTGTGGCTTTTATTCGTGGCACGCTTTTGTCGTTGCGTCACTTTCGTGCACTCACATTCATAGCTGCCAGTAACTTTTCGAATAACGTTATGTTTTTCAGATTGCCATTGTAGGTACAATGGTACAAAGATCTTTTGGTGCGTTTCCACAGTAGGAACTAACTCCGTCGTCTTGTTTTTCAACAGTGCACCTACATGCAGCTACAATAATCTTTTGGAGCCTGAATGACATGGACAGCAGACGTTGGTAAATATTTGTGAAAATGTCACAAAATGGCAGCGTTAGTTCAGGTTTTGGTTACGCCGTCACGCGCTAAAAAATCCACAATTTTATTTTGTCATTTAAAAAAAGAATTTCTCTTTATATAAACAAATGACTGCACGTTATAGGAACTGATGGACGCTAGTGATGGTGCCAGGCATGTAGCCGAATTATGGGCCAAGTCCATTTAGGTTGCCATCGACAAGTTAAGAGGAATACAACCTACATATTAGAAAAAAATATTTAAGTACCTCAATTTCCTTTTTGTAACCTCTTTAATATCTCGTCTCGTTAATCAAGGGGAAGTGCATTAGTATAAAAAATTGTGTCAGTGTAAAATGTTTTATTTATGAGAACTACATCTAGAATTTTAAATAGCCACCTTTGAGCACGGAAACATTTTAGCTGGGATTACTTTCGCGGAAATTAAAAACAGTACTTTCTACCTTTCTAAAAACAAACTTATCTCGTTTTAAGAAAAAATTTTACATTGGTCTTTGTTTTTATAACGATGTTTTTCATACCTTTAATGTTTCGAGTGTTCATACTTGAGTTTAAGCATAAGGCTTAAAAAACGGACTAGAATTATTAATTTTATACAATGCGTGTATACACTCAAAAACAGTTGAAAATATATCCATTACAAAAAAAAAAACAGTGGCACTCCGGGAGTGTCGACAGAAGTGAAAACAAAACACAAACAGAATACTTTGCCATCGCTCACTGACAACGGTGTACATTAAAACCGAGTACATCCCGAGGACAGCCGAACACATCCGAAGCGGGTATTTTTTGAATCGTCTTGTAAACAAAACACGCGCGGTGTCGCTTACGGTAACAGTGGCGCGAGTTCAATGGTTTTTTCCCATCTCAAAAAATGCCCAAAGCGCCTAAAGAAGTTTTCACTTCGAAAATATTATGTAAAGTCCGTAACATCGAATAGAAAAACCATTCCATTTGACTTCACACAGACCCAACTTGTGCACACACTTCCGTAGTTCCGAGGATCCCTTTAATCACGGCGAAGCTTCGTTTTAATCCAAGCAAACGCTTTCTCCTCCATTGATTCAGATGAGTTCCACCTTTATTGTGCTTCTTCTCTGGAATTACAAAAAAAAGCTTTTTTTTTACCTCAGTGTCGCTGCAATATTAATGGAATCGTAAGATAGAATCCCTCACTGCTTCGACGCCTCTTTGCTACTTTAATAAGAAAACTTTTCTCTTCGATTGACAAAGTTTGTCAACGAGAAAAAATTACACGCCATATAAACACCTGGAGCATTCCCGTAGTTATTGCGTTTCCGATACAATTTCTATTAATTGGAAATCGAATTTCGGTATGTAAGGCTCATTTTATCTTTGAGGGAACCTGATATTTTGGCAGATTGTAATATAGATGCCGTAATTGCGTATCGATTTTTGTCGCTTTTCGTTTCTTTTAAAATGTGGAAATATGTAGGTACCGCAGAGTAATTCGCAGCGTAAGTGAGCACTATTAAAATATATAACAAACTGTAAGTATACTGGAACTGGATAGTATAGAAATAGGAATAGTTTGTTGCACAGGTAATTTAACATAGAACCAAAGCTTGTTCACAGGTTAATACAAGTTGATATGCCTGCAGAGGGCGGATAACGCCCTCTTCCAGCCCCCCTAAATAGTCCAGGGGTGACGGACTCTGGGACGTCCGCACATAAGGACCCGAGGTGGCGGCGCGTAGTGTTCCACGCGCGTCCTTCTTAGACGTCGCGGGGGAAGACAAACACCTCACTCTCCCCTGACCCGAGGAGGCCCGCAGTGGAGGGAAGGCACCAGCCGGGGGTTGCGGAAGGATCGCACGTTCCCGCGACCCCCGGCGTAGGTGTGAGATGGAATACTGGGGTGGTTTTCAGTCAGTAAGAGTCTGACAGACTCCGCCGCCCACCCCAGGGCGGCGGACATCCATGAGGATTTTCAACGCAGGAAACAAAAAAAAAAAAATATACGATATGAGTCATAATCAGGTTATAATGTTCCCACTGCTGGGACACAGGCCTCCTCTCTGTGAGAGTGAGTGGGCCATAATCCACCACGCGGGCAGCATAAAAGATTACCTACAGCTACTTTATAAGTGAGACTGGGAGTTTTCATAATAACAATTACTTTCTTATAAAGACCTGTAAGTATCTTAGAACTGTTTTATGCATCGTCACTCTTCCCTATTACGGTCTACGCAAAGGGGAGGCACTTGAAGCTGTAAACTGCATAACATAACAGTAAAGAAGACAGGTTAGTCAGGCTTACATTTTCTTGTTAGCACTGGACGAGTTAAATAGTGTTGAATATTTAATGAATTTAGAAAATAAAGGTTATTTTTTGAGTTGATTATGAGTATTCTACAAACAACGCGCATAATCAAATAATTGTTCAGGTGACCTCTTCATGAAAATAAAGCAGACGTATTGTATTACGATTGCTCACTGCAGTTGCGTGTTAACGATTCCACGATGATTCCACTGCACTGGAGCGTCTGATGATACCTAATAAAACTATTGGAAAAAAGAAAGCGGCCAATTTTGAGTCAGACTTGCCCACGAAGGGCCCCGTACCACCGTGTAATATTTAACACTACATCCATACTAATATTATAAATGCGAATGTGTGTCTGTCTGTCTGTTACTTATTCACGCTTAAACCGCTGAACCGATTTAGATGAAATTTGGTAGAAAGGACATAGAATAGTTTTAATCCCAATATTCCCACGGGATCTTTTTATTATTTGTTGTTGTAGCGAGCGGCCATACACATTCTGTGAAAATTTTAAGTGTGTACCTATTACTTATTACGGTTCAAAAGAACATCAGCCTTGTGATAGACGGACGGACGGACAGCAGAGCCGTAATGATAGGGTCCCGCTGGCACCGTTTGGGTACGGGAACTTCAGAAACGCAATCCAGGAGTCCAAGGTGCATATTTTTTTAACATCCAACTTAGCCCATCCACCCTTACCTATGCTAGAAATCGGTCCTTTTACTTCTGAACCAGCAATATCCATCAGCAGAATACAAAATAAAAACGTTCGTACAGAGCGATTGGGCGTGCCGCATTCTATACGACAAGTCAACCAAAAAAATGGACTCGCGAATGTTGTTAGCGCATTCAAAAAAATATTGTATTAGGTACGACTTCACTCCAACTATATTCGTAGTGCGTTTTCGCGATTGGCTGGACTGCCTAACAACTTTTATTACAATTTCTTAGCAACAACACAGATACATTAACTCACCAGTTCTTTCCATGGGGTAGGGAGAAACTTCGGAACGCCACCTGCTAAGATTCTTTCAGATTCCTTTTGATTCGTGAACTTTCATACATCTCGTGCATCATACTAAAGATACTAAATTGGAAATCATTTTCAGTTATAACTTGGTAGCAGGTAACTAATTAGAATTTTCTATCAAATAAAAAAAGGTGTCTATTGAAACATAATTACAGCTTTTTCACTTCGATTTCAGGTTACCATATTTAGGGCTTAGTTTTGGTAATCTACGGTTGGTATTTGTCGGAGAGCCATTTTTTACGATCACTTCAAACGAAATATTTTCATTTTCAAAACGCTTTCGCCTGTTTTCTTTCTGGTTAATGACCATAACGCAATATTTTTTTACAGAATAATAAATATTAACTGCTTGTATGTCCCTATGTTTTTCTTTTTGCTGATACATTATTTTTATAAGCACTAGAAGCCTCAAAAAATGTCGATTTAAACCACTGTTAACAGAGGCCTAGTGTACAAATTTGACAACTATTATTGAAAAAAGAAAAACATAGGGATACAGTATAATTATATCCTTCTTATTTAGTTTATAAAATATCTTTTAAATTGGTCCAATATTGGAGGAGGAAAATGGGCGAGAGTGATACCTTACGACTTTTTACTTCGGATTTTTCAAAAATCTTTCCGACCGCATTTCCTCTTATTCAATAGGGAATATGCATGATTTTTTTTATTTAAAAAATTAATCCCCATTCATGTAATAAACAGTTTAGTAAAACTGTTTTTCGGATAACTATGAAATTAAAAAAGATATGAGCCATCGAAGATTTGTTTCTATCTCTTTTTCTCGCAAAACGAAATTTAACACGGAGTTAATATGGCCGTAGTGACATGTGACGTCACAGTCTATGTCGGATCTCTCTGTCTAATTGGTGTGTAATCGATAGTTTTAAATGCTCATATCGGCCGTGTTTCTTGGCCGATTTTAATTTTAATTTCACTTTTTGTCATCTCTACTACGGTATTTTCATAGAATAGAATAGAATAGAATAGAATACTCTTTATTATGTACACCATATAAATAATCATATCATTTCATATTTTGTTAATAAATGCCATGAAAAAAATTCAAGCATATTCCCTATTCTTTTGTTTCCAAATATAACTTAGCTTTTGCTTCGCTCGGGTGGAGGTCGGAAATTATCTCACGGTAACGTCTACCGGGATAAAAAGTATGGCAAAAGTGTGTAACCCAGGTAATGGTCTATCCATGTGCCAATTTTCATCCAAATCCGTCAACAGACAAACAGAATGACAAAGTTATAGACTATCTTTGTGCCAAATTTCATCTATCCGTTCATCTATATGCGTGATTGAGTAACAAACATCCCAACATACAAACTTTGATATTATAAGAAGGATAGTGAATATTATTAGAATGTAGACAGCTCGAATACCCCTTTATTCTCCATCCCAGTAAGCTAAAAGTTAATCTGTCTATGAAATATATTTCCTCTGGAGTTCTAACTGCACCGCCCTTACAATTTCGCAGCTAAAATCCACCTTACCTGACTGCGTTTGAGTTGAAATCAATTAGTCTGCCAATCGCAGGCCCGTGGCGTGTAGCTAACAGAACTACCTCTACAAATCAAGGAGAGAGCGTTTCAATAGAACGAACCGTCAATAGTATCTGGAATTACTCGCACAATTGTGATTTTGGAGTTTTCGCTTGACGAGAGCTTTGGTTCAACGGCTACGTTGTATGATAGGTAGGTATGTAGCTTTCACATTTGTTACTTTGAAATTGGAAGAGGAAAATCTTACTTATTATGTTGCTTGTATTGTTGATAGATTTGAATTCGTTTATTTTATTCACAGCTACGCATCTGTATTTATATAATAAGATTACCTATTCATTTATATAATAAACCTTTGACTATTTCGATAATGAAGTAATATACATAATCAAAACATCATCGAACAAGAATGTGGGAAACATTTTTGTTGCTAAACTTTACTGCATACTACTTACATGACAAAGTTTTATAATTTTTATTCTGGGGTAACCACTGAAAATCAGCGCTGTGCCCCACTGGGTCCCCATAGCACAGCATCATGCTGAGTGGAAGCCTTCTTCTCACAGTAATGACGTGCAGCCGTTGACTATTTCTGTTTAGTGCTCGTGATTATAGATAAATTTTTCCTTATTATTAGAATTAATTATCTTTTTGTATGCACGTATTTCTGTGACAAATAAACCTATTTTCCTTTCTTTCTTACAATACCAATAATTTGCGTATACATATAGGTATCTCGTCTGCTCGACGTCCGTGTGCCACTGCACGCCTCTAGCAGAATATCCGCGTCGCGTCAGGTATATATGTGCCTGACACATGCTGATTCCATTTGATGCAACCTTGAGATGCACAGCGCACTTTGTTTGTTCATTCACAGGTCACTTTATTTCTTTAAAATGTGTTTTTCATTGTAGATAATGTATATTGACACCTTGTATTTTCTTTACATTCATGTAATTTGTTATCATGATGGTGCTGGTGTGGTGGTGTGATGTATGTTGTACTATTTCTTTTTTGTGCACTACATAAATGATTTTTTTCTGTATGGCCTTTGTCTCTGTGTTCCTTTTTGTTTGAAAATAAAAACCTACGCGAAACCATTGAAAAACGAAAAAATCGTATTTAAATGAAGTGAAAAAAGTTTGTACTTAATTAATTTTTGTTTATGTTTACTTCCAATGTGTGGGAAAGAATCTTTATTAAAGTTATTTTTATTCAGTTATTAATGTAGAACATGAAAATGGTGTTGTTTTAATAAAACTCTGATAGTAGCTTTAGTACTCTATATTTACTTTTTCACTTTTAAAAATCTGCTTGAAAAACAAAATCGCTTACAAAAGCTGAATATATCTGTTTTATCCGTTTCTGTGGTTCTGCCATTCACTTTTATCTTTTTGGTTACTATTGAGTAGACATTGATTATTATTACTTCTAGGCCGAGATTTGAAACAAAATGAAACAAACTTTTCTACAGTGTCGTGAAAACATTTATTTTTTACTTATTATAAATACAGTCGTTCGTAATATAAATACACGAATTGTTACATTAAATCGATGTAAAGCGATACAACTAACGAATATTTCGTAAATGCTTGTCGGTATGTCATGTTGTATTCAATTGAACTGTTTTACTGTTTTCGGGTGAACAAAGTTTAAAATTAAATCAAAATTGTTACACAATGGAGTTTTTCTGAGTAGTTGCATTTTAATTTATGTCTTTTAAAAGTGAATAAAAAGGAAAATGATTCCAATAGCATTTTAGGCTAAAAATATCTATTCTACGTCACTGGTCGGGCAGTTTTTTACGCTTAAGTTCCAAACTCCAAAGCGTGCTTAACGTGCTGTAAGTGATAAAAATGATACATGTGTTAATTCTCAAATATTATTTCCTCTTTCCTCTAGATTTGACAAAGTTATGTTCGCCCTTATCGCTAACAAAAACAGTAAAACAGCGTGAGACTAGTAAATTAAAATTACAGTTACTGGTAAAAAATTACAGGTAGGTACGTCACTACGTCTAATCCTACTATAAATACAAAGTATGATAAGATAGCAAATAAATCAGACTTTCATTGTATCATATCGAATGGCACGAGTTTTGAAAGGATGGAAGGACCAATTTTTATTTTTGGTCTTGTTGGATTGTTATGCACGACGCGGCTTTGCTGTGACTGGCTATCAATCCGACACAAGAGAATGTATGGGACCGTGAACAAGTGAAAATGCGATCAAAATTCAATTTTATGGATATTGGACAGTTATTTTTGTTTTGCGCTAACCTTCATCATCATCATCAATTCAGCCAAAAGACGTCGACTGCTGGACATAGACCTCCCCCAAGCACCTCCTCTTCAACCGGTTCTGTGCTTCTCGTATCCAACGGGTTCGTGGTCCGACGGCCTTTTGAAGGTCGCAGCTTCAAAAGGTCGTTGGACCACCGCGTGGGAGGCCTTCCAACGCTACGTCTGCGCTGTCCTTAGTTCCATGTAAGTAACTATAATGAATTTTCTTGTGTCATCAGCTTGTTAAAATAACTACAAAAAGGCATTATATTAGGCTAGGTATGTGGTTAGAAAGATACCATAGGTACTATTTTTCTAGAAGTCAAGTATATGGACCAAGTTTCACTTACAAGAATATTTAATTAAATATTATTTAAGTATAACATTAAATACAAATACAATGTAGTATAGAACGTGTGATACAAGATGTATAATTCAAATATATTCAGTAAAATATATTTTATTGTCGAATTTGGAAATAAATGCAGTCATGACAAGAGACGAGATTTTCATGCAAATATTATGTGTTTGTATTTTTATTCAAACGTGTATTTGATTGAGATAGGCGAACACGAATATAAACGATTGTTTTTCTATCGCTCTAGCTTTTTTTGCTTTATTAGGTTAGAATATAAAAACGTGTTTTTATTTCTGACGATAGTTCAACCGCATAGGGTTTCTTTTAGGTCCTTTTTTCGATCCACGTGTAGAGACTTACGGAATATTAATTCTGTTGACGTTTTAATTTATTTTTCTAATTTTGAAATGATTTTATCAAATGTTCTGTCACTGTAGCTAACGATGAAAGTGACCACTGTATCAATTATATCCGTCATGTCTGCAAAAATCAAATTACATATGTGCTTAAATAAAAAATCAGTCAATTACATGTCAGTAAAAACATATTTTGCTACTAAAGATTTTAAATCATTACAATTTACTATGTTGAAATACTTCCATCGTCTTAAACCCAAAGATAGTTACTACTCAAATTATAATAGTATATACAGTCTCGAATTAATAATATCTCGAAAAAATCACAAACATTGGTATTGTGTCTAGAACTAGAAATAATTAAGTAGGTAGGCTTACGAATCGTCTCAAAATATGATTTTTTTAAGAAATTATTTGGCCTTATAAATACTTTGATCTAATTCTGGAAAACAGTTACTACCGAATGTAATAAACAAAGAAATTATTTCCTTTTGTTAACAAAATGTACGGTCTTATTATTAGTGTATGTTATCCCCTCCAACTAAACTTAATATACTTGTACTAGGTGGGTTAAACCATATTTTGGATAAGAAGTCTTTAAGCATGTCACTCTTACCCATCACAATATCTTTACTTAAATAGCTTGCCAATCAAACTCGTCAAACCAATTTGTTTTTTTTATTTATTTGTTTATAATAAATAAAAAAAAACAAATTATATTATATTTTTCTAGCTAGACGACTCGTAATCCTGCCAATTGTACAATCGAATCGATACATTTTACAAAATTTATTTACAAACATCCTAAGCGCAGTATGAAGTGCAAACTAATTACATTTAACTATCTATACATACAGTAATACAAATGTAGGTCTGTAGTAACTTTCAGTGGCTTAAGCTTAGTCGCCTAGTTTAATAGGAATCTCATATGAACACTAAGCTCTGAGACTTGATACTTTAATCTCATTTTGAAATCGCCCGCAATTTCAGAATTTGGCTATATTTTTATGGGCGTGACTTTCGAATCAGAATACAACGACAAGAGACCAAAAGGTCAGCGTTCGAAGCTATCGTACAATGAAGGAGTTGTTAAACTTGCTATCAATGGCAAAATACAAAAATGACAATCGTCTAAGAAGAGATTATTTTTAAATTGCCAATCTTTTTAATACCAAAGTTTACATTAAAATATCTCTTCCGAAAGATCTTAATTTCGAATTCTCGTTGAAATAATAATTTAATCGCACATTACGGATAGCAAACAACGTCAATACAAATTATACGAATTTCGAACATTACGAGCCGTTGGTGCATTCTGATGTAACACATGAACGATGATGTCATAACCTAATTTTCTCTAAACGGTTGAGCAAATATTTCGTTCAGTAGCTGTTGATATTCCGCCGCATTGTAAAGATAGTCGTCGTCATCGAGTATGCCGGTCGCATTATATCTGTAATAGATTTTGTTAGTGGGTTTTATTATATTAGATTAGTCCTGCATTTAAATATTTAAGGTTTTCTTTTTGTTTTGGTCTTTTCGGCTGCACCTTGCAACAAAATATTCTTGTTTCCCATTGCTGTTTAGTGTCGAATTATGTCTTACCTTGGTGTCTCTCGTTTTCTTCGTGAATTTACTTCAGAAGCCACTTCTACACAGAGAACAATGAAGTGACTACTGCAGGGATATCTGTAAATAAAAAATACTGTCTAATGAGACGTCCTTCCCGTTACTTCATCAACTTTTTGTCGAGCAGCAGCAAATTAGCAACGAATAAACTTTGCTAATTCCTTGAACCCTTCCAACAAAATACACTTCTGCTTTAAATTGAATTATCAAAATGGACGGGAGGACCCCAAGTTTTAAGCCACTAGATTGGGGTCGTGATTTCGTATTTGAAACTCTGTGTTGAGGAACTAAGATTCTATATTGATAAATATAACAAACCTAACAATTAAAGGGCTTCGATTTCAAGTTGAACGGAATTCTGATACAACTGAATGACGCTTTACGTTTCAAGTCTCAGAGGAGAGCAACATTTGGAGCGCCATTCTGTTATGCAAACATTTTCCATACTGTTGCTTCTTATTGAAATTTCTCAATCGATTCTTAAATACAGTTGATAGATTATTGTGAAAATAAATCGAAGGCTTGGATTATTGAAAATATATAGTGAATGTTTTAGTTTTGAAGTGATTATTATAGATTACTATTACCTGCAGCAGGCTATATTGATAGTTTCAACAATTCGTATAAAGCTTTTCGTTTTGATTATGTTAATATACTACTTTAACAAAATAGTAATGAAGAAGTTAAAACTGATGTGAAGGCGATCCTTATACAAAAGTTATAAGTATTAAGTAAGGAGTTTCTTGCCCGTTCTTCTCCATAGGTACCTACGCTTTGGAATGGGCAACTAGCTTCATATTTTCTGACTGACCGACTTCTTGACAATTCAGAAGTGCCTGTAAATGGTTTAATTGAAATAAATGCTTTGAGTTTGAGTAAGATATTTTACCTCTCCTGTGCAAGAAGTTTATGTGAGTGGAGTGAGGAGCCCAGGCCGCGACTGGCAGGGTCTCCATTCTGCCACTCCTGACAGTAGCTGTCGAGGGCACGCTCGCCGTTCGCGCGGGAGCCATGCCAGACTATTTTTTGTGGCCTAGAGATAAAATAGGATATAATTGTAAAAAAATAAAGAAAATAAAACGTTTATTTGCGGTAAACATGACACAGAAGGAGAACAAGAAGATGTTGGGGAAAATATGCGTCACATTCACGCAAACGTCATTGCTCAGCCTAATGCTTACGGCCCTATGCGAGACAGAACCCCAGCGCTGGTAAAAAATCTTCGCTGATGGTTGTAAAAATATAATAATTGATTTTAGAAAGTCTTCTTTAAAAACATATTTTTTTTTACTGTTTTCACAAACAAGGACGATTTAGAAACACAACCGCTATAGTTATAGAACGTTTATGTCATCCGATTTCATTCAATAAAATTTCCTTTTTCAAAACGGCTTAAGACTCCTTTAAACAGGCGCGACACGCGATAAAATCGCGCGCGACACAAAGCACCGAAAGTCGCGCAACGAGCGGTGCCTTTGGGTCGCGCGTGATTCGCGTCGCGTCGCGCCTTTTTGCAGGAGCCTTTATGTTCAAAGCCGGCCGGTGTTAGGCATAAACACAAGTAATTTATATCGGCTTATCACTACAAAGTTGATATGATAACGATGCCTACTGATAAAAAAATATTGATGAATGTTCATGAGGGTGATATGATTAGAATGAAGCCTTTCATTTAGTGACATGGTAATTATTCAATAATTAATTATTGCGAATGCAGAACATTCTCACACAAACAAATTAATGACTAAAAGATCGTGTCGTTGATGCTCATTTGTTTTTCTGCCTCAATTAAAATATAGATGTGTCGTCATGTGTACCAGCGATAAATATTGCACATCGATCTTTGGAAAGAGACAATCGGCTAATTTCGGCTTGACGGCTGGCAATGTGATGGGGTGGGTCGGGGGACCATAAATTTCACGTAGATGAAGTTGCGTGCAGAAGCTAGTACTAGGTATAAAAGGAAAAGCTTCTTTCCAGGCATGGAGGGGTCTTCTTTCCAAAGGTCGATGTGCAATATTTATCGCCGGGTACTGTACCTGCACCTAATTGGGTGAAACGCTTTCAATTACAATCTGAATCATTCCGAAGGAATTTGCTGATCCATTGCTTCATTATGTTTGAAAAATTTGTCTGATCTACAAAGTATATAACGCATTGAATCTTGTTTAACTGTCAAAATGAAACTCATTGCTACTGATAGTGTGTTACACAATTACCCCGCTGATGTAAATTCTTTTTTTGAACTTTTTATAACGTACTAACTGCGACGGCAACTTTGCGGCGGCAAGATCATTTCCAATGCATTTTGATAAAGAATCGTGATGTTTTAAGGTTGATTTATAAAAATTAAAGCTCTATAATCGAGAGAAAAAAAAATAAAAAGATGGACGCAACCGCTTTCAGGGTGAACAGAACATGGCTCTAAAGTAAAGAAAGATTTAATAAATATATTATAATAAATAAGTTGCTTACCAATGTGAGTCAGTCAGAATATTCCTGCCGTTGAAGCTGTATATCCTGGCTCCAGCCGTCAATGCGCCATTGCCATCGAACATGTCAGAGAATGACTTAAACAGGACTTCGCCTTGAGTGTTCACGACTGGCAGATGTCGGTCAGAGTACCGGACAATGGAGTTCAGATTTTGGATCCTAGAACAGAGCTTTTGTTACATTTTGGTCCTTTTGAACATAACGTAGTGGTTTCAAACGGATAATAAATTAAGAGGTTTTCAATTAGTGGTCAGTTACTGGTTTCATTTGCAACTAATACTGCAGCATGTGTGGTTTCAATGAAATTAGCGCATAAAATTTTATTCAAGCAGAATGGGAAATAAATTATGTTTGTGCAAGAGGTACCTAGGATAAAAAACAATCTCTTTAATAACGCCATTGCAAAAAGCGCGCCATCGAATACTGCTAACGAACTATTTCCATTTTGTTACGAATACTTATTTCCATTGTATTACTAGGACATTTTCCTTTTTGTTAACACTTTATTATAAGGCCTTAATAATTAACAGCATCACTTACTTGCTAGTTAACAAAGCTCTAAAGGTGCCTCGGAAGCCAGCGCGCCTTCCCTGCCGGTAGCACGCGTAATCGGCGCGGCGTATACCATGCATATTGCCTGGCAACGGCTCATTTAGTGCCGCTAGGTGGAGCTGTCAATGTTAAGAAACTAAAGTTTTCAGATTCAACCTCAGCGAATTCTTCAAGTTAAACAATGTACCTAAGGCTTAGCGCGCACTACAATTTTATTTTTTGCGACATGATATTAGAATCGCACTGTAAAATATCGCAGAAAACTTCGACAAAAAAATCGATGGATTGTTCATTCTGAATATGGATTTCGTACAAGTTGCTTGTCTTGCCTTGCTTCTTCTGAAGAGTTGGAAGAAGAAAAGAATTCATTAATATTGGATTCATCTAAAGCGGCATTTACACCGCCACGTGACATGCGAACTACGCATCATACTGACGTCACGTAAAATCCTGCATCGCGCAAGCAAAGTTTACCGCGCGACTAGCATTACAGCCCGACATGAATCTTTGGGCAGTTGCCTACCAGACACGCCACTAGTCTGGTCGGAGGATCGTTCCTTTTCTATGAAGGATGAATGACCTTTACACCCTATTCCTCATACCTCTATACATCCTTTCACAGCTGAAAGATACACAATATATATCAATGTTTTCTTTTATATAAAATACAATGATCCTCAATTATATCCCAGAAAATTCTTTAGCTATTACAGAATGAATATTCAAACATTTTATATTCCACATAGGTGATTTAGCTTGTATTTCAATAAAAAATGCTCCCTGGAGCATTTCTCGATTGGAGTCTCAAGAATACATACCTAATAGATATGTATTTTTTCTGCTGAATACTTATACATATTTTCCCAACAGTACAATATTTATAAGTCGTAAACTTTAAAAACTAAATAATGTATTAAAAGAAACTCACGCTAGGTCCAGCTACTGGTGAATTTTCAACGAGGTTGGATATTGAGGGTACATGCACCAAACTGGCAGCTGGCATTGGTGGCGGCTGCACGGGCGCCGGTGTAGGATGCGTGGGCGCAGACTGGGTTACCAGGGAGCCTAGCTGTTAGGGAAAACGTCATTTAAAATCATGTAATCTTTTGTCATACAAAAATCATTTGCAATGATTCCCAATTTTGGTGTCAAATGATTCGATGCGGGTTGGGTTACAGATTATGTTATATCAACAAAAAACTGACAAAAAGAAAAACTAAATTATTATTTTATTTCAGATGAAAGAAACAATTTTTGTTTTAGACTGTGTCTAGTTAACAGAATCTTAATCTAATATATTTAGAGTATAAATACTGTCTGAGATACGTAATCATTTCTGCTCAAGGAAAACATTATTGCACCGTATTTAACCCCCGATGGAAAGAAAGGGGTGTTATTAAGAGCCTATAATACTGCCTCAAATGGCTTAGCATAATCCTCCGTTATGACAAAAATACCACAGCATTAATTTTGATATAAATATATGGTAAAGTTGAGGGTTAATGTTAAGTAGGTATTATGTTAGACGAAAATATGATTCCATAAAATTATATCTATAGAAAAAAATAAAAAAGTTACCTCCAAACAATAAACCGCTGGTATACAAAAAATACTTCAAATTAGATCATGAAACTTTGCATGCTAACTGAACTAACTATAAAGCAAGTCTTGTGTTTTTTAATTTTTTTGAATATTCATTTTAGACAGCACATCCAAATCGTCTGTAGTCTATGCTGCCGTCCAATTTAGTCAAAATCCGTAGCTTATGCAGTTGCAACATACAAAACTTACCAGTACGTATTGCCATCCGGAATTAACTTTGACGAACAAAGCCTGCTCTTCGACAACGTAAGCCAGAGCACCGACAGGACTCGATGATGCGAGCTAGAAGCAAAATGTTGGGTAAAAAACACCGGAATGTAACATGTAAGACTTATAGAGGGTATATCAGATATGTGCGGTCTGTTTTTTTTATACTATCATACTTTCAACATTTCCTCCGTAGTTTGAAACACGGCTGCACCTGGCACTGACTTGTTGGAGTCCTCTGTGTGATGGGTAGCTGGGTGCGACTGTACTGGCCCTGAAATTGTAGTTAAGTCTTAAAAGAGATACAGTATACGACAATAAATTTCATTAAGGTAGTTTGTGATTAAATAAATAATGTATTTTTTTCTTTCATCAACGCATCTTGATTAACCAGTCAGCAAGATTGGTGGAAAGACTGACTGGTGACTGTCCTTGGTGCGCGTGCACCGGGTGTACCTAAGCTACCGTTATGGTTAGGCAGTTCTATCTGTTTCAAATGCGCTGATTTTATAATGTAGGCACCGAAAAAACACAAATTTGTTGTACCTGCAACAAGGCTCAAGAAAATAGGTGGCTCGTTCAGATGCCAATGTATACGCTTTTATAATAAACTACCAAGCCACGTTCAAGATCTTAGCCTTAATAAATTTAAATTATTAATTAAACGTAAGTTGTGCAAGAAAGCCTTTTATACTGTTAAAGATTATATTGAGGATAAAAAGGCTTGGGATTGAGCTGCTTCCAATTTATGCATTTTGAGTGTTTTTGTTGTTTATTTTTTATATAATATACACATTGACATTAATATTTTTTTTTTAAAACAATGACATTTGTTTACTTTGTAAAGTATTACATTATTTTAATTTTTGTGAATATGAAGACGATGTGGGTCATTTATTTTATTCATTTTATATTTTTTATTATTCTCTCCATTGTCTGGCAGTTTGAGTAATTTTTGTGGCCTACCCAAATGTCCTTTCTTTGGTATTGTTCGTCGGATCGTTGAGCTCCTTAAGTCTTGAGTTGAGCTGCACGATTTCTGACAAATGCGTGCACTGACTGGACAGGTCCTCTCAATCTGTGTGGTTCTTTCCTCAAAAGACCATCTCAGACATCGACCTACATGGTCTTCATATAACCTGACCAAGATTATGTCTGGACTTTAAAAGAGACTATGACCTCTGAGTTTGTTTCGGCCTTTCTTCTCAGAGTAGTCAGATAGGAAACGCCGACCTTATCTAGTTTAAAAAATATAATTGACGTGTAAAAGTGTTTGTACAAACCTACTTACAAAAATAATATCATTTATCATTTAATTACCAGATTTGTATCAAAGGACCTGGGGGCCTAAAAAGGCCACTTTGGCAGAATCATAAAAGGATAACATTATGAATTATAATGGGTGGCTGATAAAATTCAGTTTTCTATGTAACACCATAACTTACCATGTCTATCTCTGTCTCTATCCTTCAGGTCTTTAAGTTCCTTTAGAGCTTTAAGCTCGTCTAGTGAGCTCTTTGCAACTATCATAGGGCAGCGTGAAAACACACAGATAATATTAATAAACAGGATTTAATAAGTAGTGAAGACTATGTTAAATAGTTAAATTAATAATAATATAATAATAATAATATAATTGACAATTTAATTTTTTTATTATTGTAATTATTACGTTGGGAAAAATTATAGATACAAAAAAATATAAACATGCAAATCGTAACCTCCTACTTATTTGAAGTCGGTTAAAAAAATTGGGCACATTGACGACCAACTTAATAATAGGTATACAATTTAAGTACCTACTTATGCAAAAATATGCTTTCAAGCAAATCGAATTGTTATTGCAATCGGATGTAGACAATCTGACGTTTCAGGTCAAACTTGAAATATTCCAACCATTGAAGGAGATGGTTCAATCAGCGGGGTAAACAGTAGCATTGGCTTTAATTTTGACGGGTCGACACCATTCTTTGCGTTGTTAATGTTGTTGAGCAAATAATGGAGAAGATTTCAGAATACAATCGGCCCTTGTGTTTAGCTTTCATCGACTATGAGAAGGCATTCGACAGTGTCGAGCACTGGGCCATTTTCAACTCTCTCGATCGCTGTCAAGGAGCTTTACGATGTGGCAACAATGCAGGTCAGATTGCATGAATTTACGGCCCCAACACCGTTTAAAGCGGGAGTGCGTCAAGGAGACACCGCTGCGCTTAAAATGTTCATTACTATTCTGGAAGACGTTGAAAACACTGGAATGGGACCAACGTGGTATAAACATCAATGGTGTCTACTGGTTGCACCTTCGGTTTGCAGATGACCTAATTTTTTTCGCTGAATCCCTAGAAGTCCTCAAACGCATGTTAAAAGAACTATATGATGATTCCTTACAAGTCGGCTTGAGAATGAACATGTCCAAGATGAAGATGATGTTAGGCGCCGGCCGGATGACTCTGAGAGGGAGATGTCAATGTAACCATATAAACCAGTGTTCTTTTGTAATAAAGGCAGTATTGTATTAGCATTCGTTGTGTCATTTACTCATAATATCTCTCATCCGTACACTCAGTTTCAGCTGTTATGGCTGGAAACGAGCGTGTGGAGTTAGTTGATCACTACGTTTATATGGGACATGTTCTATCTTTTGACAAGAAGCATTCCAGCATAGAGATTTCCAGGAGAATACAGCTAGGGTGGGCGGCATTTGGTAAAGTGGAACATCTTTTTCTCTGTGCCTAAAAACCTGCCTTTTCAGTCAATGGGTCCTGCCAACAATGACCTACGTTGCCAAGACATGGACACTCACAAAGGAGACTGGCCACCGCATACGAGTCATGCACAAAGGGCCATGGAGCGAGCTATGCTTGGCATAACTCTACTAGACCGAATGCGTAACACTGAAATCCGTCATCGGTCGAAATTCTACGACGTCGGGGATAGAGCGATGCGCTTCAAGTGGAGTTGGGCAGGACATCTAGCTAGACGAAGAGATGGCTGATGGAATGAAGCTGTGACTGAATGGTGACCAAGGTTCGGCCAAAGAAACTAGGGCCGTCCAAAAGCGCGCTGGGTTGACGATATCGTCAAAATCGCGGGAAAAACCTGGATGAGAGACGTACAGAATCGGGAAGTGTGATTCCGAGCTGAAATGGTGATGATGATGATAATGATGTTGTTGTTGAGCAAATAATTATTTCGAACATAATTATGAAGCAATGGATTAGCAATATCTATATCCTTCAAAATGATTCAGCTTGTGATTGATAGTGTGTTAAGGCTCCTGCAAACAGGCGCGACGCGCGATGCGAATCGCGCGCGACACAAAGGCACCGCTCGTTGCGCGACTTGCGGTGCCTTTGTGTCGCGTGTCGCGTCGCGCCTGTGTTTATGAGCCTTTATGCGATTAGTGTGCTGTTCTTTGCCATCAACAGCTGAATAAACAATGTCACATGGCAACACCAGTATGCATGTTTAGGTACCTTTTTGCGCAAAAAACAAGCAATCACGATGTATTATGTACGTCTCCGGATTTAGATAATATCCCAACTATTATCTATTATTCGTAACGCGAAAAGAAAATTAAATTATGTAATATTTTTATTTACATTTTATGCGATACAATTTTGCAATAGTGTTACTAGATATTTATTGTATATTTGTGGATTAGTTTTCAGTCGTTATTTAAAAAAAAATCAAAGTCGTAGTGAAACCTAAATTTGTTAACCTACCTCATTTATAATACCTGTATTTTAACTGATTGCCAGTCAATAGACTGCTTGACAAAAATATTATTTATTAAATAAGCATACTACATTTTATGAATAACTTCTTTACTGATTGTAGAATATCGATGCAAATCCAAAGACAGTTCATGCGAGACTGATTTATTGTTCGTGTACCCACATCACAATATATTACACTTCCACCCTCACAAGAAATAAAGCTAACTACAAAATCTTATCCAAACTAAAAATAATCATAATTAAGTTAGTGTTACAATAATAGGTGTTCATAACTTGCATACATGCTTCGACATAATTATACTACCTACCTCTTACTTTTTTAGAAGTTTGGTAGGTTGCTGGTTACTACGTACATTTCAGTCAATACCTGCCTACAAAATTTTATTTTCATTATCCTACTATTACAATCCTTGTCACTTAATCAGGTTTACTAATGGAATTTAAAAATTACAAGTTATTATTTAACTTATACCTGAAGTACACAGTCACCAACACGGCTTTTATACCTACTGCTCAGTTAAACCTCTTAAAAACATGAATTAATCAATGTTGATATTTTTTTCTGTTTCTTGGTCTATTGTTGACCCAATCCCCGGAAGTAGACGGTTCAACCGCGGAATCGCTTTGAGTCTCATGTACTCGTATGACGGGCGAGTCATATGAAGTCTGTAGTGATGACGTCACCGGTGAATTAGGTGCAGACTTCCATGTTTCTTTTTCAGTGTTTTCTGTTTGATTAACAGTATCTGTGATTAGGATTAGAGTACCGTGTGTTTCTTCGTAATGGCATAATTTGATATGTTTTCGGTGTACCCCCCTGGTCTGATTTTTCCTTATACGTTAATATTTACCTTGGTATTGTAGATAATTAATCTACGAAGTCTCGTCCAAGGTTCCGATGGCCATACATACGGTACAGGAGTGTGTCGCGGCGGCGCGTCCAGCTGCGCTCGGCAGGCGGCACACGAGGCGGCGCTCGTCTCAATGTCAGCGTCCAGGGCACGGCCACCATACGTAGCCGCGCGCGATGCTCTTCATGCGCACAACGCCCACGTGTCCCGCGTGCACTTCCTCCAACATCTGTGCCCGCTGCTGCTTCGACACCACAATCCTGTATCCCCTAACTATGCACCCGTGATCTATATGTAGATCTTCACGTCGGTGAAAATATACCTTCTCGTCTTTAGTACCTATCATCTGTGAAAGGCCATCCACTCATTATGTAACCGTTCCCTTTCCTTATTATTATTATTATTATTTTTTTTTTTTTAGTCGCCTGTGCAACCTCTTTGTGACTAAGAGGGAAACTGTCCTCAACAAAATGTAGATATGCCGCGTCGTCTTGGTCCTCCACCTTGTTTTTCGTCAAGGTAATCGTGATAACCCATCTGCATTGCTGTTCATTTGTGAATTTACAAACACGATGTTAAAATCATAAGCCCAAATATATAACTTAATGCTTTATGATCGCTCCGTAAAGTGAAATGCCTGCAAAATAGATATTCGTTATGGCATTAACTTTAGATGTGTCTGTATAAAGACCGTGCTTGCTAACTCTGTAACCTAAGTAACAAACCTCGACATTTAAAAAAAAACTCGCATTTAGTAAACTTTATTGATAAACCAGCTTCTCTTAATCTAGTTAGCACCGCCCTTAAGTTTTCCAAATGACGAGATTTATCCCTACCACCCACACAAATGTCATCAATAAAGGCTACCACATTTTCTAGGTTATTTAATTTTAACGTATCGAAAACCTTTTTTTTTTTTTTTTTGGAACTTTTCAGGTAGGCACTTAAGTCCGAAAGGAGCCCTGCGTTATACAAACGTCCCTACATGGTGTTGTAATCGCTGTAAGCTGTTGTGTGTATTGTCTGATAATTCAAGTTGCATAAATGCGTTTTTAAAAAAAATCTAATTTACTATATTGCTCCCCACCACTTAGCGTTGCAAATAACTCTTCTATTTTCGGCAATGGAAAATGAAAATCTTTAATTAATTTATTTACGGTCACTTTATAATCGCCGCATAAACGAATAGAACCTTAATAATTGGCACAATTAAATAGGAGTTCCATAATCGTATCTGTCTACTTTGTAAATTATACCTTCGTCTTGTAAGCGTTTAAGTTCTTTTTCCACTGGCACGCGCAGCGCAAGTGGTAGGGGACGAGACTTGCAAAATACCGGCGTGTTATCAGTCAAAGTACAGTGATAACTTATGTTTATAAGTACCTATTTTTTTCTGTAAATACTTCTCGGAATTCTGGTTTCAATTCCAAAACAACAGGATCAACCTCTTCTTTTAGTTGAAATAAATCTATTGTCTTTAATTTAAGTTCGCGCATCCAGGTGCGCCCAATAAGCGGAGGTCCGCCGTGTTCAATAATAAACAATGGCAACAATATGGCGTCCTCTGCGCCAGCACAGCTGACTCGCACCGCAACCCGGCCTATCGGTATTATTGAGTCACCTGCATATGATTGTAATTTAATGCTATCTTTTCCAATCGGTAAGGTAGAAAGATGTTGATCGTAGAATGTTTTAGATACCGCCGATATTTTGCTGCCCGTATCGATTTCAAATAATACATTTTGATTTTCAACAATGAGTTCACATTTATATGGACCGTCTTTTACATTTTGAACTGACTGACCTTTAATAATTATAAAGTCCTTCAAATTCCTCACCTCCTGATTCCGATGATTCTGTTTCAATGAAGTTTTGATATTTAGAACCAGACCTGCCCGCACTCACTTTATTTTTATCACATACGGACCCCAAGTGGCCCTTCACTTTGCACTTGTCACACACATACGACTTGTATCTGCACTTGTGCGGCGCATGGCCGTCCCGGCCACAGCGCCAGCACCTTTTGCGTCGCGGAGCCTCGACGTCACAACCGGCGGCGCTAGCCTGCCCGGCCACGCTCACCCGGTGTACCCGCTCGCCCGCGTCTGCCTGGAGTCCCGCTGGACCGGCTGCTACCCACGGCGCGGCCGGCGAGCTCGTCACGGCCTTCGCCGCGTGCTGCTCGGCCGCCTCCAGCGCCAGCGCCAGCTCCACTGCCTTCTTGTAATCGAGAGTGGTCTCCACAAACAAGCGAGACCGAATCTCTTCGCTTCGAAGACCCGACACGAATTGATCTCGAATGTTCACTTCCAACTGTTTTTCAAAATTGCAATAGGTAGCCAAGTGTTTCAAATTTTGTAAGAACTCTTTGATATTTTCGCCTTCTCCTTGCCGCCGCTGGCGAAACACGTGGCGCTCTGCTATTTCTGATCTTTTGGGTTCCAAGTGATTTTTCACAAGCTCCACTAACGTGGTGAAAGTTTTATCCTCTGGATTGTCTGGAGCACACAGGTCACACATCAATCGGTAGGTCGGCGCTCCGACATGCGTCACTAGCGTGGCCACGCGTAGGTTATCTTTTATGGCGTTTAACAAAATAAATTGTTCCGCTAAACGCACATATGCTGACCAGTTTTCACCTCCATCCAGATCAAATACGTGTATTTTCCCGATCGACATCTTGATATTTTCCTTTTTTATAATTACTCGTCGCCACTGTAGAATATCGATGCAAATCCAAAGACAGTTCATGCGAGACTGATTTATTGTTCGTGTACCCACATCACAATATATTACACTGATGAATAACATACGTCTCGTGGCAAAAACTTACCTGACTAAAGGTGAAAGGGAAAACTCTATAACACCATTTATGACTAATTTTTCAATAATCTATAACTTTATTCAAGGAATAATTTTGAAATTTCGACATACTTTTAACAGCTATTAAAATTCATACAAAGACTGTCAAACGTCAATTTCATTCCTCGAATAAAAGTTATCTGGCGATGGAAAAATCAGCCCTTAGTTATAAGAAGTTAAAGCCAGAAACAAAAACAGTTACAAAATACCCGAAAAAAAAAAGAAATTCATACTCGGTCTTCCATAGAATTTGGTATTCCCATGAACTGGATGTTCTTCATAATGGCTGAATCCAGGTTCTCCTTTAGGTCCAACTATAGATACTCCAGGGGACCCAGGAGGTCCGGGTGGGCCTGGAGGCCCGGGAGGTCCAGGAAGGTACTGAATGGCTTCGGACAGGGAGCCAGACGGTCCCGGGGGCCCAGCCGGACCTGGCACACCGGGTAAACCTGGAAGTCCATCGAAGCCACGCTCGCCTTTTTCGCCTTTGAACTGTTAAGAGAAAGGTTCTTATAAGTCAAAAAGTATGCTGTAATAGAAAGGGGTGAATTAAATTAGGTAGCAAAACTCATCAGACGTGGGGAGTTTAATGGGTGATGGGTAAAAATTCTAAACTAATAATTGAAGTGAAAACTTCTTTAGCGGCGCTGTGTACTTTTTTTGGAATGGGTAAAAACTTCTAAATTCGCGTCAGGTCACGTGACCCTGATCGAAAATTCGTAAGACGTGACGCGCGTTGTTGAGGACAGCGCCATCTATGCACATCGGGAAGAACTACGAGGGCCTCGCGTACTAACTACGTAGGCCTCGCGTACTAACTACGTAGTTCATCCAACAACGACGAGATGGCGCTGAACCACGGATATATATAACTGACGACGAGCAAATCTGAATAAATTCCTTTCACGAGAAGAATAAACCAGTCACTTTGGTCATCATACCTGATTTGCAAAAAACCCTATAAAATAAGGAACACACCTTAACACGCGTGTTTTGTTTATAAGACGATTCACAAAATACACTCGTAATTGTTCAAGTTTTCACTTCTGTCGGCACTACCGGAGTGCCAGTGTTTTTTTCAAGTAACTACATTTGACCATGGAGTCAACGGCCGCTAATAGTGTAATTTTTTGTTCGTTATTTTAATTATGTTGGAGTTTCACTAGCTAATTTAATTTGACGCTGTATTTTTGTTATATTATTTATCTGGTAGCTGTAAAAGATAACGTAACTGTTACTAAGGCGTCTTTTAATACCAATTGGATTCTGATTACCTATCTCAACATACACTGTCAAAATCAAAGTAGGTACAAGTGGTTAGATATAGGTACTCGTATCTTTGTACATTGTAAATACTACTTAATATTTTATTATTTGTTGATCTTTGCACCGAAAAACTACTCATTCTATAAGAATTCACGAACAATTCAAAACAAATACATGGTTTGCTTTCTATGACTCCTACAAAATACTCTTTGAAGTTGTGCTCGAGTTAGTCAAACGAAGAGTTAATATTATGATACTGCTCGAGTCGTGGACAATACCTATTTTACTTATCAGAAAGCATGATTAACCCGTTGCGATTTAAGTAATTGGCTGTGGCATACCTTAAGTTGAAGCAACAATAAAAGTTGCACTGTCTAAACAGTGTTTACTTAAACGATGCAAGTAATGTTTTGCTTCAATTTTAACGTATGCCACCAGCATAAAACTCGCATCATGTAAATGGGGCTTAACAATCGGCAAAGGAGTAAAAAAAAAAACTGGCCAAGTGCGCGTTGGACTTGCACACGAAGGGTTCCGTACCGTGTTGTATGGGAGCCCCCTTAAGTACTTATTTTATTCTGTTTTTAGTAAGTATTTGTTGTTATAGCGGCAACAGAAATACATCATCTGTGAAAATTTCAACTGTTTAGCTATCACGATTCTTGAGATACAGCCTGGTGACAGTCACGCGGATAGTGGAGTCTTTGTAATAGGGTCCCATTTTTACCCTTTGGGTACGTAGCCCTAATTATACCTAAACAACAAAAGAGTAGAGGTAATAGAAGGCTTGCATAGTCAGCCTACAATGTTCCCACTGCTCGGAAACGGGCCACCTCTCTTGAAGAGGGAGTGGGCTAAAATGCACCACGCGGGCCGCGCGGGGGTAGTTGTCACAACTCTTCGATTTTTTGGTTCTAGGCTAACATGGTTTCCTCACGATGTTTTCCTTCACCGTTTTGAGAGCAGTGGTAGTGAAATTATATTTTACACAAAGTTTGACGACACGGTTGGCGCAGTGGCTGAGCGATCGACTGCTGCGCTGCGTGTCGTGGGTTCGATTCCCGCACGGGACAAATATTTGTATTACCTACAGGTATTTGTTCCGGGTCTGGCTGTTCGTGTATGTGAATTTAAATGTTTGTAAACGCACCCACGATACAGGAGTAATTCGTAGTGTGGGGAAACGCTTAAAAAAAAAAAAGAAAAAAGTACAGCGCCTGCCTGGGTTCGAACCCACGATCTACAACTCGTTAGACCGTTCGTCCGTATCGTTAGTATCGTTAGGCCATTACCACTATAGGCTATCATTGCTCTCGGAAAAGACTAGCAAGAAAAACAAAATATTGCTTTGTTTAAATTCACGCTCATAAAATCACGTACGCGGTACGACGCGCTAATTTAACAAGCGAACAAGAAGTATCTAACCAAATAAGCGAACCAAAGTATTCCAAACACGAATTCCAACGTCACGTCAATCCAGCTAACGTTCTGTATAATTCATAAGTCAAAAGATATAACCGCATAAACATGGTAAACCGAGTTCCCCATAAACTCCAAAGTTGTAAGCTTACAGATGACATAGAAAATCTCAGTTTACGGCACTGGGGTAACTTTGTTTTATGGGGTTCCCTCCTCGGGATAATTTCGCTATAAAGAGGTTAGGGTCACACAGGGGAAGTTACCCTTTTTCGTATACAAAAGATGGTTTTTTTGTAATACAATGGTTTAGGGGCTGTTTTGAATGTTTTGTTAAAAGGTAAGATGTTTTTCGCGTTTAATTAAATAATAATTTAACTCATTTTGTATTTGGGTATCATTGTTTGCATGTGATTTTAATTTTATTTGTTTCTTTGTTTTGCCTCTATTATTATTTTCCGTTTCGTTATTTCTGATTTATTTTTATGACTTACATTGGTTTTTTGCAAAACAATGGTTTAGAGGCTTTTTTTTGGAGGATGAGAAATCATCAAATGACCCCTTCTGCTCTGGGTGGAGCAGAAGGGAGTGTCAGACTCTTACTAACTAAAACCCACCCGTGTTCCTTCCTTAGCCCTTTATGTTCCGGCCAGCGGTAACCCTTTCGGACAATCCCGCTGACCCGATAGGCTTCGGCCCTAATGGAAGGGGCCTTCCATTGATGCTGACATCTCTTTGAGACCAGGCCCGTGCCGGACGGCGCGTACGTGTTGTACGCGCCGTCCGGCACGGGCCTGGTCTTGATCGGACGGTGAGCTACCCATTACTCTCTGTCCGCAGGCCCACGCATACGGTGGCCGGGAGTCACGCGGCTCTCGACGCCCGGAGCGTCTCTTTACCCGGAGAGGTTCTTTCCCTTAGCCATCCCGCCACCTCCTTCGCTAGCATGACTGCTTCGCAGAACAGAAGGAGGTGACTGCCTCCCACTCCCTCTCGCTCCGGACCATGGCTTGTACCAGGGCCAAAAAATACCAAGTATTAATTTAATTTGACATCCTGAACATGTTTTGTGTTGGTTTAGGGGCTGTGTTGAATATTTTGTAAAAAGGTAAGATGTTTTTCGGTTTTAATTAAATTATAATTCAACCAATTTTGTATTCGGTTATCATTGTTTGCATGTGATTTTAATTTTATTTGTTTCTTTGCTTTGGCTGTATTATTATTTTCCGTTTCATAATTTCTGATTTGTATAAATAACCTACATTGGACATCATCATTTCAGTCGAAAGACGTTCATTGTTGGACGTAAGCCCCCAAGCACCGCGACTTCGCCCGGTTCTGTGTTTCTCGCATCAAGCGAATTCCTGCGGCCTGCACAAGGTCATCAGTCCACCCTGTGAGAGGCCTTCCAACGCTACGTCTTTCGGTACGTAGTCGGCCGGTTCTAGAATCTTTAGGCCCCATTGGCTATCTGTTCTGCGAGCAATGTGCCCTGCCCACTACCACTTAAGTTCGGCAATTCTTCGGGCTATATCGGTAACGTTGGTTCTCCTGCATTGCATTCATTAGTAGTTGACATTACTCATACTTAATAATATTGTTACGAGCTTGGGGTTCGTGACAATAAAAACTGCCGATTTAATCACCCAAAAATTGACACTTTACTCACCAACACTAATTACAAGTCAAACACACTAATTAGGAAACACAATTGCACTTACTGATCACTCTTAAGTCGCACTTGAATATCGCTTCGATGCTATCGCTCGTATCGCTTATTCAAAACTATATGTCTCGCGGCTCGCGCCCGCCTTATATAGTGCCACAGAGCTATTCTATAAACGTCTGGTATGTTCGAGTACATAGCGGTCCCAACTGACTCGACGTCGATAGTTCTCGGAATTACTAGTACTTGGAAAAAGGTCAAGTAGGGTCAAGGTCCTAGTACCAAGGTACTAGTTCCGCTACCCGATACTAGATGGCGCTAGTGGTAACTAATGTCGCCATGTATCAAGCATTATTTGTGGCGCGCAACAATATAATGCGAAAAAAGCTCTATCTGTTTGTCACCTTTTTATGCCTTAACGGCTGAACGGATTTAGACGAAATTTGGCACAAGTAGACCGTGACATGCGTTCGATTAGGACATAGGATACTTTTTATCCCAGTAAAACGTACCTGTGGGATAATTCTAGATCACAAAAACTATTCTAAGCTATTCTTGCATAAAGTTATCTTATAATAAGTATTATGATAATCTTCATTAATATTCTCTACCAAGTAACATTTAACATAACATTTACCGTAACATTTATAACTGCTATTTTATTAATTTTAAGACTTGTTAATAAACAGTGAAGTATCTCTTCCAAATATTGAAATTTTAACTAGTGAGCCCAAGTGCCTGTGGAGCAGGATCAAGTTAAGGCAAGCATTTTTATCTACGATATAATCATCCAACTTGTAATATGCTTGTCTACATAGTGTGCGTTTAATGCATGTTTTAAATTTCTTCTCATTTAGTTGAAGAATATCGAGTGGTATTTATTATAACATTTTACACAGTAACCCGTAAAAGAAGTTTTTACTTTAGACTCTGAAACGCGGTTGATCTAATTTGTCCCTATTTCTAGTGTTAAAATTATGCCTGTCACTTACTAAAAAGATGTAGATTTTTTCGAACGTACATAATGTTTTCATATTATATATATTGACAAAGAACCGTCATGATGTTAATTTTTTTAAACAGTTCCCGTAGAGATTCGCGTCGTCTGAGCTTGTAGATAGCTCTAACAGCCCTCTTTTGCAGAATGAAGATAGAATTAATATCTGCAGCCCGTCCCCACAACAAAATACCGGATTTTCTACCAGAGGTACCTATTGGTCTTGAAATTTTTCCGTGTTAGTTTTTTTACGTGTTCCACGCGCGCCTCAAAGAGATGTCAGCATCAACTGAAGGGGCCCGTTAGGGCCGAAGCCTGCCGGGTCAGCGGGATTGTCCGAAAGGGTTACCGCTGACCCGGAACATAAAGGGCGAAGGAAGGAACACGGGTGGGTTTTAGTCAGTAAGAGTCTGACACTCCCTTCCGCTCCACCCAGAGCGGGAGGAGTCATTTGATAATTTCCCATCCTGAAAAAAAAAGGGGGCTCCCATACAACAAACGTGTTTTATTCGGCGTTTTTGTCTTGTTGTACGGTTGGTACCCTTCGTGTGCGAGTCTGACTCGCACTTGGCCAGTTTTTTATAATCACTCTTTTCAATAATTGGAATGCTGTTTCTGAGGTCACAGTAGTTTTGAGTGGGTTCGTTAAGAGGACGCCTTGGAGATATTGGCGCCAAGGATCTCAATTTTTCTCAGTAAATACAAAACGGATCAAAATATAAGTTGGTGACCTGAAAGTTCATGATAAAAACCTTATTTTGTCAGTTTTCAATACATGATTAGGTAACTTTTTTAACAGAGAAAAATATATCAAACATACCTCTTTTTAAAAAGAGATTCACATATTATGGGCAAACGGGACCGATTTAAGCCTCTTAATTTTCTATGTAGATGAGTCTATACATACTCTTTAAAATACCAAAAGGAATTTCTCAAATTATCGTTTCTATCTAAATAAAACAACAAAAACCATTTTGTCGCTTATGTCCTTTAGTTATAAGCTAGCGCGCGTATACAATCCTCGCCCCACTCAGACTCTCAGTCCCCTCTTGACCATTGTCAGCGACGGGTCTGTGCTAGTCGGCTTCCGGACGACATTAAGCATTGCGCGAATTTATTTGGCGGTTTTATAAAATAAAAATGGTAAAAAAACAAAGAAAGATCTTCCAAAAGGAAAAGAAGAGCTTGTTTATTAGAAAAATGTGCAAGACGTCTATGTTTCCCCGCCGCCACGGCACACAGTGGGCTGAAATTCGTGTTTCATAGACATTCAAATCCTTTTTTGAAAGCGACGCTTTTTTATACTTGGATACAATCGGGAATACCTTCTATGTACCTGTTATGATAAACTTTTGGGTTTGTAATTGCAAACAGCGCTCTTAGAATTTATTTCGAAAAATATTGTATGGAGTCGACACAATAAATGATGATATCTCCGTTATCGCACAATTGCGCCTTTCAAAATAACGAACAAATCCAAGTTTGTAACGATACTTGCCATGGTGTTTGTATGTACAGACGCCAGCACATCAACCTACCACAATCTGTCAGATTTTCCCAATCAACTTTGAACCTTATGCTTTGGCGATAAAGTTGAAAATCTATTGAAGAAATCTGACAGCTTGTGGTAGGTTGATGTGCTGGCGTCCGTACTTTCAATGATTGAAGAATACTAAATGATTTTCTTTTAGTATGGATGGTATGATCTTTTAATATGTCTTATCAGACTGACTCCCCTCGCCCCTCCCCCTCCCCCCCAGCCCAGATAGCCATCTATGACCATAGCTATATATCATCTACGTTATATATTAAGACTTCCTTCAAATCCCCCCCCCCACCCTACCCCTCTGAGACCACTTTCAAATTCCCCGTATCCTCCACATCATACGTCATACGCCACTTATTCGTAAGGCAGAAATATTAGAGTACCGAAAATTTCCCCTTCCCCCACTTAAAATCCAGATATCTCGGGAACGGCTGGGAATATCAAAATTCTGACCAAATTTTCCCCCCCCCTATAACCCCCCTCTCATCTAGAACATATATTGGTATAAGACCCTTAGACCCCCCTTTTTGACCCCCCCCATTATAGACCCCAAAAAATTTCCTAGCACCTAACTTTTAAATTATACGTTATATACCATAGAGCTATTATATTATACATTATATCCTACACCTCCCCCCCCTCCCCCCGCCTCCAACGAAATCCCGTGACACACTGTGACTCCTGGAACCTCTAGAACATTCTCCGTTCCCACTGGCGGACTCCTGTAGCCTTCCAAAATCCTTTAAATATCCATCTGTATTAATCCCCCCCCAACCCTTCACGTTACCTCACCCCCCCGAGCCATAACTTCGGAACCAGAAGTCATAGACCCACCGAGCTTGGGCTCTCCGAAACCAGGAGAAAAAGATCTCTCTTCTGGCTCCGGAGAAATCACAGAAAAACTATTCCTGATCTATTTATTATATTTATTTATATAATAATATATACCTATTCGCCTGGTGCTGGGGTATATCCTGAGTGTACGGTGCGTGTAGTCACCATAGTTTTTAAGACTCTTGCGGTTTCGTCTTGAAACTTGCATCCTATTTAATTACCTTCTTCTTTACCTTCTTCTTTACAATTTATACATTTTACAATTATTATACACATTAGACAACTTTCCCCGTTCATTGTGCCCTATACACACAAACCACACAAGGTAGTAGGTACATTAACATACACAGCCCAAAATAAAAATGGTATTCGGAATACACACCCCAGTCCAGAAGAGAAAGCCGGTAGCTGGCACCAGCGGACTACAAGAGTCCACGTCGCCTGCCCACCCGGGAAATGAGGGTCCTTCCGGAGCGCACGATGCGCCAAAGGGGTTATCCCTGACGTTCGGCAGAAAAGACTCTGTTCAGAGAACCCAAGCGGAAACAGCCGAAATGCCACTGCCGACGTCGGCGGGGACCTCTGGCGCTGTCGCCCGAAACACCACTCCCAGCCCCGCGGGCCCGTCTGGACAGGCGCCGGACGCCGCCAGGACCTTCATCCGGAGACCGGAACGAAAGAGGAGATCCGTCGACAATATGGAGGCTTATAAGCAGCAGACGGACACCTATGCTGCTTCAACAAACGACCAACTTCTCCAGGAGGTCATGAAGACCTTCGAGGATATCCCATCCCGAATCAAAGATTACCCTCAGATGAGGAGAGACATCAAGGCCTTCCTGGAGAAACAGTCGGATAAAAGCCTGCGGATCCTCTTTGAACTGAGCAAACGGATGAAGGCCCTGGAAACTGCGCCCAAAACAGCTCCGCCAAAAAGAACCATCACCGCGCCCTTATCACCCGAACTGCCGAATAAAATCTTAGAAAGGCTCGAAAAGGTGGAGGAAACTATGAGCACACGATTTAACGTCCTCGAAGATAAGGTCTCAAAAGGTTTTCAAGAAGTGACCGACCGCATCGACGATAGCGGAGCCGACCTCGTCGACAAGGTCGTCAATAAGATCCTCGAGGTCAGCGACAAGGTAGATACAGCGTTAGCGGACATAGACCACACGACGAAAGGAGTGTTGGTCATTACTAACGCTGCCGCTGTCCTCGAGGGGAAAATCGATCACGTTGCCGGCGAGGTGGCCGCCAGAACCGACGGACTAAAAGAGGCAATAAGGGAAGCGGCCTGCGAGCAAAACACCGACCCACGGACATACGCCG